>CM052895.1:85510283-85536243 GCA_028534135.1 Potos flavus | reverse complement strand
CTGATTGACTTACTTCGCTTAGCATAATACCCTCCAGTTCCATCCACGTCATTGCAAATGGCAAGATTTCATTTCTCTTGATGGCTGCATAGTATTCCATTGTGTATATATACCACATCTTCTTTATCCATTCATCAGATACCTTAATTTCTAATGAAAACAGAATAAAGCAACTGTAAACTCTGTTGTACCGGAATTCTTTAGATTGGTAAATTTCATAATTTGTTTTTTCCATTTTTTAATGTAGTTTTAAGACATCCAAATATCATTTAGTTTCTCTGTTATAAGAAGCCCAAAGTAGAAAAACCCATGTTCAGTAATTAATATTTCAGCAATTTATTTTATTTGGAAATAATCTAGATATGTAATGAGTATCCATCATCTAATTTACTTAGTAAAGTAAATGGTTTTAAGTTACCAAAAATATTTGGGGGAACTACTTCAATAAGCATAACTATTGTTAAAAGTTTACTTATAAACTTTTAAGTCTGTTTAATTCACTTGTTCTTAGTAATTATGTCTAGATTAGTCATGAGAATTTCATGAGATGCCAAACAACCAACCATCATCTTAAGTTATCTTTTTTGGCTCACAAATTCTGTAAGAGATGACATGAACTCATTTGACCTTTAATAAGCCTAGGTGAAATAAAAGTATTATATTTAATGCCAGTAACTCTAAAGACATGCCTGCTTTAATTAAACCAACAAACTTAAACTAGCTTTAATACCAAATTTTTCCCAGATCATGGAGACCTGAAATTTACTTGGATTAAGTTTCTATTATATTTCTGAGAATTTAATTTATATAAGCATTTTTCTTTAAGCCAATTAAATAGAGCTCTTTTACAAATTAGTTTTGGCAATACCATCCAGAAGTAGAAAATATCACATAGCTACAAAACACATAGAGGAACATATACACAGATGTGAAGACCTTATATCTTCCATTTTAAATTACTGCAATGAATTAGGTGTGATAATACACAACTCAACTCTCTAGTTACAAAAGAAATTGGATCTATTCAGATGACATTTCCTTCTTTATTTCTGCTTCCAATAAGAATTACCTCCTTGCAGTTCACATATCAAAGAGATGGTCTGGATAAGAGTTCTGGAGAAGGACCCAAGGTAGAATTTCACATCTTAAAGGCAGAGAGGGAAAAAAAAATGCAAGTTTCTCCAAGATTTGGCTTCCCTAAAATCAATATTTACAAGCCCTTTGAGAGGAATAGGGGAGGTTTTGGGATTGGTAAGAAGGATTGGTGGACTTTGAATTGTTTCTGGAGCCACACCACTGGTCGTGAAAAGGCTTTGATTGGAAAACAAAGACAGCTATTTTTAATTCCTCAAAATACTGGGTTGCCATCTAACTAATATCAAAGGACTGACATACTCCTCTATTTATGTTAGAATGTTTTTCTTTCCCTCTGTATACATTTAGTTTAGGGAGAAGGCATAAAAAAAATTCCTATCAGGCTCTGAATATCATATTACAATTTGGCTGAATTTCTGATTGTAACCTTACTAAATCCTTTTAAAATGTTTTATAAGGTTTTAGCCAGGAGAAACTATTAATGTTTTTGGCAGCCTTAAACAACACCATGCTCCCAAGAGACACCCTCAAGAGGGTGTAAAAGATTAACTTCATAGGATCTAGAGTCACTCCCAAAGATAGCCAAGATAAAGAATCAATAACCTGCAAATGCTATGCAGGCAGAAAACCAAGCCAAATTTGTAAAATGCGACAAGAAGGCAGTAGCTATCCCTGAGAGAAAAAAGATCAATAACCAATTGGTCTGGATTTGGAAAGAAAGGGAAAATCTGCAATTTTATTTCCCTCTCTTGTCTGGGCTCAGGAGATAATTTATTTATTAAAACTTTTGAGGATCCTCCCTGGGTTAAAAAAAAAATTCTTTAAGTATGGCCTTTAGTTTGGCCTTTGACCAAGGAGAGAAAGATATCTGAGGATTGCCTGAAGCCTCGGGTTGACTTACTTTAAAAGGTAACGATAGTCTTTTCAGAGTGGAAAGGTAATTCAGTCAAAGGATTATTAGAATGAGTATTCAAATCAAGCAGGACAGAGGGGAAAAATAGGAGTTACCTCAGTCTTATACATCAGTCCTACAGTTTTTGGTTTTAAGTATCTTTTATCTCTTTAATTTTTCATTAACCCTTTGCAAGGAATCTTTCAATGAAACCATTTTGGAAGTCTGAAACCTTTTGGAGGCTGCTGTATGCCAATTAAATAAATATCCCATCTGGTTTTTCTTTGTTTATTTGTTTTAATTTTGGAGCTGCAGCTTTGTAAGTTAGTCTTGAGGAAAAGAAGTTTTAGAGATTGCAAATTCCCCATAATGGCCATAGAAGTTCCAAATTTTCTTTAGCCAAATTGGTCTGTTTAATTAAAAATGTGCTTGAGGGGGCGCCGGGGTGGCTCAGTGGGTTAAAGCCTCTGCCTTCGGCTCAGGTCATGAGCTCAGGGTCCTGGGATCGAGCTCCACATCGGGCCCTCTGCTAGGCGGGGAGCCTGCTTCCCCCTGTCTCTCTGCCTGCTGCTCTGCCTACTTGTGATCTCTCTCTCCCTCTGTCAAATAAATAAATAAAATCTTTAAAAAAAATGTGCTTGAGGAGGGTCTATAGTTTTCAAACATAAAAATGACCAGAGTCCCTGAAGTGGGGCTCTACTGAAAGCATTTAGATCCCACTATGCAAAATTGGAGGTTCTGAAAAACAAATGAGTACTCACCAGAAAGGACTGAGCCTTCAAAAAACAGAAAGGGCAGTCTTTAAACAGATCCTGAATAAAGACAGGAGAACTCAAAAGAAAAGGGATTGGAGCTCAAATCTAGGATAAAATTTACCTCAAACTCCAGGGTCAATGAGAAAGTAGTGAGTTCAGTAGGCTCAGTGGGTACTGGCACCTGTTTGTTCACCAGCCTCAGAGTTGTTGGGGGTCTTCTCTAGATCCCAATTCTCTGACACCAAGTGTTACTTGACCTGAAAAGTAAAATAGCCAATCATTTTACCAGCAAAATAGGGTTTTTCAGCCGTAGCAGAGGAATTGCAATTTGAAACATGCAAGCTATGGCAAACCAGAGGTAAGTCTAAAGATCAAATAGGAATGTTAATTTATAGATAAAAAGAAGTTTAGAGGGGCCACTTTGAACATAAGTCCATTGGAAGAGAGTACCCAGGGTGGTGATAGTTTCTCATTGGCTAAGTTATGGTATTTTCTTATTGGCTGAGCTTGTCGCTGGGCACGGAAAATTCTTCCTGCTGGAGGAGTAAAGTAGGGTTCTACCTGTTGGGAATACAAGGTACTGTCTCTTCTGGTTGGGGTCTGCAACTGATGATGAGTTGTCGGGAGTAAGAGCTTCCCCTCTGGCCTCCTGACCCCATTTTATTTATTTTTTATTTTTTATTTTTTTTAAAGATTTTATTTATTCATTTGAAAGAGAGACAGAGAGAACACAAACAGGGGGAGAGGCAGAAGGAGAGGGAGAACAGCCTCCCTGCTGAGCTGTGAGCCTGACATGGGCTCCATCCCAGGATCTGGAGATCATGACCCAAGCCAAAGGCAGATGCTCAACCATCTGAGCCATCCAGGTGCCCCTCCTGACCCCATTTTAAGTGAAGTTTCCTTCATTCACTTTCACAGGAGAAGTGGTAGTTCATGAGGAGTAATCTTATCTATTAATATTGCATGTAGACCATGTCACACACTTTGGCACTGCCATACTCAACTTTAGATAGTCTCAATTCAACATTTGGTTTATCTGAAGACTGGAAAAACACACAGTCTTCAGTATTAACATACTATTGTTTATAGGGTTGCTGTAATAGAGACATAGTATGAGGCTTTTTTTTTTTTTTTAGCAAAGGCATTCTAAGTCATCTGGGAAGAAAGCACAAATAAAAGGAAAGTGATTATGCAAATATATGCCCATTTGCAGCCATTCTGTTTCTCAGCCTCAGGCAGAAAATGGACAGGTGTAAAAAATTGGAAGTTTTCTGTAGGCTTTATTTTCTCTTTTCTAACAATCTCTCTGTTACTGCTTCTTCTCTGGACACACTGACTTTTTCGGCATTCCTTAAACACATGAAGCTCACTAATGACTCAGATTCTTTGTTTTTCTTCTTCTCTTTCTCTAGCTAAAATACTTTACCCACAGATGTCAGCATTGCTTCCTCCCTTATTCAGTCAATCTCTGCTCAAAGTTTATCGGTGAGCCTATCCTACTGTTTAAATGTAGATAGACAGAAAATAGGTAATATAAGTGCTTCTTAGTTTGAAAATCAAAAGGACAGTAATAAAATTTACCAGTGATACTATAGACAAAAAGAAGTTCCAAGGGAAACAATTCGAATTGGAGACAAAATGAGTTTTAAGTTAGCCCTGTGAGCAGCAGGAAATCTGAGCATAAGATGTCAGGGTGGGAGATATAGATATGGAATTTGATGTATAAGATGTCAGGGTGGGAGATATAGATATGGAATTTGTCACTGTACAGAAGCGAGGTGAAACTATTTAGGTATCAACAGAGAGTAAAAGAGTCATAAGAACCCAAAACAAACCTTCAGAAAAATATCTAATGGGTGAAACTTGAAAGAATGAAGAACAACAAAAGAGAAAAGGAAGCCAACATGCAAAGAAGGAACATTGAGATCCTGGAGACAAAATTAGAGTCTAGCTAGGAAAAATAGGAAGAGTTTCGAGAAGAAAGTGAAAGTCAACTGTGTCAAATAATGGCTAAAAACAGGTCTTTCGATTTGTAAAATTGTAAGTCAGTGGGAAAGAGTGAGTTTAACAGGGAATTAATTGATACCATCTGTTGACAGTAAAGATGTTTGTATGACTACATTGGAAAAGTTGCTATATCTGGGATAGTCTTAGTAGGAGTAAAGCTACAAGTAAGGTTGAATATTATAAACTTGGAGTAAACTCATACAGATAAGGAATATAATTTTATGCTACAACATTCAAATGAGAAAAAAAAGTATTTTGGTTTACAAGAATGGAAATTGATGTGAAAAACTCAAAGGGCCAGAAGGCAAAAAATCAATAATTTATACAATATGATTTTTTTTTAACAACATGATTCTTTAAACAGTAACGGAATTCAGAAGATTTTATTTCTCTTTTGTACTTACAAAAATGTTCCCAGAGTTGAGGACCATATAAGTCACAGACTGTTTATGGAGCCTATAGTGCTGGGCACTGTGTTAGGTTCATATTAGGACTTAGAATAAAAAACTGTTGTAACTTGTAATATGGATGACATTTATTGGAATAAATGTGATTGTATAGCTAATGTTGTTCTTTTTCTAGTGTTTTCAGTATCTATTTAAATATGTCAGGGCAATTCATTTTTTATTGTATTATCAGAATCTAGGGGGGATGGAGTCTGCATAGAAAATACATTACACAAAAATCTGTCTCCCAGTATTCAAATTTTTACTATAATACTGTGACTAATAATAATAGTTATTATGTAGAAAAACATTTATCTAGTGCTTATTATATGTCAGGCACTTTTAAAAATTTTATTTACATTATTTCATTTGATATATTCAAAAAACCCTATGTTTACTCCGCTAAATGAGAAAACAGGTATAGATAAAGTAATTTTCCTAAGGTCAATCAGGAAATGGATGAGCACAGATGAAGTATCACATTTCAACTATCAGTTTTCACACACACACACTACCACACCCTGCTGCTGGTAAGGATGTTGGATTGTTTGGACCATGAATAGAGCTTTAATTTGGTGTAAAACTCTTTTCATTATCCAGTTCTACAAGTTATTGGATAAATATTTGTACACCAATCAGTTTGTTTCTAATTTTGTCTTTTTCTTGTAATATCTTCTCAAATGCAGCTAGTTTTGAAATATCCTCCCTCAACTCTGCAAATTCATCAGGTATACTTCCTTTCTTCCCAATGATCTCAGGTGACTGTTTTACTAAGTATTTTGCCACTACACAATGTGTCACTGTTTTTCCATCCTTCTACAATAGGCTTTCAAAAAAAATCAATCCCCTAATCTTTTATAACAGTTTAGTAGTTTCTAGTCACTTTACCAGTGCCATGTATTTTATGTTTGTGTGTGTATGTGTATGTGGACTTATTTTCATCATTCAGACATTGCCACAGTGATGCTGTTTAAGCAGCCCCGCATTCAGTGACATACTTAGTTACTCATACATATTTTGGATGGCAATGAGTTGACTTATCCAGGTTATAAATACCTGGAGTTGGCTATAGCTACATAGTAGGTCCACATCTCTCATCTTCTCTGCATGTATAAGCAGGCTAGAAGTCTTCTTACTGTAATGATAGAAGAACAAGTAGACATGGTCAATCATAAAGGCATACTCCAAGACATCTATTGTATCCTGTCTGCTAGTAGCCCATTGGCCAAATAAATTTTTATGGCCATGCCCAGAGTTTATGGACAACTACTTCACCCATCAGGGAATCATTCCAAGGCCGTGAATGCATAGCATTACTATAGGAGACTGAAGAATTATGGCCAACATTTAATTTTCCATAATGAGATTTTACCAATAGTCCCAAGGTTGATGAAATAGACATGACAACCAATAGCTCTCCTATTTTTGGCCATTGTTTATAACAGAAATTACTTCTATAACTCTTGAATATTTATTTTAGAAAATATGAACTACGGAATGTAAATTAGTAAAATTGATTTCTCATCTGGTGAAGTGAGTTTAGCACATAGATAAAACAATGGTCATTTTTAGCAAAATAAGTATTTTGATTTTTGATTTCATAAAATTCCTGTGATCTAAAGTAGTGTATAGAACATAGTACACACTTAAGAAGGATTTATTAACTTGAGTCATTAAGTGTCATGTAAAACTTGTTTTGAATTAATAAAAACATTAAATAAATCCCATATAGGGATTTGTCATTATTTTCCTTCCAATGTGAAAATTATATATGTGCATGGTAAATTAAATGCAAACCAGGCAAAATGTAAAATTCTCCACTCCAAATTCTACTACTTTGTTGCCATCATCTTCTATGTGCTTCTGCTTGTTGTACTTAGGCACACCAGATTTTTGAGCGTTGTAAAGAAAGACTTGTGCACAAAATCGAGGCACTGTTTTTAGTCACCCTTTCTAAACTCTCAGAGAGCCCTTCAGAGATACAGAATTGACATGAAAAATATATGTCTAGTCATCAGAAGACTCCTAAAGCCTTTTAACTCCTTCTGCCTTTCTCTCTGCGTGAGTGGTTGCACTATTTTTCTTCTGCTGCTGGTGGCTATAGTTGGTAACTTACCCATAATTAAGACAGAACTCTCAAATTCGTAAATCTTATGTCTCTAATTAATAACTTTGCTCCATTAAAAATAAGATATTTATTCCCTTGAAAAAGTAAAAGCCGATCTTAGTGAGCTGTATCTAACTAATCCTTTGGTGTATTCTCTGCTTTTGTAGGATTGTACTGTGACTCCTTGGCTTCAGGCTCATAATAAACTCAAATCTGGTCTTCTTATTCAGGCACTTTCTAATTCAAATAGCCCCTGCAT
The DNA here is from genome assembly GCA_028534135.1 of Potos flavus. Lineage (NCBI taxonomy): Eukaryota > Metazoa > Chordata > Mammalia > Carnivora > Procyonidae > Potos > Potos flavus. The sequence continues at coordinate 85,528,682 of CM052895.1, read as the reverse complement.
TCTGGTTTGCATTTCTCAGCTACTTATCCTAAACTTTTGGTTAATAATCTTATGAAGGATTTTTCTTCCCAGTTTTAATAAGGCCCTAGAGGAATTTAGCTATTTTCTTTGTCCTTTTATTAGTGTTTTCTTTGCTTCTTCACAAAGCACAGTAGAATTGGAAAAAGCTCCAGCAAGTCTAGGGACTTGTTGGGCTTCCTGGCTACCAGCTCCTTGAGTTCACAACTAAGCTCTGGGAATTGTGAGCCTCTGTTTGCTATTGGTCTGTAGGCACCAATTTGAGGAGAACTGGATGTAGAGCAGGAAACACTGAGGATGTGCTAGTATCTGCTGGTACTTCTGTGTCTTATTGCCTCTAACCAGCAAGAGCCTTCAGAGGTAATGTCTGCTACATTACTTCTGCTTTGCACGTTGCTTGCAACTTTACTTTTCATCCATCTTAGACTTGGAATCATACAAGGAAGGAAATTATGAGAAATGCAGTTTCCAGTGTAATCAAGTTAGTAGTAGAACAACCCTTCACCATTTTAATAAACAGAGAAGTTCAGGAAAAGTGTTCAAAAACAAGCAAAGTAGAAGATAACACTCTCCCAATAGTTGCAAAAAAAAAAGCAGCAGCAAGATGGGAACTATAATTTAGCATGCTGTATTATATATTCATAGGAAGAGACCTTATAATAAAATTTTAGAAACACACTTCAAGAAAAAAGTTTGAACATAGTAAAAATGAGGGGGAAATTGCTGCAGTTTCTCTTACCTTTTTTAGAACATTATTTAGGTATTAGGTTGGATTATATAACAGGATTCTATATGGTTTTTTGATACTTAGCTTAACTAAAATGTTTCTAACTTTGTTTTTGATTTTACTTTTACTTTTTACTTTTTTGATCTTTGATTCTTACGACTTTTTGAAATTTCTCAGGGGCTTTTCCCAGGTCTTTGAGAATAGGCCCAGGATTTTTCAGCTGGATGTTCTGAGTGTATGGCCTATTGACTGACATATAATGGATGTTTAATATGTATTTTATTAGCAAAAGAATAAATGAATAAATTTCAGTATCTATTTTTCTAATCCTCAATTCTTTATAAAATATGTACCTATAATACATAATCTATAATTCTATAAATATTGATTGACTATATTGATTAATGACTAAATGTATAAATCAACATCTAAGACATAGGCAGAACCTAATTTTATTAAAAACAAATTCAGTAATTAGAAATAATTTAGTCTATTGATAACATGGATACCAAGACCATTATAATATATTCAACCAATTGCCTTATATATAGCAACATCAAGGTTTTTTTTCTGGGATGAAATAGAAATTGATCTAAAGTATGAGAAAATTGTGACAATATAATTCAAATATTAAGCTAAGTAAATATTTAAGGAAAAATTACATTTGAAACTTTGGGGAAAAAACTTCACAAATTTTAATAAAACAGGATTAGGTTCAACAAAACTTCCTTTTTGAAATAATTGATTTCCAGATAGGACCAATTTAGTACAATCAAATATTTTAAAGCTTGTTATTGCAAATGACATGAGTTTGCAATGCCCAAGTATTTCAATTTGAAAAGTGGAAGAAGGAAATCCTATATCTATATATAACATATGTTTTCATAAAATCAAGACAAATAATCCTTCAAATCCTGCCTGAAAATTCCAAATAAACAAATTAGAATGACATATAGTAACTAGAGTAAACATGGAAACAATTTCAACTACATAACATTTACTAATGCTGTTATACACAGAAAGGTTTAAGAAGTTACAAAGAAAAGAAAAATATAGGAAATAAATTTCAATTCACTTCACTTAACAGTTAGAAAAATCATATAAATTAAAATTTTAAAACTGTTCGGGGAAAAACAATTAAATAGATGGATGCAGTAAAGCATGACTATTAAATTTTCTATGTCCATAGGGGTGTTAGGCATGACATATTATGATAAAGATTGGATTAGAAGTCAAGAAATTTTTATTTTAAAAATGAGAAAAATAACTTACACTGTATAATTGCCTGTTCCAGTTTTTGGACTCCTGCCTTCCTCCTGCCATGCTCTAGTAAACTGTATTTTAGAAAAGGGCATAATATTATAACATTTCACAATATAACAAGATTACATATTTGTAGAATGCTAACCATGGCATACTTCTCAACTATTGCATGTAATGAGCTACATTCTTCTTTGAAATCTTTAGTGTGTGTTTTCATATTTGTGAAACTAAATCTTATGGATAAATATATATGATTGACATTCCCTTTGTGCAAATAGGTGATGCAATATTAGAACCAGGATGCGAGGCTGATAGTAAGAAAATATATTACAAGACACTTGGATAATGTTTGAGATATGTAGTATTAAACTGTAGTTAGAACAATCTCAGTTTGATAATACTTATCATTTCTTTTGGCTATAAACATGGTTAATCAAAATCAGAATTTGATCAACTATGACAAACTTAGTGAGTAGAGTGAGTTTGGGAAATTATCCTGGGATTTAGCCATATTAAATTAAATAGAAAACATAGGAATGATGCTGGCAATGTTTATTTTATTATTTATTTGTTTGTTTGTTTATTAATAATTATTCATTTAGTTAGCATGTCAGAAACCATGCTGAATGTAAGGGAAGATTACGAAGGTGTTAGTAAAATCTTCCGGTGCTTGAGAAAATAATCAATTGATCATAACTCAGTAACTTCACACTTTTTTTAACTAAAAGGCATGCATTTTCAAAAGTAATTTAAAGTGATCACCAAAGTTCTTCCTTATTTAGATTTTTATGCTCTATATACATGATGTTTAATTTTATGTGTCAGTGTAGCTGGGCCATGGTACCCAGATAGTTCATCAAATACTATTCTAGATGTTTCTGTGAAGATTTTTTTTTAAATGAAATTAACATTTAAATCAGTTTACTTCAAGCAAAGCAGATTATACTCCATAATGTGGGTGGGCCTGATCCTTCAGTTGAAGGCCTTTATAGGAAAAGACTGGTCTTTCCAGAAGAAGAAGGAATTCAAAAAGGCCACTACCTTTGAACTAGAACTATAACATCACGTCTTCCTTGGGTCTCCAGCCTGCCAGCCTGCCCTGCAGATTTTAGACTTGGCAAGCCTCCATAATGTCATTAGCCAATTCCTAAAAATCTGTCTTTCAGTCTCTGTCTCTCTATATACATCCTGTTGATTTTCTCTGGAGTTTTACCTTGACTAATACAATATATTGTTTAGGAACTACAGTTGTATTCTGCAAACTTTGCTTCACTTTTTCATTGAAGGCACCATGAAAAGTCAGAGGTATATTTTTGGTATAATTAATTTAATTTCCTGGAAAAAAAAAGGACTAGGAGTTTACATATGACTGATTTGTGAAAATTTTTTAAAGTTTCATTATGGAATTATGTTTCTTTTTTATACGGATAAATAATGATACTTGATAAAGTTGCACTGCATGGAAGCAGGTAGGAATCATTTATGATAAGAGGATACTTTTGATGGTTTCTGGTGATTTAATCTTATTTCTAAAGGCTAAAAATAAAGCCTTAATCTAAATAGAACTTTAACTGTGTGTTGAAGAAATAATGTTTTTTATAAGTAGAAATGTGAGTTTTCTTTTACTTTTTAAAGCTTCACTTAATTTTAGGAGAAAAATATATGACTCATTCATTCTTAAGCTTTTTTCAAATGTATTGCTAAATTGTCCTACTTAAAAGGAAATAACAAACATTCTTTTTCAGCCTACAGTTCCACCAAGTCAGGCAGATCAAAGTTTTTCATGTTTGAGCCGCTTCATTGAGCATAAAGCCCCAGGAACCACACAGTCCACCTGTTCCTGTTTGCCCCTTCCCCAAAACTTTACCCAAATTAAAAGAATGAATAATAATTATTTTGATCACACATCAGAATAGTACATCATAAGTAAATTAATAATTTCTGTCTGAAACAAAATATTGTCTTTTGCATATATAACCCATGATGACTATCGAATATTCTCTTTTATTAATTTAGGTGTTCTTGATGTACTTGATTATTTGACTTGTGTATTTTACATCTGCTACTATAAGAATAACAACAACAACAAAAAATGGAGAAACTTGAAAATCTTCCCAAAAGAGAAATAATGATTTGAGTCAATACAATTGTGTTGAGAGGCTACTACGTAACTAGCACAAAATGCCAAGTTAAATCTTCAGGTATTTTCATCACCTGACTCTGTGCATGTAGACTATTCTATATGCGATATAAAATTTCCTCTCAGAATCAATGAAACAATTATCTGTCTGTCATCTGGCTATCTAAGTCTCATCTATCTGGAAAGATATACCAACAATACCTTAACTCTTTTACCTAGTCATAGTCATTTTACAGCTTATTATGTTTCCAATCACGTATTCAAAAAAATAATCTTTCATTCTATTTTCCTTTAACCAAGTAAATAAACAAGTGCTGTTATTGCAAAAGTACTGTATCATTTTGAAAAATACTAAAACTTGACTTGACATAGCATTTGGATAATACTATAGCAAATATTTTTTTCTCTTGCATTAGCTTGAACTATACAATGACTCCTATATCAAATAGAGTTTATGCAGTTCTGAGGTGAAAAAGTCTTTGTCATATGCAAATGAATATGAGGTAAAAGTTCAGTGACACAAATGATATCATGACCAACAGACTTGGGAAGTTCCAAAAATTTCCTTGGTTCAAGTTTCCTATAGGTACAAAAGGATCACAAATGGAGTTGAAGAACAATACATTGGTGAATGCATACCTCCTAAAAACACAGTGATCAGGCCTAATAGTTATTACTGCGCAGTCAGAGGCTCAAAACTGATGAATGCCTTAGTAACTTCTGTGTAAAGAATAAGTTCAATAGATGAGAATATTTAAATTTAAATGAAATAAAGTTAGAGTCAAAAGTTCAATTCTTAAGTCACTGAGCAAGCCACATTCCAATAGCCACATGTTTTGGACAGTGGAGAATTAAGTATTTTCCAGAAACTATTTTTAGTAAAATAATAACAGTAATTAACATTTATGTAATACTGGAACATTTAAAGTTCTTATATATATCTATATATATCTATATATGAGATATATAAAGTGCTTTCTCATATATATCTACTTATTATAAAACAGATGAGAAGAGAGTTTAGAAGTTTTATTTTGCTCTCTTGAACCAGAAGTTTAAAGAAATTAATTCTGTATGGCGATTAAAGGCAGAGTTGTAAATTTAGCTTAAATATTCTGATTCCAAATTAAAGGTGGTCTGTTTCTCCTAACTTTTTTGTATCCCTATAGCTTTAAGCTAGTGTAAGAAGCAACTTAAAACAAAAAACAAAAAACAAAAACTTTTTTGGTAAATACCAGCATAACATCATTTGTATATATTCTCAAGATGGTTATTTTGAAAAGTACTTTTTATATGTGTAGATCTTTATATTTATTAGATAATCAGTATTAATTCCTTATTGTCATATCTTGGATGTTTACAGTACTTAGCTGATACTAATTTTCTTTTAGACCTCATAGTGAACATAAAATACTCATCCCTTGGTATGTGAAAGAAGTGAAAAGCAAACAAAAAAATTATATATATATATATATATATATATATACATACATATATGTATATATATATATACATGTATATATATATCAGATTTTAGCATCCTATTTGTTCATTGTTTTTGCCACAATTACTGTACATGGATTAATAATTATAATTTTTGAACCTAATAATTTATGCATTAATATTTTGTCCTTGTCATGTCTTTAATTTTTGCGATTAATTGTTTTAATAATGGAAAGGTTAATTGTGCCATTCATCAGAATTGCTTGCTGTGAAATGGTAGACAAATAAGAACCTTACAGATAAAGGGCATACTTACTAATCAAGTCTGTCATTTCTTTAGGAAGTAAACTTGCTTTGACAGCCTAATATATTTATTTAATTTGCAAACTCTTAGGAATCAGAAATATTCCTGGTAAAACAAATGGAGTTATAACAAATTGTCAAATTTATATTTACACTCAAACATATCCAGAGCTGCATATATTTATCTATGTCTAGATATATGTCTATGCACATTTGTTTCCATTAAGCACACATGAACACAATGTATACTCATTTATTAAACTATTAAATAGAAAACCAAAATTTTGTTTTAAAACCATGATCAGATACCACACCTCTTAAAATTATTAGCGCATGGTAGACAACTTATTTTTGGAAAAGTACTGAAAAAGTGCTAGGAAGATAAGTAAATTTTCATACCTCTAAAATAGCAATTCACAAAGTTTGGTCTAGGGGCTACTGGTATGAATGTGCACTTAAGAACTACCTTTGAGGTCTAGAACAGAGGCCCAGAACAGTATGTCTATATGAATGTCTATATAATAATCTAATGAACCATGTAGTACCCAATTACGTATGGATTTATTTAGATATGGATTTATTTTTTTTTTCACAAAAATTGAAATCCAAAAATAGGTAATACTGGGTGACTGACTTCTGACTTTTTGCTTTAGTATCCTTATCTTTGGCTTTTACTTGCAAAGTTGCTTCATGGTTATAGGTTGGTCATTAGAATATCAACCATTTCTGGAAAGGGAGAGAATATTAAAAGTACATATTCCAGCCGAAGCAGCTCCTTTAAAGAACTTTGGAAGGTCTATCAAATGATTTGCATTTATATATTGATTTTCATATGTATCGAACACATATTTCACTCCAAAAGAGACCGTCTTAAAGTGTCATCCAGTTACTACATCTCCCACAAATTCCAGGACATTAGTGTAATGTATGATCTTCCTTGTCAGGATTGAATATTGTGTCTGCCGCTTCCTGAGGGCGCACAGGAGAAGAATGAAGCACAAAAAAGTCAGCTTCAAGAGAAAGGGAGCAGGGGTCGGCAGTTGAGAAGACTGCTGCTGGAACAATTCCTCAGTCCCGTATTTATTAGATACAAGATAACAATCAACAAAGGAGTCGGAGTCGAAGGAGATTATAGATAAGCAAGATATGCCTGATCAAGCAGGATAGGATTTGTGGTTGAGTAAATGCATTTAAAGGGATCATCTAATTAGCTACAGGTGATCTCTGGAGAAGGGGAGATAACGGAAAAAAGATGCAGGCCGCATTCCACCCAGACCAGTCGGGTGTTCCCAGCTGCTCCCTTCAAGGACGTATATCATCCTCTCCCCCAGAGGCCTGTTACTAGTACATGTTTAAGAATGTTTGGTCAGTACATTGTTCTGAGGGACGGTTACATGTGTCTAATAATCTATTGAACCATATAATACCGAACCTGCTGAGGATGGAAGAAGATGGAGAAGAAACGCTATAACAAAATAAAAAATACCTGTTTTAAAATGGAAAACACTAAGTAGTCATGGTCCTTATAAATAATTTGATGTCAGTGAACATAAAGAGTATCAATTACCTGTTCTAGAAAAATTCCTGACTTCATCCCGCCGCTTTGGTTATGCCCTTTGAGGGGTCTCCTCTATGATCTTCCATGGTTAGATCTAGGTACTAAAATAGAAATTCTTGCTGGAAGTGGCACAGCTCACTTGCTATTGTTGTAGTCCTAAGGCCAAAGGGTTGTTTCTTAAAGGTTCATATTAACAAAGTTTGTATTGTCTTATTCTTCTTTTATTCTTTTTTTAAATTTAATTTTTTTAGTATTCCAAGATTCATTGTTCATGCACCACATCCAATGCTCCATGCAATACATGCCCTCCTCAATACCCACCACCAGGCTCATCCAACCCCTTCCCTCCAAAACCCTCAGTTTGTTTCTCAGAGTCCACAGTCTCTCATGTTTCGTATCCCCCTCCGATTTCCCCCAGTTCACCCTTCCTTTCCTTCTCACAATGTCCTCCATGTTTTTCCTTATGCTCCACAAGTAAGTGAAACCATATGATAATTGACTCTCTCTGCTTGACTTATTTCACTCAGCATAATCTCTTCCAGTCTTGTCCATGTTGATACAAAAGTTGGGTATTCATCCTTTCTGATGAAAGCATAATATTCCATTGTATCTATGGACCATATCTTCTCTATCCATTCATCTGTTGAAGGACATGTTGGCTCTTTCTTTTTAGTAAATCCATTTCTAAAAATTTAGTAGATTTCTAGTCTCTGCTTCTGGTTAATTCCTTCGTTGAGTAACCACAACCAAATATCTTGTTTTCATGCAGTTTTAAGCCTGGGAACTCTTGCCATTTACTTCCTATTATGTAAGCTCTGCTTTTAATTACTGTGATCAGTCTTTCCCTCTCTGCTCCCTGAGAATTAGTGATTATGTCAAGAGCTTTACTCCTCAGATTCATTCTTAAACTATTGACCCAGAAAACAATGGTTTGAGCTGGAAGACGATAGCTTTTTTCTGTCTTTACTAGAAGGCTAGATACCAACTTTATCTTCTGCTAAAGCTTTAGTTTTAAAACCACAACAGACAACCATTTCAATTTAGAATCCAGAAGCAGTTGGATTTTCAGTGTTATAAGGTTCCTACTTACAATACATTTCATTGACATGGATTGGACAAAGGCAGATAGCAGAATTTTCCTTCCATCTTGATTTTCAGAATAGCTTGCTTTACTCTGAGCTTATCTCTATTTTATAGAACTTTGCTAGAAGTGGTAAGAAAGGAACCAGTAAATGCCAATGTAGTCTCTACCATTTACCTCTGTGGTTCAGACAGCTTCATTTTCTAAATAACTTGTGAAGTAACCACATCTTGCAAAGACAATTTGTAATGAAGGTTATAGGTTGGCCATTAGAAGACAAACCTTTTCATTCCTATTCTTGACTCCAGGAAAGGGAGAGAATATTAAGGGCACCAATTCCAGCTAAAGTAGCCTCTTTAAAGAGCTTCTTTGGAAGGTTCAGGGATAATGATATCATTTCAGAGATAGGATTGTGTAATGCCATTCTCAGTAAAGATTCTTTGCCTTCAAACATGAATTTTGGGGTGCCTGCATGGCTCAGTTGGTTAAGCGTCTGCCTTAGGCTCAGGTCATGATCCCAGGGCCCTGGATTGAGCCCTATGCCAGGCTCCCCTGCTCAGTGGGGGTCTGCTTCTCCTTCTCTCTCTCCCTCTGCCCCTCCCTCTTGCTCGTGCTCTCTTTTTCTCTCTCAAATAAATAAATAAAATCTTAACACTAAAAATAAATAAATAAATAAATAAATAAATAAATAAATAAATAAATAGAAAAAAATAAACAAAATCTTAAATGAAGAAAAACATAAATTTTGCCTTTTCCTTTGGAAGCACCGATCCTATAGATGGCCTGTATTTGGGACAGAGAGGAATGTGTTTTATTCATGCCACAGGAAAAGCTAGTTGCATTACACAAGAAACCACAGTTGTTAGCAGTTAAGTTCCCAAATTCCAAAGAGTTGATGATGTCAGTTCTTAAGAGAAAAGTTTGATAAGGGGAGGAAGAGGGTACACTCACCAGTTCAACCTATTTATAGTAAGGATATTACATTGAGTCCCCCAGAAATCTGTCACCCACTTGATCAGGCAACAGTCACTGAACCCTCTTATGTCGGACACTTTAACAGGATTGGGAAAACAAGGATGAAACAATATTAATACAATCCCTGCTCTCAGAAACCTTAAAAGGTAGCAAAAATTTAATTTAAAAGAGAATTCCATGTTGTTATGTAATTTGTAAGAAACAAAGATTGCTAAGATATTGATAGTAAATATTTATTGAGTGTTTCTCTTGTTCTAGGCACTGAAGTGCTTAACTTTAGTAGTTTATTTAACCTAACAACTCTATGAGGCATTATTATCCTCTCCATTTTATAAATTATGAAACTGAAGCATAGAAAGGTATTGCTCACAACCACAGTTATTAATGGCAGAGTAGGTCTTAATACTGTTATTTTAATATAGAACTATGTTATCGATCATGCCACTACATTGTCTTTCACAAGACAAGACAGGAGGGATTTATTTTAGAGAGAGAGAGGAAAAGTGAAGATGACACCTGAACTGAGACCTGAGGGATGAAAAGAAGTCATCCATGAGAAGTGTGGGAAAAGATCGTTTCAGACAAATGAGCTGTAGGTCAGAGAAACTCAAGATGGGAATGGGTACAATGTGTTCAGCAAACTGAAACAGACCAGTATGTTTGGAGAATTGTGAACAAAAGAGCCAAGTGATGATGGATCACATGGAATTTTTTGGCCATGATAAAAATTTAGATTTTATTCCAGGTGCAAAGGGAAACCATTGAAGAATATTAAAAAGTATTTAATCTGCAAAACATTGCTGTCCTTTTCAAGGTGTAATGAAGTTTTAGAATATTGTAGCAGAATGGTTAAAAATGAGACAGTCTCTTAAAATATGGCATCTGATCATTCTATTCTTCACAGAAAATCAAATCAACGTGATTTCAAGTATTTTCAGAAAAAGGCACTTTAGGCTGAAATCTTTTCATTCATCCACATTCGCCTTTTGTCTTATGGCTTCTCTGTGGAATACATAGTCACAAATACTTCTTGTTTCTTCAATCAAAGAGAAAGAAATGAACAGATGGGAGATCAAAGGAGCAGCTGAGCAGAGAATCTGGCAGAAATATGCCGCAATTTATAGGTGGGTGAATAAAAATTTGAGGGGCTAGTATAGAAGGAGACTATAAAAGTGACTCTTAGTTTCTATCCACATCAGTATGGATATTGAGATATTGTGTGATCTTTTCTGATAAGAATTGGTTCCAGAATTGGTGGCTGAGCTGTCCTCTAGATAGCCATAAGAATTGCTGTTAGAACATGTGTTCCTTTTGTTAAGTCCATTCACCTTCTTTCAGATCTAGCAGGAATTTCTCTAAGTGACACTATGCAATGAGAGCTTCTAAATTGAACACATAGTTTAAGAGCAAAAGCCTGCTTAGGATATTAAGTCTAGACCTCAGTAATCTCTTTCTGTCCATTACATTGTAATCCTTTTCTTTTTTCTTCATTCAGCATTATTATGTTATTTTATGTAGACATATTCTAGTGTCCTTTGAGGTTAGCAATTGTTTTATTCATCTTTCCAGGTCTTATTATAGCACTGAGTATACACTCAATACCTGTTATGCCAACATCACAATTATTTACAATTTAAGATAAATAAACATTTTGATCATAATTTAGACACTTCCTGCTCTAAAATTCTTTGCCTCTGTGCCCTCCACAAATATGAGTATAAATATTACTTACTGATTTTTTTAATACATGAAAATAAACCATAGTTCTTGAAAGCAAAATCCATTTAGTTACTTTCCATTTTCTACTTGCATTCTTCCCTTCAAGTTCTGTTTAGGTAAAATGATTTTTCAGTATTTCTTCTTTAAACCTTTTAAATGTATATTTATTAAGGCACCAACACTATCGTCTCTTTATTTATTTCAATACCTAAAATTTAGATTAAATTTGAGAGGGACCTTCCACTTGGATAAAGAACATACACACACACATAAAAAATACAGATAACATCATACTTAATGATGAGAAATTTGAAATTTTCTCACAACAATCAGGACCATGGCAAGAGTGTCCTCTCACAACTGTTTCAATGTCATACTGAGTACTAGCTAATGCAATAAGACAAGAAAAAGAAATAAAAGTTATACATCTTGGAAGGCAGAAATAAAACTATCTTTGTAGATGGCATAATTGTGTATGTAAAAAATACGAAAGTATTGGTTAAAAAAATCCTGGCACTAATAAACAATTATAGCAAGGTTGCAGGATACAGAATTACTATTAACAGTCAGTTGCTTCTCTGTACACCATCAATGAACAAATGGAATTTGAAATTAAAAATGCAATACCATTTATATTAGACTCCCCCACAAAATAAAATACTTAGGTATAAATTAAAAATGCTCAAGATATATAAAAGGAAAACTATAAAGGTTTGATGAAAGAAATCAGGTTATTTTATGAATATCGACAGACTGATTCTGTAGTCTGCCTATTTGAGGCAAAAGCAAAAGCCCCAGAATAGCCCAGAAAATATTGAAGAACAAAGTTGGAGGACTGACACGACCTGACCTTAAGACTTACTGTAAAAATAGGGTAATCAAGATAGTGTCCTGATGGTGAAAAAATAGACAAATGGTTCAGTTGGACAGAGTAGAGAGCCCAAAACTCATCCCCATGCAAATATAGTCAAATGAAGTTTGTCAAAGGAATAAAGACAGTACAATAGAGAAAAGATAGTTTTTTTCAACAACTGGTGTTTGAAAAACTAAGTGAACTTTCACATCCAAAATAAATCACACAGATTTTACACCCTTCACAAAAGCTTATACACAATATGCATCATGGTTTTACATAAAAAATACAAAAATATAAAACCCCATGAAAATAATATAGATAAAAACCTATATGACCTTGGGTATGGTGATGATTTTTTAGATATACCACCAAAGGCACCTTTCATGGAAGGAATAACTGATAAGCTATACTTCATTAAAAGTAAATACTACAGCTCTGTGAAAGACACTGTCAAGAGAATGGGAAGACAAGCCATACACTGGGAAAAAGTATTTGCAAAGACATATATGATAAAGGACTCTTATTTAGAATATGCCAACAACTGTTAAAATTCAACAGAAGGAGAGGGGAAACAATAAAATAAATGGGCAAAAGACCTGAATAGATGCCTCTCCAAAGAAAATATGGGTGACAGTAGACACATGAAAAGATATTAAACATTGTATGTCATAAGAGATTTGCAAATTAAAATAACAAGATACCACTACATACATATTATTATGGTGACAATTCAAAACACTGACAATACCAAATGTTGGCAAGGATGTACAGCAACAGGAGCTCTCATTCATTGTTGAATGCAAAATGATACTGCCACTTTATTTAGTTAGTTAGTTAAGCTCAATGAATGCAGGGCTTTATTTTGTTCAGTCTGTGATGTGCCTGATACTGCCATTTTAGAAGACAGTTTGGCAATTTCTTACAAAAATAACTATATTCTTTATAGCATCATCCAGCAGTTGTTCTCCTTGTTATTTACTGTAATGAATTGAAATCTTACATCTACACAAATGCTTATAGTAACTTTATTCATAATTGTCAAAACTTGGGAGCGAGCAAGATGTCCTTCAGTAGGTGAATGGATAAATAAACTGGGATACATGTAGATAATAGAATATTATTAAGCACTAAAAAGAAATGAGCTACTAAATCATGAAAACACATGGAGGAAACTTAAATTAATATTAGTGAAAGAAATCAATATGAAAAGTCTACATACTCTATGGTTCCAACAAGATGAATAATCTGGAAGAGGCAAAAAACTATGGGGACAGTAAAAAAAAATCTGTAGTTCCAGGTGTTGGGAACAAAGTAGGGATGAGTAAGTAGAGAACACAGTTTTCTCAGGTTGGTGAAACTATTCTGTATGATACTGTAATGGTGGATATGTGATATTTACATATTTCCAAACCCATATAATGTACAACATCAAAAGTACCCAATGTAAAATGTAGATTTTGGATGATATTGATGTGCCATTGTAGGCCCATTGATTGTAATGAATGAACCACTGAGGTGCAGATGTTGATAATAGGGGATGGGGGAGGAGTTGGTCTGTGGATGTGTTTGGTAGAAAGCATATCGGAACTCTATACTTTATGCTGAGTTTTGTTTCTCACATAAAACTGCTAAATATAAAGGTTGTTTTTGTTTTGTTTTATTCTTATTTTTATTTTTTTATCATTTTATTTTATTTCATCATCATAAGTGTACTCTTTAATTCCCAACCACTATTTCCCCCATCCCTCAGCCTCCCCTCTCATAATCATTAGTTTGATCTGTATAGTTAAGTGTCTGTTTCTTGGTTTCTCTCTCTCTCTTTTTCTTTTGCTCATTTGTTTTGTTTCTTAAATTCCACAATTCCACATATGAGTGAAATCATATGGTATTTGTTGTTCTGTGACTTATTTCACTTAGCACTGTATTCTCTAACTCCATTCATGTCATTGCAAATAGCAAGATTTTTTTTATGACTAATTTTTATAAATTAATTTTTATGACTAATATATATATTAATCATAAATAAAGTATATATGTATATATATATACACACCACTTCTTCTTTATTCGTCCACTGATGGAGAGTTGGACTACTTCCATAGTTTGGATATTGTAAATAATGCTGCTATAAATATATAGGTGCATGTATCTCTTTGAAATAATGTTTCTGTATTTTTTTGGTAAATACCCAGTATTGCAATTACAGGATCATAGCGTGTTCTATTTTTAATTTTTTGAAGAACCTCCATACTGTCTTCCACAGGGGCTCTACCAGTTATCAGTCCCACCAACAGTGCACAAGGGTTCCTTTTTCTCCACATTCTTGCCAATGCTTGTTTTGTGTTTTTCTGATTTTAACCATTTTGACAGGTGTGAGGTGATATCTCATTTTGGTTTTGATTTGTATTTCCTTGATAATGAGTGATGTTGAGTATCTTTTCATGTGTCTGTTGGCCATGTTCATGTCTTCTACTCAATTTTACTGAATAATTTGCTTTTTTTGGTGTTGAGTTTTATAAGTTCTTTATATATTTTGGATACTAACCCTTTGTTGGATATGTCATTTACAAATATCTTTTCCTATTCAGGAGGTTGCCTTTTAGTTTTAATTGTTTCCTTTGCTGGGCAGAGCTTTTTATTTTAATGTGGTCCCAATAGTTATTTTTGTTTTTCTTTCTCTTGCCTCAGGAGACATATCTAGAAAAATGTTACTACAGGCCATGTCAGATTACTGTCTGTGCTGTCTTCAAAGATTTTTCTGATTGCAGGTCTCACATTTAAGTCTTTAATCCATTTTGAATTGATTTTCGTGTCTGGTGAAAGAAAGTAGTCCAGTTTCATTCTTTTGCATGTGGCTGTCCAGTTTTTCCAACACCATTTGTTGAACAGTCTGTTTTTTTTCCCATTGTATATTCATTACTCCTGTCTTGAAGATTAATTGACCATGTAATTGTGGATTTATTTCTGGATTTTCTGTTCTGTTCTGTTGATATATGTGTCTATTTTTTTGCTAGTACCATATTGTTTAATTGCTACAGCTTTGTGATATAACTTGAAATCTGGAATTATATCTCCAGTTTTGTTTTTCTATCTCAAGATTGCTTTGGCTAACTGAGGTATGTTATGGTTCCATACAAATTTTAGAATTGTTTGTTCTAGTTCTGTGAAAAATGCTGATGCTATTTTGATAGGGATGACTTTAAATCTGTAGATTGCTTTGGGTAGTATAGAGATTTTAACAATACTTTTCTTCCAATCCGTGAGCACAGAATGTCTTTCCAGTTCTTTGCATCATCTTGAATTTCTTTCCTCAGTGCCTTATATTTTCAGAGTACAGGTCTTTCACCTCTTTGATTAAGTTTATTCCTAGATATTTTTGTTTTTGGTGCTATTGTATATAAGATTTTTTTTTAATTTCACTTTCTGCTGCTGTATTATTCATATATTCAAATGCAACAGATTTCTTTTTTTTTTTTTTTGCAACAGATTTCTGTACATTGATTTTCTATCCTGAAACTTTAGTGATTTCATTTACCAGTTGTAAGTAGTTTTTTGGTGGAATCTTTAGTTTTATATGTACAGAATCATGCCATCTTCAAATAATGAGAGTTTTATTTCTTTCTTAACATTTTGGATGTTTTTTTTGGGGGGGCGCCTGGGTGGCTCAGTGGGTTAAAGCCTCTGCCTTCGGCTCAGGTCAAGATCTCAGGGTCCTGGGATCGAGCCCCGCATCGGGCTCTCTGCTCAGCGGGAGGCCTGCTTCCCCCTCTCTCTCTGCCTGCCACTCTGCCTACTTATGATCTCTCTCTGTCAAATAAATAAATAAAATCTTAAAAAAAAAAAACCAACATTTTGGATGTTTTTAAAATTTTATTTATGTTGTCTAAAATCTGTGGCTAAGCCTATTGATCCTATGTTGAATAAAAGTGGTGAGAGTGAATATCCTTGTCTTGTTCCTGACCTTAGGGGAAAAATTCTCATTCATATGAGGCCTTTATTATATTGAAATATGTCCCCCCAGACCTGCTTTGCAGAGGGATTTTATCCTGAATGGATATTGTACTTTGTCAAATGCTTTTCCTGCATCTGTTGAAATATTCATATTGTTTTTATCCCTTTTCTTATTGATGTAACATTTTACATTGATTGATTTGTGAACATTAAACCACCCTTGCATCCTAGGAATAAATCACACTTGATGATGTATGATTTTTTTAAAAAATATATTATTGGATTCAGTTTGCTATTATTTTGTTGAGGATTTTTGCATCTATGTTCATGGGAGATATTGACCTGTAGTTCTCTTTTTTTTGTGGTATCTTTATCTGATTTTGGTAACAGGGTGATAGTGGCTTCATAGAATGACTTTGGGAGTTTTTCTTCCTCTTGTATTTTTTGAAATAGCTTGAGAAGAATGGGCATTGACTCTTTAAATGTTTGGTAGAATTCATCTGTGCAGCCATCTGGTCCTGGACTTTTGTTTGTTAAGTGTCTTTTGATTACTGATATAATTTCATTGCTGTTGATTGGTCTGTTCAAATTTCTGTTTTTTTTTTTTTTCCTGCTTTAGTTTTGGTGGATTATACGTTTTTAGGAATTTATCCATTTTTTCTAAGTTGTCCAATTTTTTGCATATAGGTTTTCATAATATTCTGTTAACAATTGTTTGTATTTCTGTGGTGTTGTTATTTCTCCTCTTTCATTAGTAATTTTGTTTATTGAGACCCTTGTATTATTCTATTGTTGATCTGTTCTTATTTTTAAATTTCCAAATCATTTTATTTCTGCTCTAATCTTTATTATTTCTTTCCTTTTACTGTGTTTCGGTTTTGTTTTTAATTAGCTCTTTTGAAATACTTGGAACATCTAGAAGGATAGGCTCATGGCTTAACTATCTTGGTATCCTTTGGTGAGGCCCAATTCTTGGCAAACTCAGGGACGGACTTTCAATTAATATCTATTGCATGAATAATATGTACTCTCTCTGTCTCTAGGCAATTTTAGTTATTGCCATGAAATTTGCATCATTTTTGTATTACAGTATCACAGTTTGTGACAGTGGGTAGAGATTTAAGATAAGAATGGAATGCTAATGAGGTAAAATATAATACTGTCATTTAAAGGAAGGATAGCCACCCCTATTAAATATGGTTTTATTTCTAAAATCATGTACATGTTTAAATCTTATTAAAATGCTTTGTAAGTATCTAAAAACATTATTATATGGATTATTTCTAAAATTTTGATAGGATAAATATCTCATACTTTTTTTTATTAATCCTTAAACATTTCTAAGGTAAATCTTACCTGGTGATATTATATATACAGTTGACCTTTGACCTTTGAGAGTCCACTTGTACTTTTTTTCCCCAATAAATACAGTACAGTACTGTAAATGTATTTTCTTTTTCTTACGATTTTCTTAATGTTTTCTCTAGCTTACTTTATGGTAAGACAATAAGAATACTTATTACACAAAAATACATATTAATCAACTATTTATCTTACTGACAAGGTGTCTGGTCAAGAGTAAATTAAATTTTGGGGGAATCAGAAGTGACCCAGATTTTCAACTATGCAGGGAGTCAGTGCCCCTAAACTCTGCATTGTTCAAGGGTTGACTGTATTTGATGTACTGGTAAATTTGGTTTGGAAAGAGTTTATTTAGGACTAAGACTTTTCCATCTAAATTATTAAGGGAAAGCAGGCTATGGTTTTCTTTTTGCACATATGTGTAGAATGAACAAAAAAAAAATTCTAAGTACATTGTTATCTTTAAAACTTGCTCCTTTTGTATGCTCTGAAACATTTATATATATGATAGGAATAATTTACTGTTTGACAATTTTCACTGAAAATACCTATAAAACTATCTAGGCCTGAAAAATATTTTGTGAATATTTCTACCTTGACAGCAGTATCAATTTTCTACTTTAGTTTTTCACCTAATTAGAATTTACTTTGATGATTTTATCATACTTTCCAATTATCTCACTTTAGAATTTTTTAATTAGCATTGATTTGAACATAATATTTCTTTATTTTTTTCCTCAAAAGCTGCTATTTTACTTTACTTTAAAAATTATGTTTGGGGCGCCTGGGTGACTCAGTCGGCCTTCAGCTCAGGTCATGAGGGATCCAGCCCTGCATTGGGTTTCCTGCTCAGTGGGACGCTTGCTTCTCCCTCTCCTGCTCCTCCTGCTTGTGTTCCCTCTCTCTCAGTGTCTCTCTCTGTCAAATAAATAAAGAAAATATTTTTTAAAAATGAAAAAAAAAGTAAAAATTATGTTTGTGTTTCCTTTCTAGTATTTTTTTT
>CM052895.1:85435003-85509783 GCA_028534135.1 Potos flavus | reverse complement strand
GGATCACGGTTCAAGGTAAGCCCGAGCTGGTAGCTCACTGTTCGGCTCGGTCTCTGCCGTTGGCTTCCCCGTTCTGGTATCTGGGAGCTCTGCCACCCTCAGACACCCCCGGTCTTTCTGTGACCCCGTGGGTCCTGGAACCACGCTGTCCCCACGAGGGTTCCACCCCCCCGCTTAGCCTCTGGAGCGATGTCCCTCAGTGGAGCAGATTTCTAAAAGTTCCGTTTTTGTGCTCTGCTGCTCTGCGGCTGCCGGGAGCCGGCCCCTCCCCCCGCGGTCTATCTTCCCGTTGCTTTGGCACTTTTCTGGACATCCTACCTTCCGGAAAGTGGTCGATTTTCTGTTCCTAGAGGTGCTGTTCGTCTTCTCTTCTATTTCCTGCTAAGTCTGTGTTGTTTAGAGTGGTTTGATAACTATCTAGCTGAACTTCTGGGATCAGACACTATCTCTGCCTCTTACTCCTCCGCCATCCTGCTCCTCCTCATTCCTTTCTAGTATTTTTAATTAAATTTACAGAGAAATCTTTTCAAAGATTTTAGAAACAACTGTTTGCTGTTGCACTTTTTTCCCTTATGTTGTCTTAATGTGTTTTTCCCTTCTAGAATTAAATTATGTATTTAAAATTTAAGCACTGTGAATTCAACTCTGACTTAAGCTTTGACCATATTTCATAAGTTTCAGCATGTAGTATTCTCAAAAATATTTTTTTAAAGACTTGTCTGTAATTTTAAGCTTTAGTATTTTTTTTTTACTTAAGTGATTTAGAGAGATTAATTTTTTTGTTTTGTTTTATTTTTTTGTTTTTAAGAGAGAGAGAGAGAGAGAAAGCACAAGCAGGGGAGAGGGATCAGCAGACAGAGGCAGAGGGAGAAGCAGGCTTCCTGCTGAGCTAGGAGCCTGATGTGGGACTCTATCCCTGGAATCATGACCTGAGCCGAAAGCAGACGCTTAACTGACTGAGCCACCCAGGCATCCCAAGATTATTATTTTTTTAAAGTTGCTGAAATTTGTTACTGATTTCTAGTTCTATTTTATTATATTCAGAGAATATATCTCTACCTATCTCTGAATGCCTAGTTGATTTTCTAAAAGGGAAGAATGATGTTTTAGGATCGGCTCATTCTATATGTAGATGGTGAAAGTATGCACCTTATCTAGTTTTTTTGCTTTTTTTCCATTTCATTAAGACCTCTGGACTTAAGGGCATTGAAATGTGAAAAGGAATAATGTTTTTCTTTTAAAAGTAGAGTTTATTTTGCAATTCCTTGACTTTCCAGTGGCATTCTTTCTGGATATTGTTTTGCAATAAATTAAATTTCATATCCTAGGTCTGATCTGTATTCCTCATGCTTTCTGTCTAAGCCAACAGGTACTTGCTTCCAGACCTGATATGCTTACTGGGAGCTGGCTTCTGGTACATTTCTAGACAGTCTTGTATTTTTGCTGATATGACAAATATTTTAGGAAAAGTAATCCTCCAAATTCTTCTGTGAGACTCAAAAGATGGACTATGCACGAATAGGGTGTCTGGTGACTTTTGTCATGTTCTGCTTCTGACTCTTGTTCACATTATACTGTACATGGTTGTTTCCAATAAGACATCATAAATTAACTAATTAGCATTTACCATTAATGTTTTTTGTTTGTAGTATATAGACCTCAGTAGATCTGAAAGCCAGTATTTCATAATGATTGCTTTAATTAAAAAAAAAAGCAATATGAGGTGGTCTGATAGCAATTTCGATTTCAGAACGGTATAGAAGTTGTTTGTTTGTTTGTTTGTTTTCTAGAATACCAAGTGAATCAGTATTAATCTGTACCTGAAAACAAAGTGTCTGAGAGACCGGTTGGTTTCCAACTAGCTGACCTTTGGCCACAGTTAAAAAACATACAAAAAACCGGAAAACTTTCTTTAGTTTGTCACCAGTTTAAATAAAACCACATCTGGTGTTCTCCATCCACATCGGATTTATAGAGCACTGTTTTAGCACCTACTAAATTGATGATTACAAAGCAAGGATTATTTTTTCCTGTTTACAGAGTAGACTCAGAGTGGAGGAGGAACATGTATAGAATGAAAGTGAAAATGCCATTTAGAAATCATTCTTCAGCAAAGTAGGCCAAGTTAAATGTTGGATTTTAATAACACACTGCTAACTATGCTTTTCTTTCTGCCTTCCACAACTGTGTACTTACACATCCCATATAAGAAATGGAGCTTTTTGACATTTCCTAATATTTTAAAGTGATAAACTGAAATTACCCTTTGAAAAGCGTAATTGTTAGTAATAAAAAGCTGCTATATTTCTCTTCTGTGAATATGTATTTTAAGCACAAACAGGATACTTCATGTCTTAGCTGTTCTTGTGCATCAGTTAAATTAGAATGCTTTGATATGTTAATTATTTATCATTCTAAATTATGCATTTTCTAAAATTAAAGAAACACATAACCTATAATTTATTATTCATTTAGCATGAAAACGTGTTTTTATGTGGCTGTTTCTCTTCTAGGTACAGGATTTGTGTTTTGATGTAAAACTTGTCAACATATGGCTTCAAGTACATGATGGGAAAGTTCAATTATTTAAAAAGATGTACACACAAAGCCTATATCATTTTTTTCCAGTTCAGCTTTGCCGTTTTATATGTAATAATGTTCTAGGCCTATGCTGTTAGAGATACCTACATCTATGTATCTATCTGTGTATATGTATATATTTAGTTTCTGTGAAAATAAGTACAATAAAATGCATTAAATTTATAGTAAGTTGACACAAACAGAGGATTCTCTGTAATGAAATATGTTATTATGTAGTTTTTTGTTTATTACTTCTAACGGGAAAGATTCTATATTCTTATCCATCTCCAGGCTGCACTGAAAGGAACTATACAAGGAAAACTAAGTAGAAAAATACAATATCTTTTACCTTCATGATCTAAAAACAAATGAATTGCCTAGCTTACCATCTAAGCCCCTTAAACAAATTAATATGTTATAATTAGTGTTAATTGTTGATGTATGTGTTAGTTATAGCCCAAAGAAGAATGCAGTAAACACATCTATAGACAAAAGAATGCTTCCTAGCTAATTTGTATTATTTAGGAATATTTATGCAAAAATTTGAGAGACAAAACTAAGAAATAGTTTTCCAATCTTAAAGTCTTTCCCCAACTTTGTAATGCCATGTTAGAAGTCATAACCCTTCTTTGACACACAACCCTTACAGAAGAAAAACGATACCACATTTATTGAATACTTACAGTGATGAACACCAACTGTTGTCCTCCATTTATATTTCATACCTTTTGGAATATTTCTGTATAAATTAAACTTTAGGACTTTTTAATAGGAACCTTCATCTTTCTGATCCATTTATGGCTTTGAATGTCATTTTTAAAGTACAACTGTGCTGAATGTATTTTCAAACCCCAAATGGGATCATGAGATTCCAAGTGGTACTGCTTATGGGGAAAATGGATTAGTATGTTTGGCTTTATAACTAATTGAAAATCTAGAGCAATATGTTTATTTATACCTACAAATTAAAAAAAAAAAAGTTTTGAAGATACTAGGCTCAAATCTCAAGGAATCTTTCCAACACAGGCTTTTGTGTATTGTTTCAAATAATTTCAAATGAATAATTGGGTAAGGCAGACTCTTGGAACTTCACAGTCCGTTTACTATAAGCTCAATAATTTGAAGAATATATTGAGGGTAAATGAAGAGGTATAATAAAGAGTCTTAATGTGGTAGGCAAACTCTAGAATGGCCCCGAAGGATCTCTATCTTCTGACACCCTCAGTGTCATTCCTTCCCATATGTGTAGATTGTACTGAATGACTCCTTTCTGATTAATAGACTGCTACAGAAGTTTGGGGTTGTTACTTTCAAGTTCAAATTATATAAAGCTATAGCACCAATCTTGGGTGCTTTCTGTCTCTATCTATCTTTCTGTCTCCTTTGTCAGATGTCTTACACTAGGTGATAAAAACTGCTATGTTGTAAGAAGCCCTGTGGAGCCATCCAAAAAGCATAGTAAGGAACTAAGGCCCGAGTTTCAACACGTAATGAAGAAATAAGACCATCAGTAAAAATCTCATGAAGAACTACATGATTGCCAACAATCATAAGTGACTTAGAAGCTTATCTCCCATTGCAGTTAAACCTTCACATAAGTTCACAGGCATGGCCTACAGCTTGACTACAGCTTCATGAGAGATGTTGAGTCAGAGACACCTGACTAAATTGTAATTGTATTTCTGACCCACAGAACCTGCGAGATTCAAAATGTTTGTTGTATAAAGGCAATAAATTTGGGAGTAATTTGTTTCACAGCAAAAGATAGCTACTACCCTAGGCAAAAGGCAGTACCATATACAAAGACAGTGAGACTAGAATGCTAGAAACTCATGCTATTAAATCAATAAACCTTGTATCATCTTGGTGTTTATAAGAGGTGAGTGGTCTAATGGTCTTTTATTCTGGCTCCCATTCCTGCAAGAGTTTTCTGCTCTCTTTAATCCATTCATAAAACATTCACCAAATAAATTATTTTTCCAACAAAATACTTTGAATTAGATGGTCAAATATTAAAAAACCATTGTGAATCCTTAAAAATAAATCCTAAGAACAGCAGTATTTTATTGAGCATCTATTTAAATCACCTTTACTGTTCAGCAAATCGAGATTTTACCTTTAGTATATTCATATAAAAAGATCTCACTAAGAGAGCATTAGAAAGTACTTTTGTCAACATTCTGTTTCTCCCATAATTTCTTATTATGAAAGATAATCATACTTTATAATCTAAGTCACTATTCCCTACAGCATAAATCACTATAACATTAAACCTTAATATTTATTGCCTGTTCTGTCTTGCTGTTGACAGTCCTATTAATGCTTCGCTTAGCAAGTTAGAAAGCAATACTTCAGTACTATATAGTACTAGAAAAGATTGAGAAAACTCTTTGTACACAAATCAGCTGAAAGCATAACTTATCTGTTACAGCACAGGAAGATTAAATACATGGCTATAAAAATCCCTGCAATCATGGTAACTGGAGTTGAGGTTGCCTCTCTTGCTTTAATAAATACTTTAAGTATGCTCTCAATCTCTCAACAATTCCTGACAAAGCTTGTGTGCTGTTGTTGTGAATCTGCCTACCTCGAAAGTCTTGATGGTGAATATTTCATATGGCTTACCACTTCTTTGTGTGTCTAGTTTGGGAAAGCTAGTGCACTGTTTGCTTGTACTTCTTAATACCTTATTAGTAGAAGATGAATTTGTGCTTCTAGCCTTTAGCCACCTAATTTTCTGTTACAGAAGATAAAAATTTTATTTTTGCAAATGATGAATGAAGTGATTATGTTTCACAAATTTTAAGGCTACAGACTATTAACTGAGTCTATTTGAGCACTTGTCATTTTACCCATATGTATTTACCATGAAAGGGAAGGATTATGTTGTTATAATACCCGACTATTGCTACAAAAGATCCTTCATAAACTTCATTTGAAAACTTTATTTGAGCAGGGATAAGGTAAAAACAAGTTACTATAAAAGTTTACTCTTTCTGAGAGAAATCGATTGCTCATATTTAAATTTGGTTTTGAAGTAGTAACTTAACTTGCTCTTTATATTTAGGATCCCTGTTATAGTACCAGCCAGAAGATTATGGCAAACCGTAATACATTACGTTAGAAGAGTATAATAGTTATATATTCTTGTTCAACTATATATATATATCCCTTTTATATATATATATATATATCCCTTTATTGCAGATTTATAATATTAGCAAAATACCAACATTGGAACATTCAGAAGAAATGGACTATTAAGATACTTCTCTTGATGGATATTTCAAGAAAGATCATCTTACTTCAAGCTATTGGACATTGTTTCTAATTTCTATTTTGGAATTAAGGCTTAACATTTCTCAGTAACATCATTAGGCAGTCAAGATAAACAAAATTTCTGGAGTGTCCGTTAAGGAATTTCATATCACAGAGGTCACTCTTCCTAGAACATTAATCCCACCACTTCTTAACTATAGAGTTTCTTTGTACAGAGCCGTATAACCCACATGTGAAGTAAGTGGGTTTGTAAACTTCTAGACAGATTACAACATCAGCTGGAAAACTAGGAAAGCTTAAGTTTTCAAGAAGTTTTTGGGTTCTTTTATTTGCAGTCCTGATATATCCCCTGTGTTATCTTGGGTCAAACTAGTTTACTTTCTTAACATATGGCTTTTTTCATGATAACATAACTAATATTGAGGGAGGTTTTTATTGCCAGGAGACAGGTCAAGTGCCTGTCTGGTCAGCTTTAGTCAGACATTCTGTTCCTTTTCATTGAATACCAGTTGGATGCTTAATCTTTAGAACATGGCCCCCTGCAGGTACCTCTTCTTCATCTCTTCTGTTTTCCTCTGTGCCTTACTGACTTGACACATTTAATACCTAGAAATTAAACCTACTATATTTCTTTTACATGATATATTCCACTTCTGGTAGTTATGATTCAGCAATGGACATTCCATATGCAGAGGTCTTAAATTACTTTATGTAACTTGATTTTCTGATTATTAGAGTTATTAGGTTTCACAAAAAAATGCCACTTTGGCTTAAAATAGTGTGTCAGGAATGATTGTATCTTCTGTCCAGTTTGTCGAATAGAGTAGAACTGCTCTAAAGACCCTTATTGGTTGTGTGACTTTTACTAAAAAATATCAAATTGCAGAATTATCTAAAATTACCCAATAATCTGTTGGCTGCGTGAGGTGTTTCACCTTTGGTTGAGTGTAACCCTCTTGTGGTAGAGTAAGGGCAGAATAAGGAGACATCTAAGCAAGCTATCCAAAATGCTTACTGCACCAGGGGTCTTTGCACTTTTGCCTCCTTCCAGAACACCATTTCCTCCAGGCAGTAATGTCAGCAAAGACACTAAGCCAAACATGTAGGAATGCACCTTCATGAGACATTATATGTGCTGACTTGACTGGGGACAAAAAAAAAGAATCACAAATTCTGTAGTTCTGATGACATTCTCAACTCTGAGACAGAATCATCTGCTTAACATAATCAAACCATTTAACTAACCAACAGAAACAGGAAGCATATCGGAAGTCATTCTTCCTTGCTTCTTTCCCTGATTCTACCCAAGTTTTTGCTCATTGCATCCCATAGGATGGTCTTATATCACCTTCTCTGTGGCTATATTAGCCTCACAATTCTGGTTCTTCAGCTGGTCTGTTTTAATGTCCTTGGAGCTTAGTTTTTGCTTATTGTAGAGATCTATTTTCCATACCTGAAAAAATTCACTTTTATCTAAAATTATGAGGCATATTTTAATTTTCTCCCTGCCTCTAAATACCCCAAAACAAGTAAGCTTTACTTTACTTAGGAACTGAAAAGATTCTGGCAAACTCATAGATGCTCTAAGAACTGCTGAATATGGTATGCTTCTGCAAATTCAAAAAAGAAGCTTGAAACCTATATTCAGACCTTATTGACTAAATAAAACATTGAGATATTTTATAACATTAAAATGTAAGAAATAATATCTTTAACCAGCCAGGTTTTCTCAGTTTATAAATTACTTTCAGTAATTAATAAATTGTTGAGAGAGTTATAATAAAATCTGAATAGAAACCTGGTTTCATTGGGATCTTTTATGGCAGATATAATGGCAATATGGTATAATTTAATAAAACAATAAGGGCTTTGGTTTATGAAATATTTGCTTAGCACTTTGTTAGTTTTTGCAGAGAATTAAGTGATATCGTATGCATCATGCTGAATTTTTTCAGTGTATTAGCTAATTGAGACCTTACAATAGCCGTATGAGTCAGACTAAAAGGAAGGACTTACTTGCTCAGTTAATCAGAAATTTGAAAACCTGTCTATTTTTAAATCCTGTGCTCTAATCATTACCCAGTTCTGCCTTCAAGGGATTTTATCTTTGAGACATCAGGTATATAGTAAGAGATCTATAGATGTTTATTTAATGAAGAAGTAAATGAATGAAAGGGAAAGAGAACATAGAAGTAAAACAATTTTTTGTCTTTGGAAAAGGACCTTGGAATTTTACAAGGTTTTAAGACTAGTTACTATTATAGCGAACTCTGCTTCAAGATAGCCAGTTTTCACCTCCCCATCTCTAAATGTGGAGGTGAGTTAGAGGAACAAGATGTTAAATTTGACTAATTATCATTTGCTGGTAAGAAGAAAGAAGAACATTTTTAATTTACTAAGGATTCTGTGTCTCTGTAAAAAGAAATTTTGTCTTTAAGCACATAACCATAATTTATCAAATAGGTAGGCTTAAAGCTTGAAAATATTATCTATAGAAATACTGAATTACATGAGATTCTATTTTAAGTTGCTTCCAGCTTTGAGCATTTTCTGGGAAAGTTTTGTAGAAGTTCTATGTCTTAGGCAAGTAAAATGCTAAGGTATTATAAATTTGTTTCTGAAGTTTTGAGAATCAAGGACATTATAAGATGAAGGAATAGATATCTAGCAAAAAGTAAAGATACATGACAAAAGATAGGTCAAATGGAATTGACTCCAAAAGTCATGGCAAATGTAGTGTTTCCTAGTGTGTTAAGCTCATATGGTCCTGTAGAAATTTTGGGTTGTTGAAGACAAGTGTGCCTTAAATGTTTTTTGTTTTGTTTTGTTTTTTGAGTTAAATTAATCATTTTAAAAGCAAGTCCTTAATGCTTAATGTTATAGGGAAAATAATGGCCCCCAAAGATGTCATAACATTGGAACCTGAAAATTTTACTGCAGATGGCAAATGAGATTTTGCAGATGTGATTAAGTAAAGGATCTTCATGGGAGAGATTATTCTGGATTATCCAGATTGGATAATTATATAAGTAAAGAGAAAAGAGTCAGAGAAGTTGTGATGATGGAAGCAGAAATTGGGGCCAGGTAGAGTCATTAGCCAAGGAATGTGATAGTTCCTAGATACTGGGGGTAAAAAAAGGGGGGGGGGATTCTTCCCTAGAATCTCCAAAAGGAACGACAGTCCTGACAACAGTTTGATGTTAGCCCAGTGAGACCAGTTTGGACTTCTAACCTCTAGAACAGTAATATAATAAACTTGTGTTGTTTTAAGCCAGTAAATTTGTGTTATTTTGTAATATTAGCAATAAGAAACTAGTACACTTGATAAAGGAAAAAATTAGTATGTTAAATTTTTTACTTTTAGTGATACATTAAGCTGCTAAATGTTTCTGCCCTCTGAGTCTTTAGAGGACAAAATGGAAGAAATGATACTTTTGTTACTCTTCGAAGAGTAAGTAAAACTAGACGGGTGACCAATTCTTTTGGATTTGTCCAGGGCTTTCCTAACTTTAGTACTGAAAGTCCCACACCATGGAAATTCTTCAGCTCCAGGCAAATTGTGATTGTTGGTGATCCTACGAAAGGGTGAAAGTCTAGATTAGTCAGCCTGGGTCCTCATGAAAAAAACAATGATGAACCCAGCCCATTTTTTGTAGGTCTGTGTTGTACTACATAGAAAATTTGAATTTTATAAATGGCTTGTATAGTAAAGCATGCAGAAAAAAATTGCCTATGGTCAAAATTTTTCTTGAAAATTCCTTAGGATGAATCTGCATTGAAGACAGGCATATTTTCTCTTAGCAAGTCTGACATTGTCAATTTTTGTCCCACAGATGCAGCAGATTATTCTTTCTCTGGTTAAGCCCCAGAAGAAATTGAGTTGTGTTTAGGGAACTTGTAATATGAAAATCACATAAAACTAGTTTATTGAGTAGTCTTAACTCACTGGGGGTGTAAAGATGAAGAGTTTATTTTTCTACAATCACTGCTTTCAACCATGGTTTGTTAACATGTTTCTTATTTACATCTCTGGCAATTAATTTTCAGTCACTCTGATTAAAGTCCACTTCAGTCATTGTAAAACTTTTCTTTTATCCTAATTATCATCTTCTCCCCAGGTAGGCTTGAGCTGGGGTGCTGCCTACTGCAGGAGTTTTAGAAGGTAAAGAGAAAGGGAGGCTTTTTTGTCTCTGAAACTTCCCCCCTCTTTCTCTTCAAGTCCTCCTTACAGCAATGTGCTGGTAAGATGAGGAAGGAGAGAAAACTATATCCACTTAATTGACTGCTATGTAGTCATTTTTCTCTTGGTAGTTTCTACTTCTCTGGCTAGGATGTACTGGCCTCTAGTTTGCTCCTTTAGGGCATAGGTATGGATTCATCAGAAGTCCACAATGGATCTCCCCACTTCCCTCCCTCTAGCCATTAGGAGTGATCTCCACAACCTTCATCCTACTAGGGCTCTTTGGTCCAGTAGGCAGCCACCTTGGGTGATTTTTAATGAATTTTTACCCTGTGGTCTTCCTAATGCTGTATTTTTTTGACATGTGATTGTGAGATGGACTTCTATTTCAAAAGGAAAAAGTTCTTCATCCTTAAAATGAAAGGTCTGAGTGCAGAGAAATAATATGTAGGTTGTCATCTAGAGCACTCCTTCCTTTCCATCACCAAAATGATGGAAACATATATTCAGAACTTTAGGTAAGATCACTTAGATTCAGGAGAAGTAAGATTAATCATGAATTCAGAAGTCCACACTTGAAATCTTCTAAAATCTGTAACATGTTTCTGCTAACCAGGTGTCTACATTATACAATGAAGCTATAAGTCAATATACTAAAGTGAGTGTATTAAATTTAGTTAGGTTAAGCACAAGTTTAAAAAGATAGTTTTTTTTTTTTTATAGATTTCCTGAGATACCACTTTTTAATAATGATAAATATTTCTAGTTTAATTAATCACCCCACTAATTTATTCCTGCCTAATCCTGTATTTCTCAGCGATATTAAGGATGAGTATCTCAGAAGGATTTAAATAGGCTCCATTGGGAATCACACTTAACATGCGAAATGATTTCAAACTCATATTTCTCCATACTCCAAGTGTCTTAATTTGCTGTTCATAAATCAATATATTTAGAAAAGACTAGAAAGTAATTTTCAGCAAATTGACTATGTGAAAACAGTTTTATTTTATGTCACCTAAAAATATCACATTGTTTATACCTGAGCATAGTTTACTATTTCTATAAATGCTTTAGAATGGTATTTTCAAATAATGTTAAGATTATTACAAGTATGCTAGTAGCTACACTATAATAAAGGGGTTCCATGGTCAAAAATCTTTATTGAATATGAAAAACGATATATTCCTCTTTAAAGTCTTGGTACATATTAACATATTAAAACCTTTGATAAGTCCTATAGTATAGAAATCTCTAATTTATTTAACTGAACATTTCTCAAGCATATTTAATCTTGAATTTTGGGGGGGAAACATATTAAAATATTTCAGAGCACTAATGTTCATTAATCTCAATTTTCGAAATACTGCTTGAAAGCCTTCTTCATAACATGAGCAGATTTTCAAAATAAATGCCTGGTCTATTTTAATATATGAATATAAAATCAGGAATTTATAAACATTAAGCTTATATAAAACAGTCTTTACCCAACAACACAGAATTTATATTTTACACTTAGTATGCTCCACATGTTCTATTGGCTGTACACAGAGTTAGACTTAACTGTAGATGAAACTACATGATGTTACTTTTAGAAGTCTGCTTGTAGAACAGATAACAAATGAATGAATTAACACAAAGGTAATAGGGATGGAGAAGAGAATATAGATTTGAAAGTATTTAACGGGTAACTCAGCAGGACTGGGTGACTGAATTGGATATAGGGACAAAGAGAAATTACTTATGATGGGATATTCACTGGAGACACAAATGCGAAGATGCATACAGGGAGGAGAAGATAAAGCAGGGAGATGGTGAGTTTTGTTTTTGATTTTTGGTTATCTTGATAGCAATCAGAAACAAATATATACAACGGTAATTGAATATATGTAAGAAGTTCAAGGGAAAGATTGGGGCTAAAGCTAAGTAATGCATTATCAGCATAAAGGACATAGTCAAGAGATAAATTCATTAGTTACTCCTTTCTGCCCGTGGGCACTGCCCAGTAAGCATCGTTAGAATCTCCCTTCCTACTGCATTCATTTCTAAATCAGTCTCCCAAAGAGCCTGAACAGCTGCGGAAGCTCTTCATCTGGGGTTTGAGCTTTGAAACGACTGATGAGAGTCTGAGGAGCCATTCTGAGCAATGGGGAACTCTTACAGACTGTGTGGTAAAGAGAGATCCCAAAACCGCGCTCCAGAGGCTTTGGGTTTGTCACATATGCCGCTGTGGAGGAGGTGGATGCAGCCATGAATGCAAGGCCAGACGAGGGCCATGGAAGATTTGTGGAACCAAAGAAGGCTGCCTCAAGAGATTTCTCAAAGACCTGGTACCCACTTAACTGTGAAAAAGATTTTTGTTGGTGGCATTAAAGAAGATACTGAATAACATCATCTAAGAGATTATTTTGAGCAGTATGAGAAAACTGAAGTGATTGAGGTCATGACTGACTGAGGCAGTGACAAAAAGAGAAGTTTTGCTTTTGTAACATTTGATGACCGTGACTCTGTAAACAAGATTGTCATTTAAAAATCCCATACTGTGAATGGCCACAACTGTGAAGTAAGGGAAGCCCTGTCTAAGCAAAAGATGGCTAGTGCTTCATCTAGCCAAAGAGGTCGAAGTGGTTCTGGAAACTTTGGTGGTAGTTGTGTAGGTGGTTTTGGTGGGAATGACAACTTTGGTTGTGGAGGGAACTTCAGTGGGTGAGGTGGCTTTGTTGGCAGTCGAGGTGGTGGTGGATATGGTGGCAGTGGGGATGGCTATAACGAATTTGGTAATGATGGAAGCAACTTTGGAGGTGGCAGAAGCTATAATGATTTTGGAAATGACAACAGTCAATCCTCAAATTTTGGATCCATGAAAGGAGGAAATTTTGGAGGCAGAAGCTCTAGCCCCTATGGTGGTGGAGGCCAGTCCTTTGCCAAACCACGAAACCAAGGTGGCTATGGTGATTTCAGCAACAGCAGTAGCTCCAGTAGTGGCAGAAGTTTTTAATTGCTGCCAGGAAACAAAGCTTAGCAGGAAAGGAGACCCAGAGAAGTGACAGGGAAGTTACAGGTTACAACAGATTTGTGAACTCAGCCAAGCATAGTGGTGGCAGGGCCTAGCTGCTACAAAGAAGACATGTTTTAGACAATACTCATGTGTATGGGCAAAAACCTTGAGGGCTGTATTTGTGACTAATTGTATAACAGGTCACTTTAGTTTCTGTTCTGTGGAAAGTATAAAGCATTCCAAAAAAGGGTTTTAATGTAGATTTTTTTTTTTTTTGCACCTGTGCTGTCGATTGCTAAATGTAATAGTCTGATTATGATGCTGAATAAATGTATCTTTTAAAAAAATATAAAGGACATTGTTGAACAAATGGAATCATATAGGATCCTGCAGCAGGAGAATCTTTACTCAGAAGAATAATGTGGAATACAAAAAGCATGGGCTTTTAAAAGGTGATGTTGGACCAAAAAGGTAACTGAATCAGAGCCAGGGAAGAAATAAAAAAGACAGGGGTGTGTATGAGGAAATACACAACACTTCAACATCATAGTAACCAAGCAGCTAGAAAATTTCAGGAAGAAGGGAGTGATTGACAATGCCAAAATGTGGCGAGGAACCCCAATCAGAGGAATATTAAACAATTGCTACTAAACTTGACATTTGGGAGCTTATTAGAGGATTTAATGAAAATGCGTGAAAATTTTTTTTGTAGCAGAAGTCAAATATCAAGAACTGAGGAGAAAACAGTGAGGAATAGAAGTGGTTGAAATGATTCTTTTAAGAGTTTTAAATCACTTGGACAGGAGAAACATTTTGTATCAGCTGGAGGCAATGAAGTGTGGAAGGGGAGTGGAGAATGTGAGCACTTAAGTTTGCTTATACACAAAAGAGAGGAAGCCATGGAATGGGCACAGAATAATGAGTCCTAGGGAAAACAGGAGGGAATAGTATTAACAACATAAGTGGATACATAGGACTGAATATAGAAAGGAACTCTTGGAAGATCAGAGGAAAAGTAGTAGCCTAGATACTTCGATACTTCGGGTTCAATTTCCTTGATGTTATAGGGGACAGATTTTGTGTTGAGAGTGAGGGAGCAGGCCATCAAAAAGAATAGTTACGATTTAGGAATGTTTTTGCAGTGAATGGGAGGGAATGCCTAAACTGTGAATTTTGGGGTGATTTACTTATCCTCTACCTGGAGAATAATTAGTTTATTCTAGTGCAATATTTTATCTACTATCCTCTGTCTTTGACATTTACCTAATTTAGTGATATATTTAGGTATTCTATCTTCATTATGTTGTTGTTTTTTCCTCCCTTACTTTTTTTTTCTTCCTTTATCCTCCCTTGTCTAATGTTGGTACATTCCATATACAATTGACTCTGAACAACGCAGGGGTTAGGGATCTGACCCAGATGGAGTAGAAATTCTGTATATAACTTTTAACTCCCCCCAAACTTAGCTACTAATAGTCCACTGTTGACCTGAAGCCTTACCAATAACAGAGTCAATTAGTACATATTTTGTGTTTCCTATGTATTATGTGCTGTATTTTTAAAATAAAGTAAGCTAGAGAAAAGAAAATGTTATTAAGAAAATTGTAAGGAAGAGAAAATACATTTACAGTACTATACTGTGAAAGATCTGATTTAGTGGACCCATACAATTCAAAACTGTGTTATTCAAAGGCCTGTATAGACTACTGCTAGGATAAGCATGATTATACATATATAAAGATAGGTATATATACATAGGAACATTTGGAAAAGTGAAAATCCTGACAAGTGCCCTTATTAGAGGAGGTAGGATTTTTCTTTTTTATTATAAAGAGTCATGTAGTCAATATTTTTAAAACATGTTATTAGAAAAGTAAACTTCTCTATCGTTATAGTTTAATATCTTTATTTTCTGTTGAATTTTATTATTTGTGGAAGAAACCTTTTCTTATGTGTCCCCATATGAATATATTTTCTCCTGCCTTGAATACAGCCTTCTGGCTTTTCTTTTCTCCTCTCCTCTCCTCTCCTCCCCTCCCCTCCACTCCCTTCCCCTTCCCTCTTTCTTCTTCTTTTTTTAATGTTTAGGAGAGTTTAGAATGCATTACATAGTTTATTTTTTATTAACTTAACTTCTCTTGTCTCCCTCCTAGATTCTTAAATCCTTGAAGGCAAGCACTTGTTGAAAAACGTTAGCTAAGTATCACCTTAGGTGACCTTAGAAAATGTTAGTTCCTTAGTCCTTCTCCGCTTTCCTTCCACTGTATATTCCTATAGAGGTCTAAACATGGCATCTATCACATAGAAGTTCTGGTATGTTACATTTTAATTAAACTGTTAAAGTTGCATTTGCTTGGACTGAAGTAGAACTGCTGCTGGCTTGCTGCTGCTGCTGTTGGCTTGCTGCTGCTGCTGCTGCTGCTGGCTTGCTGCTGCTGCTGCTGCTGCTGGGGTGCTGCTGCTTCTCCTGCTCCTTCTTCTTCTTTTTTAAGATTTTATTTATTTATTTATTTGAGAGAGAGAGAGTGCACAAGCAGGGGGAGTCACAGGCAGAGAGAGGGAAAAGCAGTTTCCCCACTGAGAGGGAGTCCTATGTGGGGTTCTATCCAAGGACCCTGGAATCATGACCTGAGCCTAAGGCAGACGCTTAACTGACTGAGCCACCCAGGTGCCCCCCACTGCTGGCTTGCTTCTTAAAATTGTTAATTATTAATCTTTACTGTTCTCTCTCTCTCTCTCTCTCTCTCTAATTTTATGTATAATTTATAGCTAGCTGTAATTTTCTTTGCAAACTTCTAAACCTCTTTGACAACCTTTGGGGTATTCTCTACTTTGAGAATTTTTGTGGGAGGAGAATCCACCTCCCATGAAGCATGCTAAAATGTAAGATATTCACTTTTGTAGTTCCTTTGCAGCTAGGAAGCAGGCCTCAGAATGAATTTTGGCCAATTTTATACCCGATATTAAGATAGTAATGCAGAGAATCCATTCTGACTGTGAGAATAATAATAATAATAGCAGCAATATCCAGTTTCTAGGGCTGGCCATACTTACGGTTCTAGTAGCAGTGCCTAGCACCCAGTACTGTTGGAGAACTGCTAGAGTTCAAATTATACTGCTTGGGGTATCCTCGCTGGACTCATACTATGTATGGGTTTTATTTTGCTGTACAATCTCTTTGTTCCTGCTCATGCTTTTTAGCCTAGTTCTTGAATTTTCCTGGCAATTCAGTGAGCCACACAGTTTTGTTTTGTTTTTAAATAACTTTTTAACCTTAGCTAAGAGTTGATTTCTTTTACTCATTGCAAAAATCATTGATTGATATGTCAGAGAACAGCATCATTTTTATTTAATTTTATTTTTTGTTTAATATCACTTGTTTTCTTATGACAGGTTGACATAGATTTGGGAAATGATATATCTTATTTGGTACATAGCTAAAGAATTTATTTAATACTACTTTTAGGTAGTAGGAAAATTGTGTCCTAATATGTAATATATTACAAAAGACTTCCATGGTTTTAAGCACAGATTGTATCAGAAGTATGTATGTCAAATTTTGGTTATTTTTGTACATTTTTAATCTTAACATGTCACTAATGAAAAGCTAGGAGGTTTTTAACACAATTTTGTTAAATTAATTAGAACAAATTATACTTCATTTAAACTATCCTAATTAATTTTTGCTTGTGCTATAGTGTTAAAATACTTTGTGGGCATTTGGTGTACACTCTTTGCAAAATGAGGAAATATAACCTTATGACCAGTTAACATATCAAGTGTCTAACTAAATTTAGCCGAGACTTGTCCTATTATACAAGTTCTTACTTATCCAAGTTGACTCCCATTAGCCACTGTGCCATAATGGCTTGTGGGAAGACTGAACAGAAAATTGAATTAATGCAAGCCATTTCTCAATCATTTCTCATTATCATAAAATAATTAAAGCTGATGTAAGAGGGCTCATTAAAACGGAAAACATTAGGCTCATTAAAAAGCCATTAAACCATCTCACTTCTCTGATTTATTTTATTGTAACCTTATTTGGCCATTGTTTAAAAGTCACTGCACCCAACATTTCTTTTCTCATCATTGAGGAAATGTGATTCAAAACATACATTCTGGCTATGTGGCCATTTGATCTTAAAATCATCTCACACTACTTTTGTTTAGTTTTTAACTCTTTGAGATTAGCATCGAACTACTGTAGATTGGAAATCATATAATAATATCTGATTAGAATAGCTTTACATTTCAATATTTTTTCAGTTATTCATAAACTGCACAAAAGTTCTTTTTTTTTTTTTTTTTAGATTTATTTCTTTGAGAGAGAGAGAGCCTGCATGTGAGGGGGGGGGCAGACGGAGATAATCTCAAACAGACTTCCTCCTGAGCGGGGAGCCCAACACAGAGCTCCATCCCGTGACCCATGAGATCACAACCTGAGCTGAAATCAAGAGCCGACCGCTTAACTGACTGAGCCACCCAGGTGCCCCAAACTGCGCAAAAGTTCTTAATCTTTTAACCTTATATTATTTAACCTCGAAGCTAAATTACTGCTCATACAGCCAAAATGAATGTCCATTGCTCACTGCATGATAGTTTTATTTTGTTTTGTTTTGTTTTAAGCAGCAGTAATCTCTGTTGCCAGACCAATGAAAGATCTAATCTGGGAAAATACATGTCTGTGAAAGGTTTCAGTTTGTACAGGTTGTACTTTAAGTATGATGAAATTGGTTGCTAACAGGTTTTCTTTTTTTCCCTTTAAGAATATTTTTAAACTTGTAAACATGTTACAGCACAAGGGAAATCAACTGGATGATTTTAATGCCTCTTACCTGACTAATGTAGCTTCATGAATCCAATTTTACTTGCTACCACAATAGAGACACCAGTTCTTACTCAGATCATCCTCTTCCCAAAACTAGGCAGGAAACACTGTGAAGCCAGCTGCTGTGTGTCGCATTTCTAGGCTTCCAGTGCTTTCCAACCACACATTTCTACACATACAAACAACCACACACATATACAAACATACACACTCACTGGTATTCAAACTACTACCCTCTATTTGGGTGTTTTCATAACTGCAAATTAAGTAATCTAACCTTGTTCTGAAAGGCATTTTTTCCCTTCAGGGTTTCAGTGCATAATTCTTCTCTAAGCCACTCATGTAAGTGTTGCTATTACATTAGTATTACATACACCTAAAAGTTAAAAGCGTTTAAGATAATTCATCTTTTAAATATTAGAGCAAGGATTCAAACCCACCCTTTCTGATTACCAAAAGTAGTCATTTAACGATATTGCTGTATTAAGTCCTCATTCATCTCTTATCCTTAAAAAGGCAAATATATTTCCTTATTTTGAAATTCATGGAAGTATACCATACTTTGACCTTATTTTCTCACTAAGATTTTTTTCCTTTAGAACAGTTTTGGACTTCTAAAAACTTATGAGGATAGTACAGAGTTTTCATACTCTGCAGCCATTTTCTCTAATTATTGACATCTTATATTAATATGGTGTATTTGTTACAATTAATGGATCAATATTGATATATTATTATTAAGCAATTTTTTTCACATTTCCTTAATTTTTGCCTAATGTCTTATTTCTTTCCAAGGATCCCATACAAGATACCACATTTCCTTTAGTCAACATATTTTCTTAGACTCCCCTTGGCTATGACAGCTTCTCAGACCTTTTTTTGTTTTTGATCAAGTTGATGGTTTTGAGGAGCACTAGTCAGTTATTTTGTAGAATATTCCTTCATTGGGCTTTTCCTGATGTTATTTTGATGATTAAATTGGGGTTGTGAATTTTTGGTTGGATGATCACAGAGGTAAAGTGCCATTTTCACACTTTCCATCAAGCATGCACATTACTAACATAATTTATTACTATTGATATTAGCCTTAAATAGCTTGCACATCTGGTTATGTTTGTCAGGTTTTTCTACTATAAAATTACTCTTTTATTCCCTTTCCATATTTATATACTCTTTAGAAAGAAGTCACTATGAGGATCCAGCATTTAGATTTGAATATTTATATTCTGCCTCCTTAGAGTATCTACCTCAATTTTTGGAATTATTATGCATGAGATATTTATATCTTATCTCTTACTTATTTATTTTGTAATCATTTATTATATCAGTATGAACCTATGCATATTTATTTTATAGTTTGGGTTAAAAGCCAA
This sequence comes from Potos flavus, assembly GCA_028534135.1. NCBI lineage: Eukaryota > Metazoa > Chordata > Mammalia > Carnivora > Procyonidae > Potos > Potos flavus. Next base: position 85,490,542 of record CM052895.1, on the reverse strand, counting down.
AACTACTTTATTTATTTTGTTTGCATAAATGTTTCCATCTTGGCCATTGAGAATTCTTTCATTTGGCTCCTATGTTCTATGACACCACCATCATCGTGGCCTTCCTTTCTTCCTTCCATCATAAGTTACTGCACATTTTCTGCTGTATCAGCCATTGGTTATAATTGGCCATTTTTTAAAGATCCCTGGTTTCTTTTGTCAGACAATGAAAGGTATCTGAAATCAAGACTTGGACAGTAGGTGTACTCACGGCAACTGGAGTATCATTGCATCCATGCCCTCTCAGCTGACAGAGTAAAGGGATATATATGTGTGTATGCTAACTATTGTATGTACGTATGTGTGTAAATATTTCTCTATAAAATCAGCTCTATCTAAACATGAGTTGATATGGATGTCTCCGACTCTATTACTACATGAATCTTTCTGTCCTCCTCCTCTTGCTTATTTGTAAATTCCCATTCTAGTAATAAGAAACCTGGCTTGTACCATCTGCCACTTATTTACCTAGTTATTTCTTTCCGGTATATATACATAGGAGTATCAGAATTGTAGACCTATACCACCACTAGAAAAAACATTATCAATGAGACTACAGTATTTATGTCCTTTTTTTTAAAACTATGTTTTATAGACTCTCCTTACTTCGAAATTACTTGGATCAGTATCATTTCCCCCACTTTCTCAATTGATGTTGTTTCGTACAATTTTAATAGAGTTAGATTCAGACACCTTTGTGCTACTTTAAATTTCAATGGGTTTTGACTAATATATAGTAGATATATATACTAACATATAGTGCATATATATGTGTATATCTCCACCATCTTGGTCTCATACAGAACAGTTTCACTACCTTAAATAAATCTCCTGTACTTCACCTGTTCAACACTCTTCTCTTGTCCCATCCTCTGTCAACCACTGATCTTTTTACTGTCTCTAGTTCTGTCTTTCCTATAATGTCATATATACAGTTGGAATCATACATTACATAGCCTTTTCCAACTAGCTTCTTTCACTTATGAATAAGCATTCGAAGTTCATACATATCAATTGTGGCTTGATAGCTCACTCTGACAGTCTCTCTCTTTAATTAGCATATGTGAACATTCACATTTAAAGTGATTCCTGATGTATTTGGATTAATTCTACCTTTTTGTAACTGTTTCCTATTCATAATAATTGTCTTTTGTTTCCAGCCTCCCCTTTTATCCTTTCTCAGGTTTTAGCTGAGCATTTTTTATGATTCCATTTTATCTCCTGTATTTGCATATCATTTAGGTTTCTTTTAAAAAAATTATTGATTTCCTTGAAAGAACCCAAATCCCCCCTTTAACTAACACTGTGTTGCTTCACATGTAGTGCAAGTAACTTATAAAAGAGCATGTTCAGTTCTTTCCTTCCATACCTTTTAACCTTGCTGTAATTAATTTCACTTATCTCTACACTATAATCATTAAATATATTATCAGTATTATTACTTCCAAGAAACAGTTTTCTTTTTGGATCAACTAAGAATAAGAAACTTAAAAAAAAATATTTTCCCTTCAATTATTTCTTCTTTGGTGCTATTTCCATCCAAGTTTTAAATGTGTCATTTTCCTCTTCCTAAGAACTTCTTTAAACATTTCATATAAGGTAGTTGTGTTGTCAATGAATTTTTTTATTTTTGTTTGAGAAAGCCTTGTATCTCCTCCACTTTTAAAAGATTACAGAATTCTAGGTTTTTGGTTATTTTCTTTCAATACTTACGTATTTCCCACTACTCTTCTTGATCCATGTTTTATGACAAGAGGTCCACTGTAATTCCTGTCATTTTTCTCTATAGTTAGGTTGTTTTTATCTTTAGCTTCTTCTAAGATTTCATTTTTATCTTTGTTTCCTTGCAGTTTGAATACATATATGTAAGTTTAGATTTTTTGGTCATTATGTTGTTTGGTTCTTTGAGCTTCCTGGATCTGAGATTTGCCATCTATTAATAATTTTGGAAAATTTTCAGTGAGTATTTCTTTAAATATGTCTTCTTCTCCATTCCTTCTTTCTCCTTCTGCTATCTAATTATGTCTATCTTACAGCTTTTAAAATTTTGTTGAGTGTACTTTTTTTTTCTAATGTTTTTAAATTCTTATTTTTTCTCTTTGCATTTCAGTTGGAATGTGTCTACTGACCTGTATTAAAGCTCACTTATTTCTTCATCTACCATGTCCAAATGTCCACTTCTACTAATGAGCCCATCAAAAGCATTCTTAATTTTTGTTGCAGTGTTTTTGATTTCTAACTTTTGATACTTTCTTAGAGTTTTCATATCTCTGCTTATATTATACATCTGTTTTTATGTGGTGTCTTCTTTTTCCATTAGAGCCCTTAATGTAGTAATCATAGTTATTTTAAACTACTTTTCTGAGAATTCCAACATGCATGTCATATAAGTCTGGTTCTGATACTTGCTTTGTATTTTCAGACCATGGTTTTTGTTGTTTCCTTTTTTGCCTTTAATTCATTAATTTTTGTTGAAGTCTGACATAATGAATCAGATAATAGGAACCGAAGTAAATAGGCCTTTTGTGTGAGATTTTAGGTTAGTTTTAGTAGGAGTTAGGTGGTGTTTAATATTTGCTGTAGCTGTAAGTAGTGAATGCTTTAAATTCCTGTATTGTTTTTGATATTTTATTTCTACCCTTGTCTTTGGACTTCCCTAAGAACTCATCCATAGAGTCAGTGTCTTGCAGATCTCTCAACTGTAATCCACTGTTATTGATTTGGAGCTCTTTTGTTGTGGTGATAAAGAGTGGAGGAAGGGATGTGTTTTATAATCTTATGATTGAATCTCAGTCTTTCAATGAGCCTGCATTTCTTGCCTATGTGTGACCTTCACAAATGTTTTTTTATATTTTTCCAGGCTTAGGTGAAGGGACAGTGAAAGCCTTTATTTGGGAGAATTCCCTTCTCCCAGCTCAGACAACAATCAGTAAGTCTTTTCCAGTAAAGATTAAGCCTTGTTATATAAAATGCTCTGAATATATTTCCAAATGGTTACTTTTCTTTTCCATCTGCCAGAGCCCAAAGCCTTCTTTTTTTGGCTCTTTAATGTGAGAATCTGTTGGGGTTTTTTGAGGTAAACCCGTGAATTTGTGGGGACTCCCTAAAACTGTGGCCCCCTGGGCTTTCTCACTCTTAAGGTAATTCATACTGAAGCTGTAGCAGTTTGTCAAAATAACCATTTAAGTTTATTGCTGTAGGAGGCTCTGCTTCAGGTAAGCAGATTTTGGCTGTGACACCCTGGATTCACCTTCCATTCTAGATTTCAGGGTGATCCTTTTCTCTGTGCCCTCTGTTCTCCAATGGATTCAAGAAAAGTCATTGATTTCAGTTTGTTCAACTTTTTTCTTGTATGACTGGAAGTGATGACTTCTAAATCTTTAAATGTCAGAGATGAAAAAAAAGTTTTTTTACCATCAATTATTGGTTCAAGGCTACCATATTAGCTTGAATATATAAAGGCCTAACACAATACTAGGCATAGAGTAGTTATTCATTAAATATCAATTCCTTTTCCTTTTATTTTCTCCTAATGTAGTAAGGTTCAATTTGTGATGTATTAATGCAGTATATCCTATTCTCTCTCTGTCTCAATCTCTCTGTCTCTCAATTGTTATTACAATAGAGTAATTTTGATTGCTGTATAAGTACCCCAAGCCTTATATTTGAGTATCAGTCATGTTACTAGCGGTACCATTAAGAGCTATTGCCACAATAAAATTATTCCAGGCAATGGAAAAACGTCATAATTAAATTGTAGTAGAAGGAATGGCTTTTTCCAGACTAAATAAACAAAGTCATAAAGTCTAGATTCCTTAAAATGATATCTCCAATTATTCCTCTCATTTGTGAGCAGTTACTGGAGAATTCGTAATTCTCTTAGCAACCTTTATACACAATAATCATTGGTTCTCAAATAATAATCTAAAATGTTTTGTGGTAATTAGGAGACAGAAATACTTTAAAATCCCCAGCTCCAAAAAGGTTTCCATGATAGCTATAGAATTAATGCTAGGAAATAGGAAAATTAAGAAAAAAAATTATAATAGATTTTTATGCTATGTAATAAATAACCTCAAACGTAGTGGGCTAAAACAACACAGATTTATTATGTCATAGTTTCTCTGGGTCAGGAGTACAGGCATAGCATAACTAGAGCTTTTATAAGGCTGCAGTCAAAGTGTAAACCATGGGTGGGTTCTGATCTGGTAGATTGACTGAGGAAGGGTCCACTGCCAAGCTCCTTCAAATTGTTGGCAGGATTTATTTCCTTTTAGCTACAGGATTGAAAGCAGCTTGATTATTTGAAAGAAGCAAAGGAGAGTGAAAGAGATTAATAATACAAGACTTTTGTAACTTAACATGATCATGAAAGCGACATCACTTTTGCTGCATTCCATTGGTTAGAAGTAAGTCATAGGTTCCACCCACACTCAAGGGGAGGGTATTATGCAAAGCATGAACAAAAGGATGCAGAAATCATTGAGAGTCATTTTAATGTTTGTCCACTACAAAATGTTAGTCATACCCAGGTAATATTCAGAAGATGGGAAGTCTAGAAATTGCTGTTGCACTTAGAGAAAAGTCATTTTTTTTGTGGAAAAATACAATCTGTAGTTACCTAATTTTGTTTTCTTTAGTTAGTTACAATTCTTAGGTAAAATCGATGACATTATTGAATATTAAATGAAAGGAAATTGGCTTATAATTCTGTATATTCACTTGATGACAAATAACATGTAGGTAATTATTACATGAGAAAAACAACTTTAGAAAATGAAAATATGTTATACTGTTTATTGTTCATAGCCTTCACAAATTAGATATTACATATACCAAAAGGCATAAAGTAAGCTGAACAAATTTGTAAAGTTAAAGTAAATGCATATGTATATTGGCTAACAAAAACATATTATTGTAGAAAATTATACCAATAATGTCTTAATAACAAAAATTTACCCAATATAATATTATGAATCAATGTGTACTTTAATAATACTGAGGATGTGTGTAACAGCTCCAGTGATCATTCAAGACTCCTGAACAGTTGTCTATTACTCCACAGAAAGAAACTTCTAAGGTCTGATAAGCAAAATGTGATACCAAGAATCCCAGAATAGGAAATCAGAGACATGGGTTCTGCTGTGAATAAACTCAGATCTTAGTCTGGATTTTGAAAAGGAGCTGGATGGAGGTTATGGTTTAATTGAACTATAAAAGTCATTTCTGCTTCTACATTCTGTTTCCAAACCTAAACAAGGACAGATTAATCTTTTCTAATAAAATGTCCAGGGAATGACACAAATGATCAGGACTTGGTTGTAAGTCGTGAAAAAATATCTTCTTAGGCATGTTCAAAAAGCTCATGTAAGTGTGGGCAGGAAAAGAGAGTTAAAGGAAAGTACTCACACTTTAACATAAACAAGACAAAACACATTGAAAAACAGACCAATATGCTTTTGTGGGGAAAAAAAAATCTATAATTTTATTTAACTCACTGTGTATTCAAATGTTAAGCTCTTAATAAATTCAGAAATAGGCAAAGATACAAAAGAGGTCAATTTATATGATATTTAATTCAAAGATAGAGTTCCTTTCTCTCATTTCTACCTGCTTATTAATTATATTTTATTTTTTCATCGAGGTATAATTTACATGTAGCCTTCTATTAGTTTCAGGTGTACAACATGATTCATTATTTGTATATACTTGGAAGTCATCACCATAGTAAGTTCGGTTTCCCCTGTAACCATGTAAAGTTACATAATATACAATATTACTGATTTTAGTCATAATACTGTATATTACATCCCCATAACTTACTTATTTCATGACTGGGAGTTTGTACCTCTTGAGCCCTTTATCGATTCTGTGTCCCCCAACCTCCCTCCTTTCTGGCAACCACTGATCTTTTCTCTACATCTATGAGTTTTGTTTGTTCATGTGCTCTGTTTTTCAGATTCCACACATAAATGAAATCATACAGTATTTGTCTTTCTTTGTTTGACTTAATTTCACTTAGCATATTACCCTCATGGTCCATCCATATTGTTCCAAATGGCAAGACTTAATTAATTAATTACTTAATTAATTAATTACAGACAAATAATAGACTATTGTATATATACCACATCTTCTTTATCCATTCATCCATCAGTGGTCATTTTGGTTGTTTCCATATCTTGGCCCTTGTGAGTAATACTGCAGTGAACATAGGAGTACATATATGTTTTCAAAATAGAAATAGAATATTTGTTTTTTTTCAGATGAGTACCCAGAAGTGGAACTGCTGAATCATATGGAGCTGTATTTTAATTTTCTCAGGAACCGAGATACTGTTTCTCATAGTAGCTGCACCAGTTTACATTCTCACCAACAGTGCATGGATGTTCTCTTTTCTCCCCATCCTTAGCAAAACTTGTTACTTCTTGTCTTTTTGGTAATAGCCATTCTGACAGATGTGAGGTGATAAGCCATCGTAGTTGTGATTTGCATTTCCCTGATAATTAGTGATGTTGAACATCTTTTCATGTACCTGTTGGACATTAGTATGTCTTTTTGGAAAAATGTCTATTCAGATCCTCTATTTTTAATTGGATTGGTTGGTTTTTGTTTTGGGGTTGTTGTTGTTATTGGGTTGTATGCATTTTTAAAATTTTTTGACTATTGACCCCTTCTCACATATATGGTTTAAACTACTACCTCCTATTCAGTAGGTTGACTATTCATTTTGTTGATGGTTTCCTCACTGTACAGACACTTTTTAGTCTGATGTAATACCATTTGTTTATTTTTGCTTTTGTTGCCATTGATTTTGGAGTCGGATCCAAATAATATCACCAAAAGTGATGTCAAGGAATTTACCCCTATGCTTTCTTCTAGGAATTTTATGGTTTCAGGTCTTACATTCAAGTCATTAATCCATCCTAATTTAATTTTTGTTTATGGTATTAAGATGGTGTCCAGTTTCATTATTTTACATATGGCTGTACAGTTTTCTCTACCATTTATTGAAGAGATTGTCCTTTTTCTGTTGTATAGTCCTGTCTACTTTGTCATAGATTAAATTATCATATATATATCGGTTTGTTTCTATGCCCGCTGTTCTCTTCCACTAATCCACGTGTCTATTTTTATGCTAATGCTATACTGTTTTGATTCCTACAGCTTTGTAATATAGTTTGAAATCAGGGCATGAGGCATCTCTGGCTATGTTCTTCTTAAGATTGCTTTGGCTATTAGGGATCTTTTGTGGCTCTATACAAATTTTAGTATTGCTTGTTCTATTTCCATAAAAAATGGTATTGGAATTTTGATAGGGATTGCATTGAACCTATAAATTGCTTTGGGTAATATGGACATTTTAATAAGATTAATTCTTCCAATGCATAGGCATGGAATATCTTTCCATTTATTTGTATCTTCTACTTATTTTATCAATGTCTTGTAATTTTCAGTGTATAGATCTTTCACTTCTTTGGTTGAATTTATTCCTATATATTTTATTCTTTTTGATGGAATTATAAATAGAGTTGTTTTTCTAATTTCTCTTTTTGATAGTTTTGGTTCATTATTTAGTATATAAAAAATGTAACAGATTTATGTATATCTTGTATCCTGTAACTTTGCAGAATTTATTTATTCTAATAATGTTTTTGGTGAAAACTTTAAGGTTTTCTGTATATTAAATCATGCTGCTGTCTGCAAATGGTGACAGTTTTACTTTCTTTCCAATTTGGATGCCTTTTATGTTTTTTTTTCTTTTCAAATTGCTCCAGCTGGGGCTTTCAGTGCTGTGTTGAATTAAAATGGTGAGAGTGTACATTCTTGTCTTGTTCCTGATCTTAGAAAGCTTTCAGATTTTCACTATTGAGGATAGTAGCTGTGGACTGTCATATATGGTCTTTATTATATTGAGGTGCATTACCTCTATATCCACTTTGTTGAGCACTTTTATCATAAATGGATGTTGAATTTTATCAAATGCTTTTTCTATGTCTACTAAGATGAATAATGAACATACGATTTTTTTCCTTCATTTTCTTACTGTGGTATATCATGTTGATTGATTTGGAAATGTTAAGCCATACTTGCATCCTTGGAATAAACCCCACTTAATCATGGTATATAGTGCTTTTAATGTATTGGTGAATTTGTTTGCTACTATTTTGTTGAGGATTTTTGCATGTATATTGATGAGGTTGTTGGCCAATATTTTTCTTCTTTTGTGGTGTCTTTGTCTGGTTTTAGTATCAAGGTAATCCTGGCCTCATAAATTGAGTTGGGAAGCATTCCCTCCTCTTAAATTTTTTGGAAGAGTCTGAGAAGGATAGAATTTACCAGTGAAGCTATCTGGTCCTAGACCTTTGTTTGTTGAGAGTTTTTTGTTTTTTGTTTTTTGTTTGCGGGGGGTGGAGGAGTTGGCAGGGAGGGAGTTTTGGATTACTGATCTAATCTCCTTGCTAGTAATTGACGTATTCAGAGTTTCTGTTTCTTTAAGATTCAGTTTTGGAAGATTGTGTGTTTTTCGAAATTGATCCATTTCTAGGTGGTCCACTTTGTTGACATGAATTGTTCATAGTAATTTTTATAATCCTTTGTGTTTCTTTAGTATCAGTTGTGACTTATTTTTAATTTTTGAGGTTTTTTTTGAGCCTTTTTTTTTTTGGTGTGTCTAGATAGCAAATTTATCAAGTTTGTTAATATTTTGAAAGAACCAGCTCTTTGTTTCGTTGATCTTTTTATCACTTTTTAGTCTCTTATTTTCACTTTGATCTTTCTTTTTAAATTTTTGTTAAAATTTGTTTCTCATTTTCTAGTTCCTTTAGGTGTAAACTTAAATTGTTTATTTGAGATTTTTGTGGTTTTTTTGAGGTAGGTCTGTTTTACTATGATCCTCCTTTGAATTTCTGCTTCCCATTAATTTGAGCATCTTGTGTTTTCAATTTCATTTGTCTCAAGATATTTTTTTTCCTTTGATTTCTTCATTGACCAATTGGTACTTCAGTGGTATTTTTTAATCCTCACATATTTGTAATTTCTTCTAATGTTATTTTTCCAACTGATTTCCAGTTTATTCTTTTTTTTTTTTTTTTTTTTACTGTCGTGCTATAAAAAGATGATAGGGTTTCACTTGTCATAAATTTATTGAGACTTGCGTTGTGGCCTTACATAATCTATCCTGGGGGAGTGTTCCATGTGCACTTGAGAACAAGGTATATTCTGCTATTTTGGATGGAATGTTCTATATAAATGTGTTAAGTCCATCTGGTCTAATTTGTCATTTAAAGCTGGTGTTTCCTCGGCTCCTTGGTGGCTCAGTTGGTTAAGCATCTGACTCTTGGTTAAGCTCAGGTCATAACCTCCTGGGTTGTGAAATTGGGCCCTGTGTCAGGCTCCATGCTCAGCAGGGGTCTGCTTGAGGATTCTCCCCTTCTGCTCCTCTCCTCTACTTGCGTGCACAAACACATACACACACACACACACAATCTCTCTCTCTCTTTCTCTCAAATAAATAAATTAAAAAACAAACAAACAAACAAACAAAGCCAGTGTTTCCTTATTGATTTTCTATATGGATGACCTTTCCATTGATGTAAGCGTAGTATTTATGTCCCTGCAGTTACTGAATTGCTGTCAATTTCTCCCTTTGGTTCTGTTAATACTCGCTTTCTGTATTGAGGTGCTCCTGTGTTGAGTGGATAGGTATTTACAAATGTTATATCTTCTTGCTAAATCAACCCCTTTGTCATTCTGTGATTCCCATCTTTGCCTTTTATTACAGTCTTTGTTTTAAAGCCTGTTTTGTCTAGCGGAAGTCTAGCTATACCAGCTTTCTTTTGGTTTCCATTTGCATGAAATATATTTTCCTATCCCTTCACTTTTAGCCTGTGTGTGTTCTTATACAGGAGATAAGTTTCTAATAGGCAGCATACAGATGGGTCTGGTTTTTATATCCATTCAGCCATTTTATGGTAGTAGAATTTAGTCCACTACATTTAAAGTAATTATAAAGAGGTATATACTTTTTGCCATTTTGTTAATTGTTTTCTGGTGGTTTTGTATTTCTTCCCTATTCCTTTCTTCTCCTCTTGCTGTTTTTTCTTATGCTTTGATGTCTTTCTTGAGTGTTATATTTATATATGTATATATTTATATATATTCTCATCTTTCATGTATCTACGTTAGGTTTTTGCTTCGTGGTTATCATGATAACTGTGGTTTTATGTGTGTGTGTGTGTGTGTGTGTGTGTGTGTGTATAAAAATGTATACATATCAGTCTATTTTAAGTTGATAGCATGTTAAGTTTTAACACATTTTGAAACTCTACAGTTTTCCTCACCCTCTCCCATATTTTATATTTTTGATGTCACATTTTACATCTTTTTCTTTTCATTTTGTGTATCCTGTAACTAATTGTTGACAGTTATTTTAATTAATTTTGTCTTTTAACCTTAATGCTAGCTTTATAAGTGATTGGTTCACTACCTTTACTATATATTTACCATTATCAGTGAGATTTTACTTTAATGTTTTCTTCTTACTAATTAGTGCCCCCACACCCAACCCTGTTTTTTCAGTTTAAAAAGTTCCTTTCATATTTTTTATAAAGCCAGTTTTGTGGTAGTGCATTTATTTAGTTTTTGCATAGCTGGAAAAGTCTTTATTTTTCCTTTGAATTCTGAATAATCTTGCTAGGGAGATTATTCTTGTCTGCAAGTTTTTGCTTTTAGCACTTTGAATGCATCATGCCATTTTTTTTGGCCTGCAAAATTTCTGCTGAAAAATTTGCTATTAGTCTTATGGAGTTTCTCTTGTACATAAGTTGTGTTTCTCTGGTTGCTTTTAGGATTCTCTATTTATTTTTAATTTTTGACATTTCACTTAAAATGTGTCTTACTGTGGATTTCTTAGGGTTCATCTTTTTGGAATTTTCTGGGCTTCCTGGATCTGAATGTTTTTTTCTTCCCCAAGTTAGGGAAGATTGCTGCCATTATTTTTTAAAGTAAATTTGCTGTCTGTTTCCATCTCTCTTCTCTTTCTGGGACTTCTATTATGTGAATATTTTTTCACTTGATGCTATCCCGTAGGTCCCTTACGCTATTCTTCACTTTTTAAATTCTTTTTTTTTTTTCTTTTTGTTTCTCTATTGGATGAGTTCCATTGCCCTGTCTTGTATGTCACTGATTCTTTCTTCTACTTCATCTAGTATGCTGCTGAACACCTGTAGTGTTTTTTGTTTTGTTTTGTTTTTCAACTTAGTTAATGTATTCTTTAGTTCTTTGACTTTTGTTTGTACTTTTTATACATTTTCTTTTTTGAAGTTCTTTCTGTGTTCATATATATTTCCTCTGAGATCAGTGAACATCTCACTGACCATCAGTTTGAACTCTTTATCAGATAAATTGCTTATTTCTGTTTCATAAATTTTTTAAAAATATTTCATTTATTTATTTTACAGAGAGAGACACGGCAAGGGAGAGAACACAAGCAAGGGGAGTGGGAGAGGGAGAAACAGGCTTCCCACTGAGCAGGGGACCTGATGCAGGGCTCTCTCCCAGGACCCTGGGGTCATGACCTGAGCTGAAGGCAGACGTTTAATGACTGAGCTATCCAGGCGCCCCTATTTCATGAAAATTTTTATCTGGGGCTTTATATGGCCCTTTAATTTGGAACATATTCTCTTTTCTCATTTTGCCTGGCTTTTTTTTTTTTTTTTTTTTACATATTAGAGAAACAACTACCAGTGTAGAGGAATGGCTTTGTGTAGATCAAACTTATTGTTCAATCTTACCTTTGTTCTTAGTTGTCTCTCAAACCTTTGTGATTTTCTAAGCAACCAGATTTGTTCTTGATAGATCCCAATTGTGAGGGTGTGTCAAGACCTTTGAATGTTCCAAAGTAAAGGGTCTCGTTCAGCCCCTAGTTTTAGGCTGATTAGAAATCAGACCCTCAGGCAGTGGCTTTTAAAGTATGCAAATATATACAGTCCTATGGGACCACAATTGTAAACCCCACTGGCCTCATCTTCAGCCAATCTAGAGGTATCCCTTGGGTGATAATTGTAAAATCAATGCTGTAGGCATATATAGATCTCTTAGTGTTCCTCTTCTGTATACATACACACACACACACACACACACACGTATATATGTATATATGAGTATAAATATAAATATAAAACATAAAAAAATAAAAAAGAACCTTTCCTTTCTGGGAGATACTGGTGAGCTGTAGCACTGCCAAAGGAAAGTGCAAAGATGGCTTTTTCCAGCCTACATTCCCTGAGAGCACCTTCATAGTCTCTAGCTGGGTTCTTAACCTAAAGCATGTGCCTTAGGTTAGAAACTCCAGGATAAATAATAAGGTTTTTTTTCATAGAAAGACTTGAATTTATTTCAGTCGGTTGTCAGTGCAGTTCCCTGGATATGGTAGCCTGCCAAAAACTGTCTCTTTGATTGTTTCGCTTATATCAGGCCCAGAAACACAAGATCTCCTTGCCAGTAGGGCCAGTCTTTCAAGGGGGAATTCCCTATGTGGACTTTGTCAGCTTGGGTGGGATCATGGGGAATACGGGGCCTGGGCATGTCTACCTACCTGCTTTGGTGGGATGGGCTGTAGGGGAGTGCCAAGCCAGGGCATGTCTCCACCTGGATTAGGTGAAGAAGGCCTACAGGGGAGCATCTGCCTGTGGGGTTTATCAGGGTGTGGCCAAAGGTGGGGAGCAGGATACACCAGCCTACCAGGCTTAGTAGGGATGGCCCATAAGAGAACAGTGGCATGGGATAAATGTTGCTACCAGGGTAGAGGGAAAGTACAAAAGTTGTGCCTACCAGCACTGGTACCTACAGGGAAGGACAGTGCACAAATGATGCCCACCAGCACCTCTATCCCTGGAGAGAGTTCCAATAGGCTACTTCCCCTTTGGCAGATACTTTAAGATTAGCCAATGAATCTTCTTCACATATGTTCTAGGTGCTTTAAAATCTGCTATTTTTGTGCTGGGTCCTGTGATGAGTGAATCTGTGTGTGAGACCTCTTAAATGTGTAGTCTTAGTTTCATATAGTCCTTTGGGTCTCCTGGACATAAGCCCTGTTGGTTTTCAAAACCAGGTGTTTTAGGGGCTCCTCTCTAGTGCAAGTTTGAATGTTTAGGTGCCTAATGTAGGGTTCAAACTCCTCACTCATCAAAGACATACTCTGTATTTGTGAGATCACTCCCACTTGTGGGTCATCATGCTGTGGGTGGGTTTTTCACCAAACTTCATCTTTCCCACTGCTACACATGTCATTGTGGATTTTTTATTCTGTGTTATGGAGGAGCTGTTCAGCTTGTTTTATGGTCTTTTTCAGAGAGAATTGTTTATATGTAGCTGTATATTTGGTGTGTTCATGGGAGAAAGTGAGTTCAGGGTCTTCCTGGCTGCCCTTTTGGATCACTTCCTGCTCTAACTACTTTTCAAAAGAATTTCTCCTTCTGTTTATTATCATCGAATAATGATTATTTTATTTTTAGAAGTGCAGTTCAGAAAGTAAAACAAGTTAAATATTTGTCCCAGGGCCCGAGTTGGTTTTTAGAATGGCAGTAGTGGGTATTTATTTAGAGAGAATCACAGAGATCTGTAGTACAATACCAAAGCAAAGCTTTCTTTTTTCTTTTTTCTTTTTTTTTTTTTTTGAAGATTTTATGTATTTATTCATGAAAGAGAGAGAGAGAGAGGCAGAGGGAGAAGCAGGCTCCCCAAGGAGCAGGGAGCCCAATGCGGGGCTTAATCCCAGGACCCCGAGATCATGACCTGAGCAGAAGGCAGATGCTTAACCATCTGAGCCACCCAGATGCCTGAAAGCTGAGCTTTCTTAATGCGGACTCATTCACAGTCAATACTGGAGATTTTTTAATATAGAATGAGCATGATCTTTGCCTCCAAAGCAGGTTGGTTTAAAATTTTGGTTGTTACTGTCAGTGCAAGTCATGGACAAGTTCTCTTTCATACTGTATCCTCATTTTTTGATTGGATGCTACTATTCCAACGTAAGAGACTAACTGTAAGAATTAAATGAGGTAACTTAAGTAAATAAACTACCTAGAATTATTTTGGCATCCAAGAGTGAATATCACATGACTGATATTATTTTAATGGCAACAAATATGATTATGAAACCTTTCATTCTATAGTTGAAAATTATATTAATCCATATAGTAAACTAGTTCCGCCTCTATCTGCCTCAGTGGAATGGAGAAACTCACATAAATCTCTTCATGGAATGTAGAGTATGGTTTTTAGGAAAGAATTCAAGGGCATAGAAGATTTTCCGTTTTTCTTCTATGTGCATCATTGCTGATACAGTTTAAATGGTATGCTATCATAATATTTTAAAACTATGCAGCTGAGAAACTATTTACTTTTCCCCCACCATTCAAAAGATGAAAAAGAATGAGGAAATTTATCATTCATTTTAAAAATATTGAGTATGCAGTGAAATGGTAGGGATACATTGGAGGCAAATGGATGACTGAATGAATGGATATTAAACAAATGGATAAACAAATGACTCTACCTTGACTTTCAAATACCTTATACTTGAGTATGATAGATAAATATTAATCAAATCATTCTACAAATAACTACTTCAGGGAGGTTGTGATATTTTTCATGATTGAAGGGTTCAAGGACTAAAATCTACTTTAAGACAACGCCCAGAAATAGTTTATTGCATAGTGTATACATTCTCAATTTTGTTTTTTTCTAAAAGTTTCACACTTTTTCCAATCAAATGGTTTCAAATTTTATAGCTTAAATATATTATGCTAATCAAATGATGTCATATCATTTATCATATTTACTTGATTTTCTCACATGATGAATTGTGTAACCTAATATCTTTCAACATAATTATTGGTGCATTTGCAATTAAATCACTGTAGTATTCCAGATGATATTTTTTGCAACTTTAGTGTTCCGTAGAGCTTGTGCGAACATATAAATTTGTTTAATATATGGTGTATATCATTTGTTTACCAGATACATAAAAATTAATGACTCTTATACTGACATAAATCAAAAGTTAAATAGTACATTCACTCTTAAATACACTTTCTAATTCAAGCTAATAGGGAAATAATCTGGCTATTTTCAATATATTCTTTAAAAAACCCCAGTGGTCTAGGAAAAAAAAATACGTGGTACCTATAATAACAACAACTTATTTATTCAGCAGTGTTTTTTATGCATACAGCCCTGGTTTAGCATTTTACATTTATTAGCTCATCTAGTCTCAACCTCAGCATCTGAAATATATACTATTATTAGTTTCATTTCAATTATAAACAAAATGAAGCAGAGAGAGCATAAACAATTTGGCTCAAATCACATTTCTAATCAGAATGCTACATAAAAGATATGATAGGTGACAAATCTATTATACAGACAATATGAGTTACATTCAGAAGGAGGGGTCAGGGGGGTGGGAAGATGAAAAGCATTTTCACTGGGTCTTTGCTCTTGAGTCATGGCATGTAAAGCCCGGAATTTAGATGAGGGTATATTTGTGCTATTGAGCTATGATAAAAATGACAGGTTTATAGACAATTATTTGAGTGAAACTATGAGAAGAAAATCAAGATGAAATCCATGATCCATAGTGTAATGGCAGGAATATTGCTGGAATGGTAGTTTGGTTCAATTTCAAGGGATTTTAAAAATCATGGAAGAAAAAAATGCAAAGAACTTGTTTTTCCTTACTGTGTGTAAAGGATATCTGCAGTTTCCTCTTATCTCATTTTATAAAGGAACTTCTCCTGTGTAGGATACTGTTTGAAACTAGAAGAGCATCTCCTGAATTGGCAACCTGTACTTTGACCTAGGACAGTATGGTCCAGTACTCTCTCATGCCAATGGGAAGAGTTAGATTGCCTTTTATATTGATTTATAATGGTGCTGGTATCTGCCATCTACATGGGGACTAAAAATGAAATAATGATACATATACATGCTCCATAAAAGTTGTAGAGTAAACCAGAACTCTTATTTATCATAAGTTGTTAGAGACAGTTTTATAGATTTAATATCTGAGTTTACCTTCAAGATAGTAAGTGACCAATCCTTTTCACCCAATCCCATATCAAGAAGCTACAGATAAAGTATATTACAAAGGCAAAGAGTAAATAATGGAGAGATGAGACCAATAATTTGAATTGATATTGTTAGTTTTGTGGTGCATTCATTCTAAATTATTCTGGCTTTGCCAAGTTCTTGATATTGAAACAAACAAATGAAAACAAACAAAAAAACACTTAACTGTTTTTCATTGATTTCGAATAACTCAATCACATCCACTTAAACTCATGCATTGCTTTAGCTAGATAAACTTAGTGTTAAGAGTGTCTCATCAAAAATAAATTCTGAGCAAATCCTTAATCATCTTATCATTTTCTGTGTTTTCATAGTCCTTTACATTTTAAGTCATTCCTTATCTTTTTACTGTAGGGCAGAAAAAAACTGACACACTTCTTTAGATGAAAGCAGGCATCCTGTTCTATATGGTAGTCATGCAGAAGCCAAAGCATTTGTGTTATAATTCATCATCTTCATAATATTTCTGAGGTTTCTATTTTCTTTCTTTTTTTTTTATTCAGTATATTTTTAGTGTGCTTCCTTGGTTTCTTGTGCTTCATGTAACTGGAAATTTACTCTTAAATTTCATAGAAATGTGAGTCATAAAAGCATGGTTATGAAAACTTTGCATAATGGAAACTGAAAGTTAAATACTTAATAGTAATTAATAATTCTGTATCTCAGAGAAATGAAAAAGGACTTCAGGCACATACTTCCAAGTGAATTATCTTCTCTGTCTAGAGCTTTTTAAATAGATGGTAACTTTGAATTCCTATTAGGCTGGAGAGAAATAAAACCATCAAATGAAATACCAATGTAGAAGTCGTAGTATAAATAATAACAACACAATAGCACTAACAAAGCAACAACATCAATAAAGCATCAGTAGTTTGAGTGGAATTGTGAAATACCTGTTTATTATTTAAATATATAAAAAAAAAACCATTTTACTTTAAAAAGTTCTTGTGTTTTACCTGACATACTTTCTTTGGAAAGTGAAAACTATTATCCTGAGGAAATTTAGAAGACAATAGTATTTGAAAACAGTAATTCGAAACATCTATAACATAAGGAAATATGAGAAAAAGCTAAAGTAATAAACATGGTTCTTTAAGCCTCTGAGAGTTGGTAACTGAAATTAGGGCACTGTGGGAGCACTTTCAGGACTTCTAAAAGTTAAAGGAAGACATGAAAAAATAAGATGGTTATAAGATATAGCACAGCTATACTAACTAAAAACTAAGGTTAATTATTTATGCCTTTTTGTACCTTAACAGAAAGTTTGATTTACAACATAAGATCTGTTTGATTGCTCTATAATAAATTGTCAATATAGTAAATGCCAAGTCAACAATCTGGTCATGTATTTGACATATAAATATGATAAACTTCTCAGGGAAGAAAAACTTAATAACTTCTTTAGTAAAAGAAAGCCTACTCTGTCTCCTTTCATTTAAAGGAAAAAATATAAAGTTCTTCTTGTCTTTTTTAAAAATATCATTGTTTTGTTGTGGAACATTTTATAAAATACCCTGCATAGTCTATAAATTCAGGCTGCTGTTGTTGCTTTTATTTATACCACAGGAAAGGTACATGTACTTTGTGGTGGATTAGCAATTTGAATAATGAGACAAATAAAGGGAAATACAAGAAATTAATACCTAGCGGATGATTTTAATTAGTTGGAAACACCTTTTAGTAGTAAAGAGAAAATAGGATGATATTCTTGTACAATGACTAATATTCACATAAATATTACTATGCTATCCTTATGTTTTAATAGATATTTTAATAGATGGATATAAATGGTTCACTTGATGCTTTTAGAAAAAGAAGATAAACTCTTAGACCCAGCAAAATAAACGGAGTACATTAAAATATTTCTTCTTTCTCTAACCTGTATTGAAGTGATAAAGGAAGAGATTTAGGATCATAAAAGGAATAGTAATAAAGCTGAGGTCCTAATTTACTTCACGGTTTTATTTCAACTTAGTTCTTCATTGCTATAAGGCACAAAAGTTATTGAATTTTACTACATTCACCTCACGCTGGTTTCCTATCAAACAGAGTATCAGTAGAACACCTCTGCTGAGCTCCCTACATGAAATTGTCCTTTTGTACGTCTCATAATCGGCTGCGATGTGGCCAAGCATCTGGCGGTGACAAGCAGACGTCTTTGATTTATTGGCTAATATCACCACTTGTTAGTGGATGGTTGAGCAGGAGACTAAAAGAGCTTAAAATCAGAGAGAATAAATTATGAAGGCACCGAACTGTGCCATTATAAACCCTTCCTTGTCACAGCTGTGACATCTCATAGGAAATGGAGGATGACAGCAGCATTCATTCTTCAAAGGGCCAATACCTTCTACTTGTGATCCTGACCATAAATAAATAAATAAAGGAAACAAACTACATAAGCAAGTCAGAACTCAAATAAGAAATGCCTTCCTCCCTATAGAGCACTTGGGTTCAAGTTTTCTTCTTTTACTTTTGAAAGTGGTACAGAACAAAGCCAACTTGGATTAGAAGTACACACTAGGAGAGCTCCAGGATATTAAGTACATCTGTAGTGTACTAGAACCTAAAAAACTCAGGAGGTTGACTTACCCCACATTGCTTTTCCCTTTAGTCTCCCTGAGAGGCTTTCTCTTATTTAAATTGGCTACCCAAATAGTGTTTTAGTAAGTCAGTTTGGCCAATCCACAGATACTACAAATCTCTGCTTAGCAAATGACTTTAAGTTTACCTACCTTCAGGTAATAGCTGGTAAAACAATGTTCCAGAATAATTTAAAGATTAGATTGGCCTTTTAAGTTAGTATAATTTATTAAATTAATCAAAACATATCTGAGATTAAAAATTTGTTAAAAATGCATAGTAGTAATAAAATTACTATGCACTAGTGGAGAGAACATATATCTTGGAACTTGGAGTCATTTCTTAGATTTTCATCCTCTAATACATTACCACATTTAAAAATCTAATCAAGTTTCTTGAAATATAACATTTACTTTATTCTATATTAAGATTTTAATACCTTATGAATTCTGAATTTAAGATTAAATCAAAGAAAAGGCAAAGTAAATGAGTATATCCTTCACTTTCACAGACAGTATCCCAGCTGCATACTTTCATTAATTCATTTCAAGAGTCATGAAAGGATAACTTTTGAGTTCAGTCTTATGCATATCATTCATAAGAACATGACTATGGAAAGGTGTTGTAAGGTGAGGCTTAGCATTGTCAAATAATGTATCCAGAGAACTCTAAGAAAAAATCGATTTTATGTTAGATGTTTTATTACCAATAATAACAATAATAGTAATAATACATAAAGAGGGCAGGGAGAAATGTTTGGAGGTGATGGCTGTTTTTATGTTATAGATTGTGGTGATGGTTTCATGAGTGTATACTTATCTATATACTCATCAAGTTGTATTCATGTGTATAGAAATTTTATATGTCAATCATACCTCAGTAAAGTGGTTTTAAAAAATCAGTGTGATAAAAAAATTAAAAATAAAAAAATAAAAAATCAGTGTGGATAGAGAAATAATGTATCAGAAGACTAGTGGGAGACAAAGCTAAAGAGAGAAGTTGAGGCCATATTATCAAAGGATCTGTCTGCCAAAAATAT
This sequence comes from Potos flavus, assembly GCA_028534135.1. Lineage (NCBI taxonomy): Eukaryota > Metazoa > Chordata > Mammalia > Carnivora > Procyonidae > Potos > Potos flavus. The sequence continues at coordinate 85,470,747 of CM052895.1, read as the reverse complement.
ATTAAATCATTTATTAATTTATAGTCTACCTTATTTTAGAAAGGTTTTTTTTTTTACTAATTACAAAGGCATAAACTATAGGAAAATGCAGTAAATCAAAAGTAGGTTTAAAAAATAAAAAATACATATAAATTTAAAAATGAAGTCAGGAATAAAGCTAATACTGAAATATAAACTGAAAGTCACTTCAGTATTATAAAGATGGTTCATAATCTTTGCTCAAAGCTTTTAAAAAAGTTTTTAAAAGATTTTATCTATTTATTGCCAGAGAGAGAGAGAGAGCGCGCCCAAGCAGGGGGAGTGGCAGGCAGAGGGAGAAGCAGGCTCCTTGCTGAACAAGGAACCTGATGCGGGACCCAATGCCAGGGTCCTGGGATCATGACCTGAGCTGAAGACACAGGCTTAACTAACTGAGCCACCCAGGCATCCCTTTGCTCAAAGCTTTTTATCAACTATCATTGGATCAATTGTAGTAAGACAAACTAAATATTGCAGTAGGAAAAAAAAATGACATTTGTAGGGCTTTTATATTAGTTTATATATTCTTATTATATCACAATAAAGTATTGAATTGAGACCAAGCAATTCCATGGGGATAGGGTGTAGCAGGTAACTAAAATATTGACTAGATATATGTGGAATACATCATTGCCTTGTATAGGAATTCCCATTTGTTTGAACAGAGCCAAAGTTTACTTCCAAGTAAGTCCAAGACTTTCAAATTATTTCCAAATTTGTTTAAAAAGAAAAAATATTTCTACCTGTTTTTAAAATTTATTTTCTACATTTATGCAATCACATGGATCACAATAAAATAAAATTTATTTTCTACATTTATGCAGTTCACAAGTTGGAGGGTACATTCAATACATAATGCCACAGTGTAGTAATGTGTGTACAGTCATGTGGCATATGAAAAACTTGATGTATACTAAAAATGGTCATCTTACATAGAAGCTGAAACTGAGATTGAGTTAGAGGCCTTTGTTACCTCTGCTTAAGAGGAAAGTGTCCATTAAAATCCTGCCATTAAAAATACCAACAAATGCACCTGAATCAGAAGGTGATAGACTCTATAGATAATTCTGGGCTATAACCAACTACCCAGATAGTTTCGAAAGTGATGTTTAAGGTCATATTTCCACTTTCTAGTGATTCTCTTCTGCATTTTTTAGAGCTAGATTAATTATTGGCTTCATGAATGTAATTTTAGCTGTAGATTAAATCTTATTTTGGAGCAAAATCATAAATTGTGTGGTCATATATATATATACATATATATGTATACATGTGATATATGTGATTATTACCAGAGTATAAACAATTTTATGCATTTATTTGATTTCCAGTAAAGCAGCTAATTTTAAAAAGTAATTTATACGTTTACATATAAACATGCACATAAACTTGCATGTTTAAAACATCTAAATGAACTAATTGCAAATTTTATATTTTTACATAATTTTTACATAATACACATTTACATATAACTATTTTTGGAGAATATACTATACTTTGACTCTACATACTTGAGTGATAAGTGGTCTGTCTATACACATTATTTTATTTAGTCTTTTTTTTTTTTTTTAATGATTTTATTTATTTATTTGAGAGAGAGAATGAGAGCATGAGAAGAGGGAGAGTCAGAGGGAGCAGCAGGCTCCCCGCCAAGCAGGTAGCCTGATGGGGAACTCGATCCCAGGACTCCAGGATCATGACCTGAGCCGAAGGCAGTTGCTTAACCAACTGAGCCACCCAGGTGCCCTTATTTAGTCTTCTTAAAGTATCTGAAAAATAGGATCATTATTCTAGTAGTTCAGAAGTATGAAATATCCAGCTAATAAGTGGAGGAGCTCAGATTCAAAATTGGATCTCTTAAAGTCCATTTTTTAAGCAGATCATTCTTTTCTCAATAATAAATTGAATGTGAAGGATGCTAAAGGCCTAAAATGTTATTATTCCAATAATCTAACTTTAAAAGCAGGGATTACATGACACAGTTATAAAATTTTGTGTCTTGAGTTTAGCTGAGACTCGCTGCCAAATTTTCTGGTTATTACTATTACTTGTTTTCAAGGTACTGGCTTTCTCCCTTAAACATTTTGTTTTGGTTTCTCAGGTGTATGAAAAATGCCTATGAATATTTTGTCTTGGGTATTATCCAATCTTTAATAAAATGTATGGCTGTTTAGTTCCTTTATGTGAAAAGGAACAATGTTATCTATAAATGGATCTCAACAATCCAAAAGGCATTCTCAACATTTTCACATGTAATGAGAGTGTCAAAAATATACTTTCAAATAAGATGATTCTTTGCATTAGAGAAAGCAGCAATAATGATGTGGACAACTTTTCTATCAGGCTTAATTTCTTTGGTTTGAGGTAATGCTGCAATTAAAACATTACCAAGGCGAATTCTCAATGGCTCAGCACTAGATACTTCTTACACACTTGAGTGGGTACCAGTGTAGCCATGTGCAGCCATGTGTGGTAAATCTGTCAGAACTAACAGCAGGGGCTCTGATAAGAGTCCTCCATCAGTAAGCCTACTTGATAGCTCAAGGTCTTTGAATTATTATCATAACCAGCACCTAAAACTGAGACCAGTATTAAGGTCTGCTCATATTTCCTCAGTGTGTTTCTGAACTTTTCATAGGTTTATCCTATCTTGGTTATTTAAGATCATGTTTTTGTTTAGACCTAACAATAGCCATTGTCAGAACTTAAGTATTTTTTTCCCCCTTGATGAGAGGTAGAAATTTGGTATATGAAGGAGGGTAGAAAAAAATATTTTTTCAATACAGTAGCATTTTCTGTGAGGATAAAAAACAATAGAAATTATCTTCCCATTCATGTTCAGTAACCATAACACACAAACTCCTATTTTAGAAGATTAAGCAAGTAAGTTAAAAATTCCTGATACTAGCCTTCTTCAATCTCTACTTGAACTATTCTACTAATTTCAGTATAACCTAGTTTTTCTGCTGTAGCCAGACTGGCCTAACCCTACACCTTAATTTCTTCTTGCTTGACAGTACCTCTGGTTTGTTTAGACAGTTCAGCAATTCTCTCCACACCATATCCTTACCAATGGATATTTCCTGGCCCATGGCTTTAATTATGCATGTACCATTGAGAACTGATTATTGAAAGTTACTTATTCATAACTTTTACTCATGGCCTAGCATCACGGACTTTTTTCCTGAAATTTTGTGTAAAGATATTGCATACTTTCTCGCTAGTTTTATGGTTTTGAAGAATTAACATATATTCAAATTAAGCTCGCATATTATGGAGATTATTTTTAATGGTCATCCAATATGTCCATAGTTCATACCAAAAATAGGTCTTTAATCCAATTGTAAACAGTCCATGCTATAAAATTTTAAAATCTGTGTGTGTATGTGTATGTCTGTGTATGTCTTTGGGTGAATTTATTACCATTTCTCATTTAGTAGTTTTTCCACATGAGTAATTATGTCAGGAGTTGCAAAGGCAGAAGCTATCAGGGACCAAGAAGGTAAAGTAAATGAATAAAAGCAGGAGAAGTGTTAGAAAAGCCACAGGGAAGGCTCAAAATTAAGTGGTAACAGATTCAAAGCTACAGTGTTAGAATGTAATAGGGAGTGGTGGACACCATGGAGTATTGAAGAATGCATGCCATACTCATGTGGTCCAGTGTTACTCAACTCTGACCATGTGCAGCCATGTGATGATGCATGCTTGGATTAGCCAGATCTTGTGATGTTATTTATAGAGAATTTGGAGATCTGGATTTAAAATGCAGGTTTTTTCCTCTATTGGAAAATAACTCACGGCATAGAACAAGTGTGAGCATTGGTTGGTGAACTCATATGAGTTCTCAAGTAAATTCTGAGTATTTCATATATTTGATGGGAGATTCTAAAATTGATAGAATAATGAAAAGAACACTTTAAAAGAATCTAGGAAATACTTATCTATATTGACTGACAACATCTTAGTTCATTAATATTAGATATAACATAAAACATGTGCAATATAATATTTCAAGAATGTTCCAACCTGTGGGAAGGAAGGATTATAAAAAAGAAATGAAACATTTGAGAATGATGAATACATTCATTACAATTATAGATAATTGTCTATTTTTGTTGATTATGGTGATATGTCAACGTATATTAAATTGTACACTTTAAATGTGCGTGGACTATTGTATGTTATTTATACCTCAATAACGCTGTTAAAAAACAACAGTAGTATCTCGCTTTTTAAATGAATCCAAGATAAGATAAATACCAAAGCATTTTTTTAATCATGAGAAAATTTATATGCATAGACTTTATGCATATGCATAGACTTTAGCTGTACAGTTTGATGAGTTTTGACAAATGTACACACCAATGTAACAAACACCCCAATCAAGATAAAGAATGTATACATGAGTTGAAAAAGTTTCCTTATACTTTCCTGTCAAATGCAACCCACCACAGGCAGGCACTGGTTTGATTTCTATCAACTCAGATTAGTTTTGTCTATGATAGTATATCGTATAAATGGGTTCATTGGTAAGTGTTCTTTTATATCTTACTTTTTCACTTAACAGTGTTTTTGAGATCTGTCAAGGCTGTTATGTACATGAGTGGTTCATTCTTCTTTTTTTTTTTCATTGTTCACGTACCACACCTAGTGCTCCATGCAATACATGCCCTCCTCAATACCCACCACCAGGTTCATTCATTTTTATTGCTGAGTGTAGGGCTCTATCATTTGTTCATGTATTCACTTGTTGATGGCCCCCTGGGCTGTTTCCAGTTTTTGGCTCTTACGAATAAAGCTACTATGAGCATTCTTTTTTTTTTTTTTTGAGATTTTATTTATTTATTTGACAGAGAGAGAGATCACAAGTAGGCAAAGAGGCAGCCAGAGAGAGAGGAGGAAGCAGGCACCCGCTGAGCAGAGAGCCCGACATGGGCTCAATTCCAGGACCCTGAGATCACGACCTGAGCCGAAGGCAGAGGCCTTAACCCACTGAGCCACCCAGGTGCCCCTACTATAAGCATTCTTATACAAACAAACAAAACAAAACACATACCCAAAAAAAAAAAAAAAAAAAAAAGAATGTTCCAAGCTGGATGATACCTGCATATAATGATCAAAGAGTTCATGAATATTTTTTATACTATATTTGCTCTTCCAATCTAAAATGAACACAATGAAAATTTGAATAGAGAGTGAGGGGAAAGATTTTGGGGTAGAACTACAATATTACAGTTTTAAATCTATCATTTGTTAGTTGTCTAACATTGCGTAAGTCAACTGATCTTTCCAGACTTAAAGTTTTTGTTGTGGTTATTGTGCAGTGTTGGATTAGGTTCGTTTTTTGATAAAATTAGTATATTACACAAGTTGGATTATGGGATCTTTCAAAAGAGTAAAATATTAAAACTATAGGTGAAACGATGAGAACATTGTTTGGAAAACTGTGTGATCTTCACAATTTACTTACTGTTTATGAAATGTTTTAGATTGAGAGGTTTGAATTAAAACTTCCAGAGCTTTATTGATGTAATAGGAATAAATTAGGGTGTTATATTACTTTGGAGTCATAATCAAAAAGAAGTTTCACAGTTGAAATTGGCAATAACATAATTTCACTTGTGTTTTCACAATGCATAGCATTATTTGGTTTTCCTCTTTAAAATGTGGTATGGGCAATGCATAGTAGATGGAGTGTCTCCAGTTTTAATCACTTCACTTTTCATTTGAAAAGTAATTCATCATGAGAAGTCAGTGGGGTATAGAAAGGACTAATTGCAGCAAAATATCAAGGACAGTTTTCCTCTGTCTTAATTAAACATTAATGAGTAAACTTATTTGCAAATGCATGCTGCAGGGATGGACTTGTCTATCTACGTTGGGTAAATACTGACATTAGGTGTCAAAATAAAGCACGTTAATTGATTTATACAGGAATAGTTTAAAAAGATTGCACCTGGCTTGACATTTTTTCTAGGTTTTTATAGAGTAGTTTCTGATAAATTATTTATAAAGAAACTTTCCTCGACCTATCCTAATTACAGGAGTGATTGTTTCCAAACTAATCAATTTTGTATAAATTTGACTTATCAACTTAAGGAATTCTAGAGTAGATGATGAGGAATCACGTTTCTTTATATTTTCATAAGGAATATGTGGGCAAGTCACTTTTTCCTTGATTATTAGAAATATTTTTTAAGATTTTAGATATTTTAGTTGTTTTTAATTAATGGTTTTTATGAATGTATCCAAGTTTTTTAAAAGAGTAACATATTATTTTAAATACTGTACTTTAGCTATAATCCAAAAACATTAAACAAAATGAAAAGTCCAAAGAGTACATTTAACTCAAGCTTCAAACCTTAAAATACTGTTTTAAGTAACCTTGCCTTTGGTACTTTAGAGTGTATATGATAAGTTTGTACACTAAGAAAAGGCATAAAATAAAGCTTTTTGGAGGTGCCTGGGTGGCTCAGTCAGTTAAGCGTCTGCCTTGGGCTCAGGTCATGAGATCCTAGGATCAAGCCCTGCATCTGGTTCCCTGTCCAGCAGGAAGTCTGCTTCTCCTTCTCCCTCTGCTGCTCCCCATGACTATGCCCTTTCGCTCTCTCTCTGTCAAATTAATAAATAAAATCTTTTTAAAAAATAAAGCTTTTTGGCCTTTATATTAAGTTGTTCTATAGATACCAAAAGAATTTCCCAAACTAATTTTTAGTTAGTTGGTATGTAATTTTTGACCAGATTTCCTCATACTCTTTTCCAAATGATTCCCCAGCAATGTTTATTTTGATAAGTATAGTTGAATAATAATTGTGAAACCTCAAAATTATCATTGACATTTAAAAATAACTATACCTTACATGAAATGCTTCTAATTTCTTACAGAAGAAGAGAAGTTACCAATAATGGAGTTCAAACCTTGCAACAAAGTTTTCTGCAATGGAGCAATTTTCAGAAAATGGCAAAAATACTGTACATACTGTTTTAAAATATTAGTATAGTATTTCTTAAAAGGGGAGAGAAAAGAAAAAAAATCATCTGTTTCTTAGACTGGCTTATAAACTCCTCAATTTACTCTGTTTACAATAGTACTATTAAATTTCACTCTAGATTCCATTGGCAGTCCCAGTTTCCCAAACCATATGGCTTGATGCAGATAAATTGGCTTATGGTAAATAGTGGAAACACTTCATATTTTTTCCACCTGTGAAACTACTGAAGTGTTATGGTGTACATTTTTAAGGTTATTAGAACCAGGTTTTTAGTGGGTCTTATTTTTAGGACTCCTTTTGTACTTCTGGACAACTTTATTGCCACATTCGAAGATAATAAAATGGCCCATATCTTCCTCTTCTGAAGCTCAGACTTGAGAAGAATTTTGTTTTCAACTTGAGATTAAAATTATTATAAGGGACTTTAATATGTGCTTTAAAAAATTTTTGGAGCAGGAATTTCTATTTTAAAAATGTAAAGTAAATACAACATCCTCCCCTTCACTATATGGAAATTATGAAAAACAGAAAAAAAAATAGAAACTAACACCAAATTCATCTTTGAAAAGAAATTAAGAAATACTTGAAAGCGCGAAACAGAAAATAGGAGTTGGGTCTTCCAAAAGCAATGATGGTCAACAATTATGATAATGTTTTGATACATTATAGTGAAATGACACTCTTGACTAGAGTTCTCATGAAAAGCCTCACAAATAGACATTTAAATCCTGACAGACCCTCAGCACAGAACCAGTGTTTCTTATTTGCAACAATGGCAGTGGGGTTCTCAGGGTGATGGTAGGAGTTTGACTGTATTTGCTTTGGTTCAAAGCACAAGCATAAGAGGTAGGGTGCTGAACAAGGAATCATGAAGCTAAGACTTGCTTATAATAAATTCTATTGGTGGTAGAAGTTAGAAAAGAAGCATAGTGAACAGACATGTGAGAAGAGATCTCACACTCATCTTCAGTAATAAAACTTTATACTTGTTTGAAGCATGAGCATAACTTATCCCTCACATGTAAACCAAGAGTAATCAAAATGAATCATGAATTCTATATAAATATAGAAAAAAGAAGGAGTTAGAAAAGGTATGTTTTGTGTGTGTGTGTAAGTGAAAGACAAAGAAAGAGAGACAGAGAAGGAAAGAGAGAAGGGAAAGAGGGGAGGGAGGGAAGAAAGGAGGAAGGGAGGGAGGAGGAAAGGAAGGAAGGAAAAGAAATGAAAAAAGAAGTAACATAAATATTACCTATAAAGAATACTAATAAGAAAAATGTTCCCATGGAACAAATAAGATGTAATCACATGTATTTCAATGAATTAAGAAAAAAACCAAACCACATTCAATAGCATAATGGATCCACTGTTTGATGTCTGTTTTAATGATGTACTACATATATATCCTACGTCTATGTATGGATTTCCTATACTATTCCATTGGACTGTTCTCCTATTCAAGTACCAATCTCAACAATGACTTAATTACAGAAGTTTTAAAATAAATGTTTGAATGTTGGTATGATTACCCCTTACAACACAGACACACAGACATATACACATATACACATAAACTGTATTCCTGTTTTTCAGGAGTATTCTTGTTGGTTTATTTTTTTCATTTGAGATTCATAATCAATTTTTTAAAACCTGGAAAACCAAGTGGAATTATTGGTATCAGGCTGAAGTTATAAATTAAGGAAAATTGACATTTTTGTATTATCAAGTCCTCTTTTCCAGGATCTAGGTATATCCTTCTACTTGTTTAAATCTACCTTTTATGATTTTTAGGAGTGTTTTGGAAGTTTCTTATTAAGGTTAATGACTATGTATTCCTTTTTTAATTGAAATGTGCCTTTTTAATTATTTTATTATTTATCTTATGTTTGAAGATAATTGATATCATTATATTTTATATCCTTCTATTCTACCAAATTTTAAAATTATCTTTTGTTGTTATTTATGGGTTTTCCAAGTACATAGTCAAGGAAGCTGCAAATAGATACTTTGGCTAATACTTGCAAAGCAGTGTTAAATAGTGGTGAAGATAGTGAGTGGGTACCCAAGTCTTGCGCATGATTTTGTTGGATACCTTTAATATTGTTAGACAAGTAAAATATATGCTTTGGAGCTGACATACTCACATTATGTTAGTGAAATATCCGCTTATTCCTCTTTTTTAGAGATTTTTTTTTATTGAGGTATAATAGACATGTATTAGTTTCAGGTGTACAACATACTTATTTGACATTTGTATACATTTTAAAATGGTCAACACAATGTCCAGTTAATGATTTGTCACCTTACAAAGCTAATACAATAATAATGACTGTATTTCCCAAACTATACCTTACACCCCCATGACTTCTTTATTTTATAGCTAGAAATTTGTACTTCCTAATCCCCTTCATTCCTTTTGCCATCCTAACCCTCCCCTCTGACAATTATCATCTCTTCTCTGTACTTACCAGTCTAGATTTTGTTTTATTTTTTAGATTCCACATATAAGTGAAATCATGCATTATTTGTCTTTGATTTATTTTACTTAACATAATACCCCCAAAGTCCCTCTGTGTTGTCACAAATAACAAGATTTCTTTTTTTTATGGCTAAGTAGTATATATATTCCATCAATAGACACTTTATCTTTATCCATTCATCCATCAATGGATACTCTGATTGATTACATATATTGACTATTGTAAATAATGCTGCAGTGGACATAGGGATGCATATATCTTTTGAAATTAGTGTTTTTATTTTTTGTATAGATACCCAGAGTGGAATTGCTGGATCACGTAGTAGTTCTATTTTTAATTTTTTGAGGAAGCTCTGTACTGTTTTCCATGGTGACTGCACCAATTTACATTCCTATCAGTGGTGCATGAAGGTTCCCTTTTCTCCACATCCTCACAAACACTTGTTATTTCTTGTCTTTTTGATAATGGCCATTCTGACAGGTATAAAGTGATATTCCATTGTGATTTGATTTGCATTTCATTGATGATTAGGGATGTAGAGCATCTCTTCATGTGTCTTTTCTCCACCTGTGTGTCTTCTTTGGAAAAATATTCAGATCCTCTACATATTTTTTTTCTGCTTATTTTTTTAATTACTTTTTTGTTATTATTATTGAGCTGTATGAGATCTTTATATATTTTGGATATTATTACCTTATTGGATATCTGATTTGAAAATATCTTCTTCCATTCAATACATTGCCCTTTTATTTTGTTGATGGGTTTCTTTCTTTTTTTTTATTAACATACAATGTATTATTTGTTTCAGGGATACAGGTCTGTGAATCATCAGTCTTACACAATTCACAGCACTCACCAAGCACATGCCCTCCCCAATGTCCATCACCCAGCCACCCTATCCCTCTCCCCGCCCCCAGCAGCCCTCAGTTTGTTTCCTGAGATTAAGAGTCTCTTATGGTTTGTCTCCCTCCCCAGGCCTGTCTTGTTTCATTTTCCACTCCCTTCCCCCACGAACCCCCACCTTGCCTCTCAAATTCCTCATATTAGAGAGAACATATGATAATTGTCTTTCTCTGATTGACTTATTTCGGTTAGCATAATACCCTCTAGTTCTATCCACGTTGTTGCAAATGGCAAGATTTCTTTTTTGATGGCTGCATAGTATTCCAGTGTGTGTGTGTGTGTGTGTGTGTGTGTGTGTGTGTGTGTGTGTACACCACATCTTCTTTATCCATTCTTCTGTTGATGGACATCTAACATCTAGGTTCTTTCCATAGTTTAGCTATTGTGGACATTGCTGCTATAAACTTACAGGTGCCCGTGCCCCTTCAGATCACTACATTTGTATATTTGGGGTAAATACCCAGTGATGCAATTGCTGGGTCGTAGGGTAGCTCTATTTTCAACTTTTTGAGGAACCTGCATACTGTTTTCCAAAATGACTGCACCAGCTTGCATTCCCACCAACAATGTAGGAGTGTTGGCAAGGGTGTGGAGAAATGGGTTTCTTCATTGTACAGAAACTTACATGTGGAGAAATGGGTTTCTTCATTGTACAGAAACTTACTAGTTTGATGTAGTCTCATTTGTTTATTTTAGCTTTTGTTTTCCTTTTTTTTTTTTTTTTTGGCATATGTGCTGCCGAAGCGAGCACTAGCTTTTGTTTTCCTTGCTGTGGAGTCAGATTAAAAAAAAGTCGCTAAGACCAATGTCAAGGAGCTTACTGCTTATGATTTCTTCTACATGTTTATGGTTTCAGTGCTGCCTATATTCAAGTCTTTAATCCATTTTGAGTTAATTGTTTTTTTTTTAAGATTTTATTTATATATTTGACAGAGAGGAGAGAGATCACAAGTAGGCAGAGAGGCAGGCAGAGAGAGAGAGGGAGAAGCAGGCTCCCTGCTGAGCAGAGAGCCCGATGCAGGGCTCGATCCCAGGACCCTGAGATCATGACCTGAGCCGAAGGCAGAGGCTTTAGAGCTACCCAGGCACCCCTTGAGTTAATTGCTTTATATGATGTAAGAAAGTGGTCTAATTTCATTGTTTTCATGTTGTTATCTTGTTTTCCTGGCACCATTTATTGAAGAGACTATCCTTTCCCCATTTTCTTGTCCCCATTCTTGCCACCTTTGTCATAAATCAAGTGACCATGTATGTGTGGGTTTATTTCTGGTTTCTCTATTCTGTTCCATTCATCTATGTGTTCGTTTTTATGCCACTACTGTCCTGTACTGTACTGATTACTATAGCTTTGTAGTATCATTGGAATTGAGGGGGTTGTGATATCTCTGGCTGTGTTCTTTCTCAGGATTGTTTTGGACATTTGGGGTCTTTGTGGCTCCAAACAAATTTTAGAATGGGTTGTTCTAGTTCTGTAAAAAATGGCATTGGAATTTTGATAGGGATTACATTGAATCTATGGATCGCTTTGAGTAGTATGGACATTTTAACAACATTAATTTCTCCAATCCATGAGCATGGAATATATTTTTATTTATTTGTATCTTCCTCAATGTCTTTCATCCATGTCTAATAGTTTTCCATGCACAGGTTTTTTAGCATCCCTGGTTAAATTTATTCCTAATATTTATTATTTTTTCATCTGATTGCAAATGGGATGTTTTCTTGATTTCTCTTTCTGCTAGTTACATACTATTGCATAAAAATGTAATAGATTTTGTATATTAACTTCATATTCTGCAACTTTAGTGAATTATTAATTTCAACAGTCTTTTGATGAAATGCTTAGGGTTTCCACATAGTATCATGTCATCTTCAAATAGTGACAGTTTTACTTCTTCTCTTCCAATTTGGATGCCTTTTATTCTTTTGCTTGCCTAATTGCTGTGGCTTGGACTTCCAGTACTGTATTGAATAAAATTGATGAGAATAGGCATCCTTGTCTTGTTCCTGATCTTAGAGGAAAAACTTGCAGCTTTTCACCATTGGGTATAATATTAGCTTTGAGTTTGTCTTATATGGCCTTTATTATTTTGAGGTACATTTTTTCCCTATAGACATTTTGTTTTTATCATAAATGAATGTTGAATTTTGTAAATGCTTTTGCTCCGTCTATTGAGATGGTTGTATGATTTTTATTTTTCATTTTATTAATGTTCTATATCACATTGATTGATTTGCAAATGTTGGACCATTCTTGCATCTCTGGAATAAATCCCACTTAGTCATGGTTTATGATCCTTTTAATATATTGTTGAAGTAATATAATTAATATATTGTTATTATATTGTTCTATTGTTACTATATTGTTGTTAATATTTTGGTAAGTATTTTTATATCTATGTTCATCAAGGATATTGACCTATAATTTTATTTTTTTGTGGGATCATTTTTTGATTTTGCAATTAGGGCAATATTGGCCTCATAAAATGAGTTTGGAACCTTTTCCTCCTCGTCAACTTTTTGGAAGAATCTGTTAGATTTTACTTCTTTAAATGGTTGATAGAATTTATCAGTGAAGCCATGTGGTCCTGGAGTTTTGTTTGTTCAGAGATTGTTGATTACTACTTCAGTCTCCTTGCTAGTAATTTTCTATTCAGATTATTTTATTTCTTCATGATTCAGTCTTGAAAGATTATAAATTTCTAGGAATTGATCCATTTCTCTTCAGTTGTCCAATTTGTTGGCATATAATTATTCATAGTAGTCTCTTATGATCCTTTGCATTTCTTTGGTATCAATTATAATTTTCTCATTTTGTTGCTTTTCTACTGTCTTTGTAGTCTCATTTATTTTTCTCTGATCTTTTTTATTTCCTTCCTTCTTCTAACTTTGCTCTTCATTTATTCCTTTCTCTAGTTTCTTTAGTGCAAAGTTAAATTATTTATTTGATATTTTTGTAGTTTCTTGAGGTAGGCCTATATTGTTGTGAATGTTCCTCTTAGAACTACTTTTGCTGCATTTCATAGATTTGGTATATAATACTGCTGTTTTCATTTATCTGTATATATTTTTTATTTCTTCTTTGATATTTCTGTAGTTGTTCGGTAACATGGTTTAATGTCTACATATGGGTAGTTTATCCAGTTTTCTTCTTGTAATGATTTCTAGTTTTGTACCAATGTGGTCTGAAAATGTGCCTGATGTTATCTCAGTTTTCCTGAATTTTTGAGCTTGTTTTGTGGCCTAACATGTCATCTATCCTGGAGAATGTCCCATCTGTACTTGAGAAGAATATATTGTGCTGCTTTTGGATGGAAGGTTCTTTATATATCTACTAAGTCCATCTGGACTAAAGTGTCATTTAAGGCTAGCATTTCCTTATTGATTTTCTGTCTGGGCGATCTATCCATCTATGTAATTGGGGTGTGAAAATCCCTTATTATTTTTTGTATTGTCAGTTTTTTTTATCTCTCCTTCACTTCTGAGTAAGCTTGCCAGCTAGAATATTGTTGGTTGAAAGTTTTTCCTTTCAGCACTTTGGATATATCATGCCACTCTCTTCTAGCTTGCAACATTTCTGCTGAAAAGTCTGCTTATAGTATAGAAAGGAATTCCCTTGTATGTAACAAGTTGTTTTTCTCTTGATGCTTTTGAGATTCTTTGTAACTTTTGATATTTTAATTTTAATGTGTCTTGGTGTGGTTCTCTTTAGATACATCTTCTTGGCATTTTCTGGACTTCCTGGATCTGGATATCTGTTTTCTTCCCTAGGTATGGGAAGTTTTCAGCCATTATTTCTTCAAATAATGCTTCTACCTTTTTCTTTCTCTTCTCATTCTGGGACCCCATAATGTGAATGTTATTCTACTGATGTTCTTCAGGTTCCTTAATTACCTTCATTATTATTATTATTATTTTTTTTTCTTTTAGCTGCTCTGTTTGGGTGATTTCCATTTCTTTATCTTCCAGCTTACTGGTGTACTCTGCTTCATCCAGTCTGTTATTGAACTCCTTTAGTTTATTTTTCAGTTCAGTCGTTACATGCTTCAGCTCTGTGAGTTATGTTTGGTACTTTATGTTTTCTGTCTCTTTGTTGAATTTTTCACTTTATTTATTCACTCTCTTGAGTTCATTAAGCAACTTTATGACTATTAGTTTGAATTCTTTATTAGGTAGATAATTTATATGTATCATTAAGTTTTTTTTCTGAAGTTATATAATTTTATTTTGTTTGGTAATGTTTCTGTTTCCTAATTTTACTTGATTTCATGTGTTTGTTTCTATGTATTAGGCAAAACAGCTGCCTCCCTCAGCTTTGAAAGAGTGGCCTTTGTATATGATAGTCCTTCTCATTTAATCTCGCCCTAGCTCTTGATTGTCTTTTGAGCCTTTGTGATTGTCGAAACTGCTTGATTTATTCTTGATATGCCCCATTGTTGAGAGTTTCCCAAGACCTCTCAGTGATCCAAAGGGAGGAATCTCATTTAGCACCTAGTTTCAGGCTGATTGGAAACCAGACTTTCAGGCAGCTGCTTTTAAAGTATGCAAATATATACCATCCTGTGGGACTGCAATCATAATCTCTGCTGGCTTGCAGACCAGGACATCTGGAGGTGTCTCCTGGGTGACCGAATGAATGGATAAGCTCCTTTCTGGGAAGTCTTGTCTAGCTGTAGTGAGGCCAACGATGTTGTCTCCCTGCTTACATTCCTTGCTGGTACCTCCCTAGCCTCTTGATGTCTGGAAAACCTGAAGCCTATCCCTCATACTGAACTTCCAGGCTAAGCAAATAGGCCTTTTTCACAGGAATACCCAGATAGTGTTGAGTGTTGAGTATGCTGTCTGTGTGTAGTGCCCTAAGGGTGGTGGTCTGCCAAGAGCTGTCTTTTTTTTTTTTTTTTAAGAACGGTGTTTTTGATTATTATATTCTTATGAAGTTCTGTTGGCTACCCTGGCCAGGCCACCCAGGGGTGTCTCCTTTGTGGATTAAGCATATCCATAAGGCTGTTGGAGAGTGTAGGGAATGGGGGATAATTGTTGACTTCAGAAAGGCAGTAGGAAGATGTCCTGAATACACGTACCCATCGGCTTCACTGATGCAGAGTGCATTTTCTGTGGGTGAATGCTAGCTTTAAGGTGTGAGCAAGAGGACTCAATGACCTTTTGTACTCACCTGACCCAGCCAAGGACCAGGAGAGTGCTGCAACTGCCTGTACTCTCTGGCTTTGGCAAGTAGTGCAACTCTTCACCCTTGCCCACTCCAGCAATGTGGTGGAAGGGTGCCACATCTAAGTTCACCTGCTTGTACTATCAGGCTATACTTAGAGTTCATCATTGGTGCCTGCCAGTGCCTGTCTTTGGAGAGCATCTCAGTTGTCCTCTGGCTTTCCAACTGATGCCCCCAGATAAGCAAACAGAATCTTTCTCACATATTATCTAGCTGCTTTTCAAACTGCTTTTGTTCCCCCTGAATCTTAAGGTGAGCAAAACTACATATGAACCCTCTAAAATGGGAATCTTAGTTTCTTTTTTAGCACTTTAGTACCCCTACACATCAGCCACATTGGATTTCCAAGCCATGTGTTCAAGCCAAATTGCCTGATGTAGGGCACCAACCCCTCACTTTTCCTGGAGAAGCACCCATTTGGTGAGATTCCTCCCTATGTGTGTCCCCAGGGGTGGTTTTGTTTTGTTTTGTTTTGTTTGTTTTGTTTTGTTTTGTTTTGTTTTGTTTTGTACAAGGCCATGATTCTGCCTCTCTTAGCTGTCACAAGCAGACCTATCCTTTGTTCTGGAGAATAGCTCACCCAGTTTTCTGATCTTTTTCAGAAAGTAGGGATCTATATATATTGCCATAGATTTGGTGTGTCTATGGGTTGAGGTGAGTTCAGGAATTCCTGCACTGCCGCCTCAGACCTAAAGTTTTTTCCTCTTTTATTTAGTCTTTTAAGCATGAAAATATCTTGTCAAATGCTTTTTTTGCTTTCAATGTAGAAAATTATATGATTTTCTTTTTATTAATTTAGTAAATTATATTAATATATTTCCTAATATTAAATTACCTCTCTATTCCGAGCAGACATGTAAGTGAGTCACAATGAATTATTCAGTAACATTTCATTGGATTTTATTTCCCAGTACTTTTTGTAGTTTTTGCTTCAGTATACATAAGGAAGATTTGTCTGTAGTGCTTTCTTCAGAATGCTTATTTCTTTAGTGCTCTGAATTGGGTCAGTTGTCATCAATTATCTGATATTTATGTTTTTTAGAATAACCACATAAAAGCCACTGGGTCTGGTTACTTTTGTGTTGAGGAGACATCTGGAAAATTCTCTTTTTCTTTTATGGAAACTGGATAGTTTAATATTTTCTATCTAATGTAATCAATTATGGTTAAATTATATTTCTAGGGATACATCCACTTTATTCAGGTTTTTCAAGTATATTTGCATGAGTTTCTCCCAGCAATTATTAATTAATTTTTAAAAAAGGTTTTCTGTGCTTCGATAGCTCTTCTACCATCTCCCTTTGTATCTCTGCTTCCTCTCTCTTTTTAAAAATAAGGATGGCTACTAATATGCATTTTTTGGTTGTTTCTTTTCAAAGAACCATGTTTTTTATTTATTTGTTAGTTTAAATACTTTCCTTTTTGTAATGTTAATTTTTGCTGTTAATACAATTATCTTCTCTTGCTTTCTTTTGGTTTAGCTAATTGTTCTGTTTGGGGACTATATGAGTTTCGTTTTTAAGTTTTGTTGTCTTTTTGTTTGTTTGTTTGTTTCTATTTAGCTAACTTAAACCCATGAAAAGTTACTGAGTCACTACTTTAACTGAATACCAAGATCAGATATGTTTTATTTTATTATCATTATTTTGAAGAAATTATGCAATTTCACTTTGTTTCTTTTCTCTTCTTCTTCTTCTTTTTTTTTTTTTTTGGCATTTTAACTTTTTACTTTAGTTCCAGTTAATTAACATATAATGTTATGTTAGTTTCAATTGTACAATATAGTGATTCAACAATTCCGTATATCACTTGGTGCTTATCACAAGTACATATTTTAATCCCTGTCACCTATTTAACCCATCCCTTCCCCCCCAACACCCCTCTGTTAACCATCAAGTTATTCTCTGTAATTAAGAATCTGGGTCTTGGTTTGTCTCTCTTTCTATTTTCCCCTTGCTCATTTATTTTTTTTCTTAAATTCCACATTTGAGTGAAATCTTGTGGCATTTGTCTTTGTATGATTCATTTCACTTAGTATTATACTCTCTAGATCCATCCATGTCATTGCAAATGGTAAGATTTTGTTCTTTTTTATGGCTGAATAATATTCCATTGTATACCACTTTTTCTTCATCCATGCATCAATTCATGGACAATTGGGATGCTTCCATAGTTTGGCTAATGCAAATAATGTTATTATAAATATTAGGGTGCATGTATGCCTTTGGAATAGTATTTTTGCATTCTTTCGGGAAATACCCAGTAGTGTGAGTCCTGGATCATAGGATAGTTCTATTTTTAGCTTTTTGAGGGACTTCCATACTATTTTCCATAGTGGCTGCACCAGTTTGCAGTCCCACCAACAGTACAAGAGGGTTTCCTTTCTGCACATCCTTTCCAACACCCGTTTTTTGTGTTGTTTTTTGTTGTTTTTTGTGTTGTTGGTTTTAGTCATTTTTATAGGTGTAAGGTGATATCTCATTATAGGTTTCATTTGTATTTCCCTGATGGTAAGTGATGAACATATTTTCATGTGTCTGTTCATCATCTGTATGTTTTCTTTGGAGAAATATCTGTTCATGTCTCCTGCCCATTTTTTAATTGGATTATTTGTTTTTTAAATATTGAGGTGTATCAGTTCTTTATATATTTTGAATATTAACCCTTTATCAGATATGTCCTTTGCAAATATCTCCCATTTAGGAGGTTGCCTTTTAATTTTGTTGACTGTTTCCTTCACTGTGTGAAGCATTTTATTTTGATGTAGTCCCAATAGTTTATTTTTGCTTTTTTTCCTTGCTCAGGAGACATATCTAATGTTGCTCTGGCCAATGTCTAAGAAGTTACTGCTTGTGTTCTTCCAGGATTTTTATAGTTTCAGGTCTCACATTTACATCTTTTATCCATTTTGAATTTATTTTTCTGTGTGGTGTAAGAAAGTGGTCCAGTGTCTTTCTTCTGTAGGTTACTGTCCATTTTTTCCAAAATCATTTTTTGAAGAGACTCTTTTGTCCATTGGATATTCTTTTTGGCTTTGTCAAAGATTAATTGACCATAGTTGTGGGTTCACTTCTGGGTTTTCTATTCTGTTCTATTGATCTATGTGTCTATTTTTTTGTGCCCGTACCATACTGTCTTGATCCCTACAGCTTTGTAATAAAACTTGAAGTCCAGAATGGTGATGCCTCTAGCTCTGCTTTTTTTGTTTGTTTGTTTGTTTCTCTTAAATTTTGCCAATTTAATTACAATATGTTTTGGTGTGGGTCTGTGTTTGTTGATTTTGATGGAGGTTCTCTGTGCTTCCTCGATCTGGATATCTATTTCCTTCCCCAGATTAGGGAAGTTTTCAGCTATTATTTTGTCTAATAAACTCTCTGCCCCCTTTCATATCTTTTCTTCTTTTGGGGCTCCTATAATGTAAATGTCATTATGTTTGATGGTGTCACTGAGTTCCCTAAGTTTATTCTAGTTTTACACAATTTTTTTTTTTTTCTCTTTCTCTTTTGTTCAGCTTGATTACCTTCCATTCCTTTGTCTTCTAGGTCAGTAATTCATTCCTCTGCTTCTTCTAGCCTGCTGTTCATTCAATCAGGGGTGTTTCTGATTTCATTTATTGAGCTCTTTATCTCTGCTATGTTATTCCTTATCTCTTTGTCAAGGGTGTCAGTCATGTCTTCCCCTCTTTTCTCAAGTGCACTGAGGATGTTCTATGATCATAATTTTAAATTCTCTACCATTCTCTTACCATTATGTAAATAATATTTGTTTTGCTTAGATCTCTGGCCATGACCTTGACCTGTTCTTTCATTTGGGATAAATGTCTCTGTCTTCTCATTTGGTCTAAGTCTCTGTGTCTGTTTCTATGTGCTAGGAAATCTGGCTACATTTCCTGTTTTTGAGAGTAATGGCTTTATGAAGAAGAGGTCTGGTAGTGTCCTCTCTTGTAGTGTCCTCAGTTCCCCGGGGCCTGAAACGTGTGCTGCATATGTTCTGCTGTTTTGTTCTGGCCACTTAATCCTTCAGGCCATTCATCTGCAGAGGCTCTCTTTGCCTGTTGTTGGCAGTGTTTGGTCCCTGGCCTGAAAGTGGTGTGTTTTAATTAGGTGTGCTCTGGTCCGTTAGGTGAGATCTATTGCTACCACTGCTGGAGCAGAGGCTCTGCAAAATTCCTGAGTGGGGAGATGTGATGTGAGCAGGGGTTTGGGCTTGTCTTCTGGGGGAGGGGGCCCCCTGTACTGGGCCTAAGGCAAGCATGACTGGAAGGGGCAGTTCCACTAGAGTGTGTGTGTGTGTGGGGGGCAGGAGTTGGTGTAAGCAAGTTAGGGAATGAGTGTCTGCACTGTGTTGGTTCCTGCGGGTGACTCTCTGCTTATACTGAGGGGCAAGGGAAGGAAATGTTGCCTGCCAATTCTTTTGTTGCTGGAGGACTCTCTCCTTGAAGCTGTTTCTCTGGGACATACTACAAAATGAGCCAATAACCTCCCCCTATGTGCCCCAGGAACTCTTCAGATTGATGTTTCCATGCTATATGTTTGGGAGTTGTTTTCCTTCCTTCTTTCCAGGAGCAGTGGAATGCCCTCTGAGCTCTGTCTCAGACACACCTGCTGACCTTTATAACTCCAGGCTTTAAGCCCTGCTGGTTGCAAGAACTCATGAAGTTTAGACCCTCTTGCTTTCCAAGCCAGTTGCTGTGGGTATTCATTTTCTCTGTTGCTCCTCTGTGTGCTAGTCCCTCTCACACCTTTGTCTATACCTGCAGCTCCCTCCCCACCTCAGCAACCATGATCCTTTCTCTCCCAAACCATATCTCCACACTTCCTACCTTCTTTGATGTGGCCTCTTCTCTACCTTTAGTTGTGACGTTTGTTCTGTCAGTTTTTAGGTCAATTTTTGGGGTATTTAGGATGATTTGCTAGTTATCTAGTCATATTCATGCTTAGGATCCACTCCATCTCCATCTTCCAATTGAAATTTCACTTTATATTACTTTTTGACCCATTAGTCTGTTTTTAAAATTTCCATGTGGAAGGCCTTTCTTGAAATTGTAGTTTGTTTTTTGTTTTGCTGTATTTCTAATTTTGACATTAATTTCATTATGGTCGGAAATGCAGCTTATATTATTTTTTTCTTTTGATATTTAATAATTTTGTTTTGGGATAATATAATATCAATCTTTGAGTACATTCCATGTGTATGGAAAAGAAGAAAAATTGGGTACCTGGTGGCTCAGTCGGTTAATCATCTGCTTTTGGCTCAGGTCATGATCCTGGAGTCCTGTTATCAAGCCCCACATCGGACTCCCTGCTCAGTGGGGAGTCTGCCTCTCCCACTGACCTTCCCCCCTTCTCATGCTCTCTCTATCTCTCTCACTCTCTGAAATAAATAAATAAAATCTTTAAAAAGAAAGAAAAAAATTCTTTAAATTTCATATTAAACATCTATTTATAAAAATATTACCATGAATTATGTTTTCGGGTCTTTTATATCCTATGACATTTTTCCGCTAGATTTGTTTTGAGTTTTGAAATATTTATTAATTATTAACATGCTTCTCTTTCAAATGGAATCTTTGGTAGTTTTAGCTTTAGGACAGTTGTTATGTTGTCAGTGTTAATTAGTTAATTAATTAATTTTTTGAGAGAGAGAGAGCAGGTAGGAAGAGGCAGAGGGAGAAGGAGAGAGAGAATCTTAAACAGACTCCATGCCCAGCATGGAGCCCAATGCAGGGCTCAATCTCATGACTCCGAGATCATGACCTGAGCCAAAATTAAGAGTAGGATGCTTAACCAACTGAGCCCCCAGATGCCCTATGGTGTTAATTTTTTTTATATACAATCATTTTTAAACTTTCTTTTGGTTTTAGAAAATATATACATAGTTGGTTTTGGTGTTTAGTTAAAAAATAAAAAATATTTTTCCTTTAATGGCTGCTTTGAGCCTGCTTGCATTTATTGATACAACCAATATATTTGGTCTTATGTGATATGTGATATGTGATCTTATAACACTTTTATTTATGATCAGTTTATTTTTAAGTATCTTTTGGTATTTAGGAGTTTTTGTATTTTTATCCTACTGGTTACCAATATAATGATGTGTTTAGTTCCCTGTTTATAACGTACCGTTGATTGGTTTCCTACTATTGGATGATCATGGGTTTAATTGGTAACTTCTTTACTCTCTTTTTATTTTTCTAACTTAATATCTGATTTCAAATGACATTATTTATTTTCAGTTAACACTGCATATCAGTCAGCAAGCTTATTTTGAATTAGAAATTCCTTTCTACATTATTTCCTCATATTTGATGTTGTTTTATATGTTTTGTCAGACCATATAACATTTACCCAATATTCTGTCACTTTTATCCCTGTGACCTAGTCATGGTGCTACAATTAAGTATGTCAATGCCCACCAGTACACCTTGGATTGAAACTTTTGTCAACAACGCTTCATTATCTGAGGCTCATTCTTGAAAGATTTCTTCAGGAAAAACTTTAAACAACAAAATTTGTTGATACCTTGTAGACTCATAGTTGTTCTATAACTATTATACATGAAAAGTAATTTTTTTGTAACTTAAAATCTTTGTACCAGTTTTTTTTCTTTCACCATCTTAAATCTTTTTTTTTTTTTTTTTTTTTTAAGATTTTATTTATTTATTTGACACAGAGAGAGAGATCACAAGTAGGCAGAGAGGCAGGCAGAGAGAGAGGAGGAAGCAGGCTCCCGGCTGAGGAGAGAGCCCGATGCAGGGCTGGATCCCAGAACCCTGAGATCATGACCTGAGCCAAAGGCAGAGGCTTAACCCACTGAGCCACCCAGGCGCCCCTCTTTGACCATCTTAAACATAAAGTTCAATTGTGTTAAGATGTGCTGCAGTTGATAAGTCAGATGGAAATATAATCTTTTATTTAACCTTACTTGGTACTGTTTTTGCATGGTTGTCTGAAGATATTTGTTTGTTTGTTTTCTCTATATTTAAACTACAGTGGTCTTTTTCTAGAATATATTTTGGGTTAAACAATTCTAGGATGATTTTCTCAGTTACACAGTTTCAATTCCTAAATATAAATTCAAGTTCTCCTTAATTTGGGTAATATTTTTTAATTACATATTTTGGTTTTGTTTTGTTGTTTCATTTTCTTCTCTTAGATCTTCAACTATGTCTATATTAGTTGGTTTTCTTTGAGAATTTCAATTATGTCTATGTTACATCTTCTTTGCCTTCTAAAATGGTCATCTCTTAATTCTTTTTTATTGTATTCCGTTTATTTTTTTATTTCTTCCTTTCTTTCTGTTGTCGTAATTTCAAATGCGTCTGTCCTTACTTAATGCAGCTTCTTGTTTTCTCTTAATTTCTGAAATATTTTTCTGTATTTTCTATGGAAAATATTTCCATAACATATTTATATTTGTTTCATGAGCAAATAGAAAGCAAATAGCAAATGTTCTCTATTATTCAGTCTTATCATTTTGACTTTTTAAATTTCTAATTTATTCCATTTTTAATTTTTCTATAGTTTTTAAAACTTGTCTATCTAATTTAGTAATGTTAAATTAGAATACTTCACATATTCTATGGCCTTCTTTTTTTTGAGGTTTTATTTATTTAAGAGAGAGAGTACAGGTTGGGGGATGGGAAAAAGGACAGGGACAAGCAGACTCCCACTGAATGGGAAGCTTGACGTGGGACTTGATCCCAGGACTAGTAGATCATAACCTGAGCTGAAGTCAGAAGCTTAGCCGACTGAGCCACCAAGGCACTCCGATGGCTCTATTTTTCTATTAGGCCTTAGTTAACTATTACTACATTATTTAGATGGTCTTTCCTTTTATTCTTCTAGTCTTTTTATATGTGATTTAATTGCAACTTCTTTCCCTTCCTCATATTTATTTATTTATTTTAAAGATTTTATTTATTTATTTGACAGAGAGACACAGCGAGAGAGGGAACACAAGCAGCAGGAGTGGGAGAGGGAGAAACAGGCTTCCTGCCAAGCAGGGAACCTGATGCAGGGCTCCATCCCAATACCCTGGGATCATGACCTGAGCTGAAGCCAAACACTTTAATGACTGAGCCACCCAGGCGCTCCTCCCTTCCTCATATTTAAATGATATGTGTTTTTCTGTAATTAAGACACTGTTCCAGGAAAACAAAAGCAAAAATGAACTATTGGGATTTCATCAAGATAAAAAGCTTTTTCACAGCAAAGGAAACAGTTGACAAAACCAAAATGCAACTGGCAGAATGAGAGAAGATATTTGCAAATATCTTATCAGATAAAGGGCTAGTATCCAAAATCTATAAAGAACTTCCCAAACACCCGAAAACAAATGATCCAGTCAAGTAATGGGCAGAAGACGTGAATGACATTTCTCCAAAGAACACGTACAAATGGTCAACAGACATGAAAAAATGCTCAGTATCACCCTGCATCAGGGAAATACAAATCAAAACAGCAATGAGATATTATCTCACACTGGTCAGAATGACTAAAATTAAGAAATCAGGAAACGACAGATGTTGGTGAGGATGCAGAGAAAAGGGAACCTACACTGCCGGTGGGAATGAAAGCTAGTATAGCCACTCTGGAAAACAATATGAAGGTCCTCAAAAAGTTAAAAATAGGGCTATCCTATGACCCAGCAATTGCACTACTAGGTATCTACCCAAAGGATACAAACATAGTGATTCAGAGGGGCGTCTGCACCCCAATGTTTATAGCAGCAAGGTTCACAATAGCCAAACTATGGAAAGAGCCCAGATGTCCATAAACAGATAAACAATAAAAAAGATGTGCTATAAATATACTATATGTTGACTAATTGCATTTAAATAAAAAATAAAATCATTCTAAAATTTAAAAAAATATATACAGTGAAATATTAGCCATCAAAAAATGAAATTTTTTTGCAGTGACACAGATGAAACTAGAGGGTATTATGCTAAGCGAAATAAGTCAATCAGAGAAAGACAATTATATGATTTCGCTTGTATGTGGAATTTAAGAAACAAAACAGAGGCTTATAGAGGAAGAGAGGGAAAAATAAAGTAAGATGAGATCAGAGAGGGAGACAAACCATAAGAGACTCTTAACTATAGGAAATATACTGAGGATTGCTGAAGGGGAGGTTGGTGGGGGAATGGGGTAACTGGGTGATGGGCCTTGAGGAGGGCACTTGATGTAATGAGCACTGGGTGTTATATGTAATTGATGAATCACTAAACTCTACCTCTGAAACTAATAATACACTATATGTTAATTAATTGAATAAAAAAAGGAATAGTAGAAACCGAGGTAGCTTTCATACCTCATATCTCTAGAGCACTCTCTTTTACTGTCACTCTGACTCTAGGAGCTATAGCGTTTGTGTAACCATGTTTATATTCTGATATTCATATCCTCTAAATATTTCCTCACTTTTAGTTATCCAAATATTTTGTCTTTCTCATGCTAACATTCTTATTATGCCGTGTTCAATTTGGAGTCTACTCTCAATATTTTCTTTCTAAGAGTAAGAAACATAAAAAATATTCTCAGAAATTAGATATGAGGTATACATTTTTGTATATACATATGCAAGATATGGGGTATACATTTTTGGCTTTATTATTAAACAATTTCAAAAATATGAACTAATTCATTTTGATAAGTGAAAGAAATGAAGTATAAAAATTGGATAGAATAATGTAAATTATTTATTATTTACAGATAAAATGACTATATACCTGAAGCCTCCACTTAATTAAAAAAATGCTGACAATTGCTGATAATAAAAATTTCAGCAAGTTTCCTTAGTAGTCTAATTTACACACTCAAGAATAAAAATTTGGTATCATAAAATGTTTAATATTGTAGTTTTATGATATATTTGAGTATGTGGTAGGGAAAGCACATGATCATCACTCTTCTTATTTTTTGCATGTTTTTATGTCAATTCTAATATCTTTACATCTTAGATTAACTGTAGGATTACAGGATGGAGATTTTGACTGGGATGTTATTAAATTTTCATGACAGATTGAATTACAAGAATTTACCTCCTTATGTGATTGTCTCTTATTAAAGTCTCTTATTTTATTCAAGTGTTGTTTTATGTTCCTTCATGGGGCATTTAGGATTTTTTCATATAAATATTGTTCATTTCTAAAGTTTATTCAGTAACACCTAGTGTATTTTCTTAAAAAGTACCAGTAGAAGTTCAGAAAATTTTTGATGTTTGCTGACTTGATTTAAAAAAAAATCAACTTCCTAGAGATGTTTTGAATGTGATACTGTCAGATTTTTAAGTAAATATCTTCAAGTAGCTATAAATTAAATGCACTGGTGTGTGTGGTGGGGGACGGGGCAAATGGCATGGCACAATTAAGTTGGCTAGCATTTCCATTGCAATTTGTAGTAATAGCGGTGATGGTGGACAATTTGTTTTATTCTTTATTTTGTTGGGGTTATTTCTAGGGTTTTTTCATGCGGCTAGTGTTAAATGCATGTTTATGTGTTTGTATATTCATGAGTTCATGAAGAGGTTAGAAAAGTAGAATATTATAGGAAGAGGAACCATAATCAAAAGGATCTTATGTCTGTAGTGCTAAAGGAATATTAAGAGGATTGGTGGGACAGGAGAAGACAGAGAGGGAAGTGGTAGAAATTAGGTGAGAAGTGGGGAGGGCCCGATCATGTAGTGCAGTGAAGCATTGTAAGGACTTCAGCTTTGATTTTCCCTTTGTCAAAAGGAGCCACTGCAGGACTTTCAGCAGAGTACTGGCAAAATCAGATTTGTATTTTTAAAAGAATCGTTCTGATAGTAGTATCTCTAATTCCATATTGTCTAAAACTTTACATTATTCTGCTTCCCATTTTTCTCAAACTCATAATTTGCCTTTTCAAACCACATTGTATAGTGGATGATAGAAAATCAGGCAAAAATGTCATTCAAGCAGTGTAAGCTTGGCTTCTGTTGTTGTCTAAATGAGAATGATTAGAGATTATGAATTTTTTTCTGTTTATTTGCATACAACTCCAATGGACACTGAGACTTTGAATGGGATTAAATTGACTTATTTTTGCACTTCCTTCTTATCTGCCACCCCAGTGTGTAAGAACACACATTTTAAATAGATTATATGAAGTCTAAAGCCTTTACATGATGCATTAAAACTAAGCCATAAGCTCTGAGTTATGAGGTGTAATACTTAATTTTCTCATTTCTTCACATTTCCATGTTGTTAAATGTTAATCAATTCCTGCTGTTTTGGAGGTCAGAAATTTAAATGTTAGAAATAATACCCGTAAGGAAATACATTTATTGATATTTAAGTTATTGGAAATGAAAGGATAGAGGGAGAAACATTTAACATAGAACTAAATTAAATTTACTTCGTATCCCCCAATAAGTGTGCATTTTATGACTGTCATTACTATAAATACCACTGAGTAAAATGGAATACTTTAGTTATATCATGTTGCTTATTACCTACCAGGGTTTCACGGTGTGACAGGATTTATTTACTTCTAATTGCTCATTTTACAATACTACACAGTGTTAAGCTGTGTAGTGCGCATATATTTTCTTTCATTTAGTCACTTATTTAATGATCCATTCATTAAATGATGGTTTATTGAGTGCCTGCTATGTGCCAGATACTGTATTAGCTGTTTCATATGTAATAGGGAATAAATAAAGATCTCTGTCTTAGTGGTGTTTTCATGTTAGTAGAAGAAAAGAGGTAAAAAAAAAAATTATGCAGCATTTTACAAGGTGATAAGGACTATGAAAAAACTGTGAGAAAAAAAAAGCAGAACAAGGGAGACAGAGTATGAGGAGATGAAGCTCAAACAGTTGTTGCAATTTTACATGAGAGAATCAGGATAGACCTCCTTGAGAATGTGAGATTTGACAGATCTCTGTCAGAAGGAGGAAGTAGGGAGTAATCATGCATTTATCCTGAAAGAGTATTTCCTGTGTGGAAGCAAGCCAGTATGACTGGACAGGATGGGACATAACTAGAGAGTAGAAAAAGATGTAAATAACAAGAGGTCAGATCTCACAGAGTTTTGAAGGCATTTTAAGGACTTCACCTTTTATGTGAGATGGATAAGGAGCTATTTTCAGGATGTTGAGGAGTGATTTCATCTGAATTAGGCTTTAACAGAATCATTCCGGCTAGTCTGTTGAGAATAGTCTGAGGAGGACAAGGGTAGAAAGAAAAGAGTTCAATTAACAAACTGTTGCAGTGATCCAGGAAAGAAATGATGGTGTCTCCGACCAGAGTGGAAACGGCATAATAAGAAACATTTAGATTCTGGATTCATTTTTAATTTACAGCCTAGAATTCATGGATGAAGAGTGTATGTAAAATGGAAATAAATGCTCGTTTATTTATTTACTGCTGTGAGTTGGGACATTGCACTTGAAATGTCTTTTAGACAGCCAGATAGAGAGGTAGATTGGGCAGTCTGTATATGGGATTGAGGTTTGGAGAAAAACCTGGTGTGGAGATAGAATGATTACATAATGATGGTTTGCCAGATAACGATACTGAGTGAATGCTCCATGGAGTGAATGTAGATAGAGAAGGCACAACTAAGCTCCTACACATCGCAGAATAAAGGGGTGAAGAAGGAGAGGAACCAGCAACAGAGTCTGTAAAGGAATAATAGGGTGGTAAAATAAATTTCACGTGAAGCCACTGTGGGGCTTCATAGACATATAGCCCCTGTAGAACCTAAAACACTCAAAAGGACCCTGTGCTTCTTCTAATGGTCTTCTCTCACTGTCTTGAAATTCTCAATACTGTTTTAACAAGGGGCCTCATGTTTTCATTTCCCAGTGGACCTTACAGATTACTTAGCTGGTCCTGATTCCATGTCACACGAGTAATATACATCAGACACAAGCAAGAGGCCTAACCTACGTAATGAATTTTGTTTAAGAGAAGCTTTTTTTTTCATAAAATTATACATATGCATGGAAAAACGATGAAATCGTCAAGCTACAGATCCATTTCTTTCCTTTTATGTGATATTTACGCATTTATTTAATGTTCTTGCCCTCTATTAATTCCTTAATGCTTACCTATTTTCCATCATCCCTACTCAGGCTTAAAAACCATGAGTTCAAGAGTTACTTATATTTACTAATACATTTTCTTTCTTTTTCCGTATACTTATGACTTCAAATTCTAGCACAGTTTCTGGCACATAAAAATACTTTTTCAATTATTATTTGCTCTCAGATTTTCCAAATGTTGTAGTAACAACTTAATTGATGAATATAATGGCTTTTTATCATTCCATAATCTTTATCATTTCTGCAGCCATTGTTAGGTTTTCTTTTTCCTTTGTCCTAGATTTATCTTACCTTGGATTATTTTGAACTATATTATGTTCGTTCTTTTTTTCCCAGTGTTCATTTGCTATCCTTTTCTTCCTCTTCCTCTTTGTTTTAAGTAGATACATTAATTAGATATAAGTAATTTAGGTTAATAATTAGTCCCCAGGCTGCTTCTTTTCTTTTTGTTTGCTGTTCCTTTCATATATTTCTATAACTATTATCTTCCAATTATAGCTATGCCTCTCTCTCCAGATTCAAAACTAAATGTGATCCTGGCAAAAGGCCATCTCTGTCTCTATGTTATTCAGTTATCTAACCCTGGAAATCTTCCAACTGTATGCTATTTCTAACTGCCTTATATCTGTTGACTGTGATGCTGTCAACAGCCTACCCTCAGAAACTTCCTGAACCCTTACCTGTCATTAATAGACTGCTCCTTACTTTCCATATTTAGAGTCTTATATCTTCCTTCTTTTCTGTATTCACTTCCATCAGCCTGATTCAGTCTTTTAGCCGGTCTATTTCGATTGCCAAATTCTCAATCCAAGCCAATCCATTACGTACAAAGTCAGAGTCTCATACCCAGAGCGTAATTTCCATTAAATTAATTAATCTTATAAACAATAAAATCTCTAGTCGTTTCCTATTATTCCTTATTCCCACTATGTGTTAGGATACTCTGGCATACTTTAACTAGTTGTGAAGTAAATCACCAATGGTTAATTACTAATCATAATTAAAGCCTCGAGTTTGTGAATGTTTTTTTTAACAATTATGTAGACTTATGCATGTAATGTCACATTTAATCCTTTGCTTTCTATAAAGCTTCTCTCGAGTAGAAGGGGAAGCAAAAAAGGACAGGAGTCCTTCTTAGTAATGAAAACACAAATAAAATTCAAGAATGGCACATAAGCTACAAATTGTGTTATATATTTCACAGCTCCAAGTACTCAGTCATTACCAACACACTATAAATAGTTAGGGTGTTTAAGAATTATTGTTATCTGTAATACTATTTGTCTTATTTCTTGGGTTTTTTTTAGCTTTCTTTTGTTTTTATTAAAATACATGGAGTGCCTTATGCATACAATGGTCGTTTTGTCTGCTCTGACACAGACACACACTCACGCACACACAAACCTTTTCCACAAGCTCCTACTTTCCTCCTTTTCCAAATCTTTCTGCTCTTAGCCACTTCTTTTTCCTCCATCTTCACATGCCAAACACTTATCTATATTCCAAGGCCCATTTCAGTTGATGCCCTTCCATCAGCGTCACAAAATCTCTCATTTTGATATTCTTTGTATTCTTGGGTAGACAGATTATTTGGTCTATCTTACAGTCATCTGTATATTTGTATTAACTACCTGCAAGACTATATGTTTCGTGTGTATCCATCATAGGTCCCAGAAGAGTATCTTGAAATGGAACAAAAGAGACTTGAAAACAGATATTATAAAAGTCTTGGTTCTTGGGGCACGTGAGTGGCTCAGTGGGTTGGAGCCTCTGCCTTCGGCTTGGGTCATGATCTCGGGGTCCTGGGATTGAGCCCCGTGTCCGGCTCTCTGCTCAGTGGGAAGCCTGCTTCCCCTTCTCTCTCTGCCTGCCTCTCTGCCTGCTTGTTATCTCTCTCCCTGTGTAAAACACATATATAAAATCTAAAAAAAAAATCTTGGTTCTTTCTTGCATGCAAGAGAAAATATAGCTCTTACCCAATCATGTGGTGAGATTCCTCACTGGTGTTCCTTACACTATTTTTCCAAAAGAATTAATTACATCTATCACATGAAAGTTAACATTAGGTTCTCTACATTGATGCATTATAACCATAATTACAATGACTATACACATGGCAATTGTTAAAACAGAAAACCAAAAAGCTTTGCGTTTTTAAATAATGTAAATTCTTTTCAGAATGAAATGGATGTATTCCTATCTAATTAGCATATACATCCAAATTTCCAGGTAAAACATATTTGAGCTGTATTATAATGATGCTTAGTCTGTGTAACTACATTTTACATGAAGTCAACTTAAAAAATATCTTATTGATCATATAATAATATTGCTTAAAAAAATGTCCCAAGTAGTGATATTTTAAGTTCTAGAATAGTAAATAATACAAAATAAGAATTTACTCTTGGATAATAAGTCGAAATTTATGTTAGTTATAAATGTATATCTTTAAATTTTCCTCTTAATGTGTTTTTGACAAAATGAGGCCAACCTTCAGATAAGGCATAGTCAAAAGGATATATTTCAATAAGCATGTGTTATTGTAGTACCAGGAAAAATATAGTTTGGGGAGTTATAATTGAGGATTACTGATGTAAAGGTAACATAACAGATGAATAATATAGATGTTCATTAAGAGTATGATAATATTTACTATTACCTTGTACATTATTTTAAACTGAATAGATAGATAGGTAAATAGATACACCAATTCACAGAGGAAAATTAAGCCCATCAAACAGGAGTTTAAAGACAGTAACATGGTGATATTTAAGTTCGAATTATTATAAAGTTTCATGATTAGTTGCAGTAACATCACAATTCAAGTAGATTATCCCCATATTACAAATGTAATTTTTATATATATTTATCTCCCCAGATTCTTGCCTGAATATAGTGAAAAATGTTAGAATATGTGTCTTGATAACTCTATCATTCAAGATTGACTTAATATTATTCTTAATACATGTATTTGTATGTATTTTGGAGTTCGTAAAATCTAAAATAATCTTATGTCTGATATATTTATTATAAAAATTGCAATAAACTTATCTTTTTAGAATTATAGAGTTGAAAAGAAACATTTATATGTGTACATTATTTCAGAATAAATTGGTATATTACTTCTGTTACCCCATCATTTATGAGAAATAATATAGTTTATTTTATACCTTATAACCACTGTATATATTCTACTCTGAGGTTTATTCTCTATAGTTTTTTTTTTCCTTAAGGATAGATTTTGAATGGAGAGATATTCTAAGTCACATATATTGTACATACTGAATTAAGGCAGAAACTTTAACGATTATACAAGGAATATGTGACAAGTCAAACAAAGAATTTCTTGCTTACTAAGAGGGAGCTGAATGGAATGACAAATGTTTGCAATAGCTTCAGGTTGGGAGAATTGCCAATTTTGGAATTTTGGATTTTTCAGTGTCCTATTGTTTTTGTACTTAGAAATAGTATCCCCCAGCTATAATAATGTTAAAATTTACTAAAGCAATAGTTTTGTCATGATGAATGAAAGAATTCTATTTATCTGAAAAAAATAATGTGAAAATGAAACGCTTTTTTTAAAAAAAATATTTTTGAGAGAGCATGTGGGGGTGGGGGGGTAGAAGAAGAAGGAGAGAGAATTTTTTTTTTTTTTTTTTTATTTGAGAGGGGGGAAAAAGAGAAAACAGTGACCATGAGAAGTGAGGGGGCAGAGGGACAAGAGGATTCCCCACTGAGCAAAGAGCCTGATGCATGGCTTGATCCCAGCACCTTGAGATCATGACCTGAGCCAAAGTCACACACCTAACCGACTGAGCCACCCAGGCACCCCGAATAGAGAGAATCTTAAACAGTCTCCATGCCCAGCACAGAGTCTGAAGTGGAGCTTGATCTCAGGACCCTCAGATGATGACCTGAGCTGAAATCAAGAAGAGTCAGATGCTTAACTGACTGAGCCACCCAGGCACCCCCAAAATTAAATGCTATTGAATTTATATAAAGACTTATTTCACTCAGCATAATCTCCTCCAGTCCAGTCCATGTTGAAACAAAAGTTGGGTATTCATCCGTTATGCTAAGTGAAATAAGTCAAGCAGAGAGAGTCAATTACCGTATGGTCTCACTTACGTGTGGAGCATAAGGAAAAACATGGAAGACATTGTGAGAGGGAAGGGAGGAGTGAATTGGAGGAAATCAGAGGGGTGATGAACCATGAGAGACTGTGAACTCTGAGCAACAGACTGAGGGTTTTGGAGGGGTGGGGGTGGGGGGATGGGTGAGCCTGGTGGTGAGTATTGAGGAGGGCACGTATTGCATGGAGTACTGGGTGTGGTACATGAACAATGAATCTTGTAACACTGAAAAAATAAAAGTATTTGGGAAAAAAAAAGAATTTATATAAAGAAATTATTTAATCCCTATATATGTTTTGGCAAACACACTATATAAGGATTACAAGAGTTAATAAATAAAACTAGAGTAAAGGTGAAAGATACAAAAAAATATAAATGCACCAGCAATTTGCTATCAGTGGTGCAAAGGACAGCAGAAGTAGTCTACCCCAGCAAAAAGATTGTTTAGAATTGCTGGGACATGACGTAATTTATTTTTAGTCAGTGTTACTATCCTTTTTAATTCTCTCCTTATTATTTGCCCCCAGCATGGATGGCTTTCATTATACTACCTTTACCCTTAATATGCCATTACTTGTCACTTCTGCATTTAACATAAGAAAATGGAAGAAAATGTCCACTATCCTTTTAAATGAATACTTTGTATATTTTTCATATAATGAACTTAATAGTAATGATTATCCTACTAGTTTCCCACTCTAAAATTTTTGTTATATATGATCTCATTTAATTTTAACATCTGCTTGATGAGGTGGGTATTGTGATTCCCATTTAAATGAGATTCAGGGAGGTTATGTAATTTTCCAAAACCACACAGACAGTAAGTGGTGAACTTGTGATTCAGCTCAGAAGTCTGTGCTTTTAACCACCATGCTCACATGTCTCATTAGATATCTGATATGGAAAAAAGCTTGACAAAGAAATTGCTCTGTGCAAGATAAAGTGATCAAGTAATCTGTAATGATATACTGATCCATCTATGCTTTCTAATTTAACATAATTAGTATTAATTACTTCTAAGTAATTGGTAATTATTATTAATTTCATTTAATCTGCACAACAACCCTGTAAGGTAGGTGTTCCTTTTACAGTGAGGAGATGGCATCTGTAGAGGTTTTAAACTTAAGTGAATGGGGAGAAGAAGTTTAAGTTTAGGTTCTCCATGACTGATGTTCTAAATTAGTTAATTGGAGGCTAAAAATTAAATCATAAGGAGAAAGAGGAAAAAAACACTATAATGTTCTTGATTTGATAATCAATTTTAGATTCACAATATAGAATTTAACATTAATTAACTCTCAAAGCGATCTAAATTATTAAGCTTAAGTCAGAACAGCAAATATTACATTCAGGAAAAATGTACTGACACATAAGGAGATGTTAAGGAATAAAAAAATCACATTTGGTATCACTTAGGAAAAATAAACTTTAAAATGTAAATTTCAGAGCCAATAGTATAGTGTTCAGTTATCTTATACCATAAATTTCTTTAGATAACGCTGATGCCATGTTGTGATTAAAAGTAATAATTATGAAAAGGAAATTTTACAACATGAGATTTTCTTTAGTTGAGGAAAAGGAAAATTCTTACACAGACACTCACATGCACGCACACACAGACCTACAAATAATAAGTTTTTGTAATGGCCAGCTTCCTACTAGAAAAGACATCATTTTAATATCTACTTTTCAATATCATCTTTTTTTAAAATTTGGAATTTCTCTCATATCATTGTGGAAATAAATGGAAAAATAGATCCATTTTACAGTCTGTCACTTTGGTCACATTTACTGAACATCCATGATGTTTTTAATAGTCACCAGTTATCATTTGAAGAAATATTTAATAGTGTAAAATGTCACAATTTGCAAGAAACTGGAATCCAAGAATTGAAAGGGTCCCTATTTCCCCATTTTTTAAATAGTAATTTTGATTCTCTGAGTGAGAACATCTGGTTGTACATGATCTAAATTTTATATACATATATTTTTTAATTTTTTATTATTTTTTAATTTTTAATTAACACATAATATATTATTTGCCCCAGGGTACATGTCTGTGGATCCTCAGGCTTACACATTTCACAGCACTTACCATAGCACATACCCTCCTCAATGTCCATAACCCAGCCACCCTATCCCTACCCGCCCCTACCCCCCAGCCACCCTCGGTTTGTTTCCTGAGTTTAGGAGTCTCTTATGGTTTGTCTCCTTCCTGATCCCCTCTTGTTTCATTTCCCTCTCCCACTCCCCACAACCCCCCACCCTGCCTCTCGAATTCTTCATATCAGAGAGATCATATGATAATTGTCTTTCTCTGATTGACTTACTTCGCTTAGCATAATACCCACCGATTCCATCCACGTCATTGCAAATGGCAAGATTTCATTTCTCTTGATGGCTGCAT
The DNA here is from genome assembly GCA_028534135.1 of Potos flavus. Lineage (NCBI taxonomy): Eukaryota > Metazoa > Chordata > Mammalia > Carnivora > Procyonidae > Potos > Potos flavus. The sequence goes on along the minus strand of CM052895.1, from coordinate 85,435,516 downwards.
AGTATTCCATTGTATATATATACCACTTCTTCTTTATCCATTCTTCTGTTGATGGACATCTAGGTTTTTTCCATAATTTGGCTAGTGTGGACATTGCTGCTATAAACATTCGGGTACACGTGCCTCTTCAGATCACTACATTTGTATCTTTAGGGTAAATACCCAGTAGTGCAATTGCTGGGTCGAAGGGTAACTCTATTTTCAGCTTTTTGAGGAACCTCCACACTGTTTTCCAGAGTGGCTGCACCAGCTTGCATTCCCACCAACAGTGTAGGAGAGATCCTCTTTCTCCGCAACCTCGCCAACATCTGTTGTTTCCTGACCTGCTTATTTTAGCCATTCTGACTGGTGTGAGGTGGTATCTCATTGTGGTTTTGATTTGTACTTCTCTGATGCTGAGTGATGTTGAGCACTTTTTCATGTGTCTGTTGGCCACTTGAAGTCCTCTTTGCAGAAATGTCTGTTCATATCTTCTGCCCATTTCTTGATCGGATTATTTGTTCTTTGGGTGTT
>CM052895.1:85341514-85434503 GCA_028534135.1 Potos flavus | reverse complement strand
GTTGCGTCTTATGGAATCACTTATCTCTTGAATTCTCCCCTCATGGTCCAGTAGTTGTTTGTCTCTCTTTTTCTCCGCTTCTTTATTCTCCGTCATTTGGTCTTCTATATCACTAATTCTCTCTTCTGCTTCATTTATCCTAGCAGTAAGAGCCTCCATTTTTTATTATACTTCATTAATGGCTTTTTTTATTTCAACTTGGTTGGATTCTAGTTCTTTTATTTCTCCCGAAAGGGATTTTATTTCTCTAGACAGGGATTCTTTGATATCTTCCATACTTTTTTCGTGCCCAGCTAGCACCTTGATAATTGTCATTTTGAACTCTATTTCTGACATATTACTAATGTCCATATTGATTAGGTCCCTGACTGTTGGTACTGCTTCTTGTTCTTTTTTTTTGTGGTGAGTTTTTCCGCCTTGTCATTTTGTCGAGATAAGAATAGATGAATGAGAGAACAAAATACTAAAAGGGTAGCAATGACCCCAGAAAAATTAGAAGGGAACCAAAACCAGGGGTTGAAGGAAAAAAAAGGGGGGAGTGGAGGAAAAAAAGAAAAGAAAAAAAAGAAAGAAAATAGAATTAAAAAGAGAAAAAGAAAGAAAAAAATATATGTCTATATATATTGGACTTGTGATTAGAACGGAGCCCCACACCTATTTTGGGTGTTTTTGTTCTGTTAGAAGAAACTACCTCCCAAAAATTTAAAGAAAGAAAAATTTATAAATATACAAAAATAAGGGTATACCCTAGGAAGGGATGGAATATGAGTGTATAGGTAAAAATTAGCAAAGATTCTAAAAAAGGGGATTGATAAGAGGTTGGTTGAAATAAGAGGAGAAAAAAAAGAAAGAAGAAAAAAAAAAATAAAAGAGAAAAGAATGTAATCAGGCTGGAGACTAGCCCAAGCCATGTGCTAGATTTAGGGTATATTTTGATCTATTTGAAGAAAGTGTATCCCAAAATTTTAAAGAAAAAAGAAAAAAAAAACCCTATATGTATACAAAAAAATAAGGTTAAATGCAATGAGGGGATAAAATATGTAGCAGTGAAAATTAGAAAATATTTTTAAAAAGGTGTTGATTAGATACTAGTTAAAAAACGTTAAACTAAGAAAGAGGAAAAATAAAATAAAAGTATAAAAAAAATAAAACATACAGTAAGAAAAAGTAGAATTTAAAGAATTTAACTCTGAAAGACTAAAGGGTCGTGGGAAAAAAAAAGCCATGAATCCTATGTGTTGCTTTTTCCTATCTCAGTAGTTCCGCCGTTTTCTTTGTATCGGTGAACTTGGTCTTGGCTGGATATTCTTGCTGATCTTCTGGGGGAGGGGCCTGTCGCAGAGATTCTCAAGTGTCTTTGCCCAAGGCGGAATTGCACCGCCCTTGCCAGGGGCTGGGCTAGGTAATCTGCTCGGGTTCGCTCTTGTAGTTTTTGTTCCCTGAATCCTTTCCTTACAGCTTTGGAGGAGGGGAATGAAAATGGCGGCCTCCCAGGCTCCGGCCCGTAGGAGCCGAGAGCTTGGGGCCCCACTCCTCAGTGCGCCCTCAGGGAAAAGCAGTCCGTCCCTCCCGTCTCCCTGGTCTCCGGCCGCGCTCCGTGCTCACGCAGCCTGTGACCGAGCGTTTCTGTCTCTGGCGCATGGCCATTTGGAGTCTCCAAACCCAGCAGATTCCTGCTGCGAGCTACCGCACCGCTCCTCCCGGAGAAGGAAGGAGGGGGTCTCTCCGGATCTGCCCCTTGTGGGATCCCTGCTCGAAGAGCAGCGACCTGGCTGTGCCAGGATCACGGTTCAAGGTAAGCCTGAGCTGATAGCTTACTGTTTGGCTCGGTCTCTGCCATTGGCTTCCCTGTTCTGCTACCTGGGAGCTCTGCCACCCTCAGATGCCCCCTGTCTTTCTGTGACCCCACAGGTCCTGAAACCATGCTTTCCCCACGAGGGCTCCACCCCCCTGCTTAGCCTCTGGAGCGATGTCCCTCAGTGGAGCAGCTTTCTAAAAGTTCCGATTTTGTGCTCGCTACTCTGTGGTTTGCCGGGAGCCGGCCCCTCCCCCCGCGGTCTATCTTCCCGTCGCTTTGGATTTACTTTTCTGCATGTCCTACCTCCGGAAAGTGGTCGATTTTCTGTTCCTAGAGGTGCTATTCGTCTTCTGTTCTATTTCCTGCTAAGTTTGTAGTTGTTTAGAGTCGTTTGATAACTATCTAGCTGAACTCCTGGGATCAGACACTATCTCCGCCTCTTCCTCCTCTGCCATCTTGCTCCTCCTCCTAAATTTTATATTTTTAATTTCTGCATTCTAAGAGTAAGACTCTTCCTTGTATAGTGATGTGAGGAGCAGAAGTGATAAAGTTTTGATTAGAAGAATTGCTGTGGACAAGAGTACAAGGCCAAGAGTAATTATATGATCCATAGTCTTACAACTGTTATTTCAATCTTTATGTGATGTGAAGTTAACTGTTAAGGATTTCATTTTCAATTGCAAAATAAAGTGTCCCTTAATTACATCTCTAGGAGAAGTAGGACAAACTCAATGTAAACTAAATGGAGGAAGGTATTTCAAAATTGTGTTGACCAGTTCTAAAGGTTCAAAGGTACATATTGACAGAATTCTTGGGTGAAACATTCTAAGTGTTTGGAGCTAGGATATTATTACTTTATTATATAGTAGTGTAATACAGCTTAGTGGTTAATAATATAAATGCATTATTCAAATCATGGCCTTACTTATTGGTGTGTGATCTTGTGAAACTCGTTTAACCCTTCTTTTTCTCAGTTTCATCATAAAATGGGGATAATAACATTATATATCTTATGGAATTAAACGTATACATGATTTAATATTTATTAATATGTTAAGAAACTGTCTAACACTGCTGAGCTCAGTGAAAGTGTACAGACACAGGCACATGCACAGAGGGTGTTTTTATGCATTGGGCATTTTTATGAATTAATCCACTTAAGAATCCCTGAAGTACTAACTTTATATAATAATAAGGTTGAATAATTTTCTCAAAGTTTATAAATGAACCAAAGGCACAGAGAAACTTGTTTCCTCTGGTTTATACAGTTATTTAAGCTGAGACTAAAATCCAGTTTGCTTCTCTACAAAAAGTATTTATCTTTCACTAAAGTAGTGATTTTCAAATTATCTTCACAACATACAGATAAAATGATAGAGACTTTATGTTCTAATGATAATGAGACACCCTCCAGTTGTCCACACATTTGATGTCCCCAAATTTCACTAAATGTTCATTAAATTTCACTTATATTTTTCCAATAATGTCTACCAGTCCTTTTTTTTTTTTTTTTTAAAGATTTTATTTATTTGACACAGAGAGAGATCACAAGTAGGCAGAGAGGCAGGCAGAGAGAGAGGGGGAAGCAGACTCCCCACTGAGCAGAGAGCCCGATGCGGGGCTCGATCCCGGGACCCTGAGATCATGACCTGAGCCGAAGGCAGAGGCTTTAACCTACTGAGCCACCCAGGCGCCCCTCTACCACTCCTTTTGTTTTCTCTCTTTTCTCTGATCAAATCAGTGGATAATTTCTCAATCTCATGGAAAATGCTGTGAAAATCCAAATTTAGAGCCAATCCTCCCTCAAAACCAATAGGTTTTCCATCACTAAAATACCCCTATGTAAAAATGAGCCGCTATACATATACTCCAGGTTGTAATACAATTCTAAAACATACAGAGGGAAATAAAAGCAAAAATAACTCAAATTCTTCCATGACTTCTAACTACAGTTTTGAGTGATGATGTCTCACTAAGACAGTCAGATGGAAAATAAGCTCTGGGTTACAGAATCTAGTGAATCTAGTGGTCTCCTTGGTCTTTGGTGAGTTCCTTTTCTATCACTATCATTAGTATGGGATTTTTTTTTTTTTTTAATTAGTGCAACCATGCATCTGCTCTAGTTTATACGATGAAAGGAATTAATTTAAACATTTCAGTACTTTATAGATTAATAATAACAAATCATTTGCCATACCTTTCTACCTCTCAATATTCAATGAGACGCTCTGGTTAGCAGTATATCACAAGAGCTCTGCTGAGAACTATTTTTTTAACATTGCCTAAGGTAGTGATCTAATGATTAGCACTTTTGACTTCTAAAGAGAAGCATATAGGTTCACTTTTCATTTTTTTTCTTTCTTTCTTTCTTTCTTTTTTTTTTTTTACTTTGGCCTGTTTTCCAATCTAGCTGTGGCTTAAATTTCACTTCATGTATGACTTTGATATCTTTTTTTTTAATTTAAATAAGACCCAAAGGCTTCTAATTCTAGGAATAAAGGAGCCACATAGGAACAGGAAAGGTAAAGAGGAAAAAAAGTGTGATTGATATGAAATAGAAAGGAATTTGACAAGGGGAGTTACAAATCTTTTCTGTTTCCTATGTTATATATTTGAACAAATCAAAGATTAAAAATCTTCCATGCAATTTGCCTAAAGTCCCAATTCATCCTCAGATTTTTTTAACACAATCAATTTAAACACTTTCTATTATCTCCTAGGATCAAAAGAATCAATCAACATCTTCTACAGTCTTATGGGTCCTCAATCATGCTTGCCCAAGGCAATGAAAATCAAATCAAAGCTGCCTCTATGGGTAGGGGGTTATAACTCAATATAACAGAAAATACTTCAGTAGTAAAAAACCTTGCATAAAATGAAATGTAATTCATACTTATTGAAAACTATCTCCTTTCAGAGATTATATGGAGAGTTTCTCAATCTGTTCTTCTTCCTTGAAAATGAGTTTTTAAAATGTCAACCTGTTATTCTTTCTGAGGGAGAAGATTAATTTTGTAATCAATCCAAACCCTATGTTCCTAATTATATAGATTTCTCTTCATTTTGATATCTTTAGATTATGACATTCAATTTAGATTTTTTTGAGAAATCAACATTCATTTTGAAAACAATATCTATCATATATAAATATGCAAACCTGCATATTGACCAGTATGTTTATGTGTGTGTGTATGTGTATGTGTGTGTGTGATATATATTCAGTGTATTTGGTTCAGTAATAGCATTGGTCAAAAGGTAGCAATAGAAAAGACAAACTCAGGACAGTCTTTCAATCTCTACTTTAAATGTAACTAGCTTGATTACAGTAAAGGAAAGTTCTCTAAAATGGTTTTCTGGGTGTCTCATTGCATATAGGTCCAAATTTGCTGTTTTGTTTTTATTATCTCTGTTTTATCTGCTATATATAAAATATATATTAGAAACAATTCAATAAGAAAATTTGAGATTTTGAATTTGTCTACCTTTGTGAAATGTAAGGAATCCTATATTTCTAATTGCTTTACATGAGAAAAAGTCTTTCCCTCCCTCACCATCAATTCTGTTTTCATTAGTTAGTTTTCTATGATTTGAAGTCTTGTGCACTAAAATCTCATTGCTCTTAAGATTCACTACTTATTAAAAAAAAAAAAAAAAGATTCACTATATTTGGGGTTCCTGGGTGGTTCAATTTATTAAGCGTCCAACTCTTGATTTGGTTCAGGTCATGATTTCAGGGTCATGGGATTGAACCCTGCATCAAGCTCCAGCTCAGAGGGGAGTCTGCTTGAGATTCCTTCTCTCTCCCTCTGCATTCCCCTGCTCTGCTTGTGCGCACTCTCTCTAAAATAAATAAATAAATAAATAAATAAATAAATAAATCTTAAAGATTTATTACTTATTGTACTACTACTTACTATTACTTGATGCTGGAACTAGAACAAGTAAAATACTTAGATCACTTAATATAATAATAATTCAAATTATGATAATGAAAATTATATTTGCAGCCATGTCTACAGAGTGGAATTGGGGTAGGATGTCCCCTACACTGTTACCATACTTTGGGGATAAAAAGAAGTATAGTGTAGTCACATGTATCCATATTATATGCACATGTTTACTTATGTTCCACTGAAAACCAAACTTTCTTTTTTTGTGTAGGAATGCTACTATGGATAAAGCATGGAATTTTTCATTTTTTTAAGAGTCCTAGTGTCAACCATAGCATTTGCAATCCTTATATGACTAAAAAGATCAAATTTATATTTATTTATACTGTTTATACACACCTTTAGAACTAATTTTAGAATACTGAAACTGTTAAGTTTTTGAGAGAGAGAGTGTGAGACAGAGATAGATCATGAGTGGGGGCAGAGGGAGAGGGTGAAGCAGACTCTACACTGATCAGGGAGCCCCATGTGGACTGGATCCCAGGACTCTGGGATCATGACCTGAGCTGAAGGCAGACGCTTAACCAACTGAACTACCCAGACACCCCTGACATGCATGTTTTTGAAGGAATTTGTGAATCATTTTTCAAAGGCTATTTATTTCCCAAATTATATTTAAAATTATTTCAGGTGGGTGGTAGGTAGGTGGTGAGGAAGAAAATGAGACAAATACTTTTGAAAAGGACAATATTGGATCTGAATACATAGATTTAGATTATAATTGCTATTCTAGATTTTATCTTGAACTCTAGGATGTATAAAAGAAAAATGTTGGGGCACTTTAGTGGCTCAATTGGTTAAGCATCTGCCTTTGGCTCAAGTCAGGATCCCGGGATCCTGCTCAGCGGGGAGCCTGCTTCTTCTCCCTCTGCAACTCATCTTGCTTGTGCTCTCTTGCTCTCTCTCTGTCAAATAAATAAATAAAATCTTTGAAAAAAGTTTTTATTGAAGTAAAAATAAAAATTGCTTGAATGTGATTTATGAAACATTATCAAAGTTGTGGGCATTATGATTTAAGATTTATATGTGAAGTACTGCATGTTTAGATCATGGGAAATCCATGCTTTTCATTTATGGACTTCACTTCTAGATTTTGCTTTGAATTGCAATATTTAAATAAAATGATTGTCAAACTAAACTGAATTTAATCTGAATAATATAGAAGCAATGTTGCCAAATTTCACTTAGTGTAATTCTGGAATGACAAGAGGCCTTAGGCACTTTAAAGGTTGTGTCAGTTTTATATAGTTAGGTTAGCTAAGCTTCAAACTGGAAATTTGATTATAGTTTGTGTTTCTTTTTCTAGCATAGTAAGACACCAATTATTTTATAGGGGCATTTATGTAATATTTTTATCATGTTTTATTTAATGCATCTGATTTTTAGGTGAAATATTTTTAAAGAAATATTTTCTGATTATTTCAGAATTTTGAATCCTTTATAAAATATCAAAATAAATCTAACTTTTCTTTCTATTCATATTCATGGTAACTTATTTCTCCGAAATTGGTATACAAAATGAGGGACTCTATAAATACAATGTCAGTCAGTACTGAGGACTTGATTTTATTTCACCTGCCAAGGTCCAAGCACATATGTTACAGACAGAGAAACTGAGGCTCAAAGATATCAAATAACCTTGTCCATGACTAAACAATTAGAAGTCTGTGAAGTTGGTATTTATACAAAGAGTGTCTGATTCTTAGTTCTGCACTCTTTTCCTTATGCCATTCCATAATATTCAAAATAATACTGGAGAGAGAGGATCTGCCCCCACCTTGTCTCCCTTGATATCAGTTGAATCCCACATCAAATATCTCTACCTCTCAAATCTTTTTAGCTCTCTATTCAACAAAATAATGTCATTGCCTACATTTTAAGCTAGTGAAGGAACCCCAGTTCATCAGTGTAACATATTTTCACTCTATCTTATTCCTGTTTCAGAATTCCTGTTTCAGAATCTAGGCTCTTATTTTACTTGCAAGCTAGTTAAATAGTCTGCTATGGCTTTATGGATGCTGACAGAAGACACAAAACTCCAGAGTCACGAATAAAGGACTTAATTTTCACACAACAGCAAATAATAGGAGTTTCATGTTTGCAGTGGTTCCTCTTGTTGCTCAAGTTCCATGGGAGTAAAGCATAGTAGCCTGGGTGGATGTACATGCATAGTAGTTTTACATCATAGCCAAGGAACACAGGGTTGTTGGCATGCAACTCTTTTACAGCAAGTTTGCTCTTTATCCTGGAGGGAGATCTCAATTTATCCCCCTAAATTGCTACTGAAATACAATCTTGAGAAATGGCCCAGGTAGAGAGAAGTCTGGGCCTTGCATTCTTGGCAAACTCACCACGACCATGCTGGAATGATCAGGGCCTCTCTCAACATCTGTTAGATCTTCCAGTGATTCCTTATTGATCTTAGGTTGTATTTGTACCCAATCTTCCTACCATTCTTTCTCTGATTTTGAATTCCTCCTGACAAAATCTTCTGTCCACTTCACTCACCCTCTGCATTCAAATACAACTAACACAAAATATGGAAATGAAAAATAAAACCATGAAGTTTTAGGGGTTCTGTATTTATAATTCACATTTGTACTCACCTAGAGCATTATTTCACACCTTCTCACTTTTCCAACCAAGCATTATTTCTCCGTCTCTTTTTTAGGTGATTAACCTGCTTCCCATTTCACCAAGAAGCAATCAGAGTAGACCTTCCAAAGGTTTCCACAGCCGTAGGAACTAACATAATAATAGCTATGCCAGTAACTTCTGCTATTCATTGTGTTATTAAAAATGAACTGTTTGTGCTCCTGTTTAAGGCTAAACCCTTCACTTCTGTATTGAATACCTTCTCCTGTGGACTATAAAAGGAAATGGTGCAATTGCCCACCTATTTCTGTCATTATCAACTTCCTCCACTCTTCTGGATTGTTTTAATAAGCATGCAATCATACTCTCATCCAATTTTTTTAAAAAGTGAAATTCTACATGTAATGGGATTCAAGGCTCCCTACCTCTACTATCTCCAAAGAGATCTTTGAGTTTTGTTGCATAACAAAAACAATTAAGTGTGCTGTCATAAAGAATGGGCCACATGTTCTAGGACATTTTTGGCAGTACAAAACACTAACAAAAATTTGGAAATGAAATGTTTTGTTTAATTTTATGGCAGGTCTTCTTTTTCCACTAGATTCTATAAGTAGAAAAGGAATAGTATATAGTCTTCCAGATTAAAGCTCATAGAAACCAGACATAGATTTTTATTCTGATTATGAGATTATTTTTGAAAATAATCGTAAGGTGTATAACTTCATGTCTTAAATTTAGTAAGCATGAAATAAATATTAATCAGTAAAAAGAAAAACTTAGAACCCCATACATAAATAAAATCTTGCCCTTAATCAGGATTTATCAGTCTTGAATTACTCATTTTTAAACAACTGCCTCTACATTTCAACTATTTCTTAGCATAGTCATTTTTTTTCAAGTTTTAATTTTCGGTATACTCACAAAACTCTTACTAATTTATAATTTTAATATCTCCAAAGTGTTCCCACGATATCTAAAATTTACTTTAAAATGAACACTTTAAAAATCTGATATGTCTTTTTGTGGTGAAACTCATTGGACCAGAAAGGACGTTTATTATGCAAAGCTTTCCTGTTTTAGGTTGTACATGGCTGATTATTTTCCCTCAGTTTCAATGGGCTTGGATTTATTGTTTTTATTGTTAAAGATAGTTATAATTTATTAAGTTGTTGGGCATAAGGAAATAATAACAACAAAAATGCTAATATAGCGTATTTATCCTCCAGGTTAACAATGACAACAAAAAAGCATGAGCATATCTTATTTTGTTTTACAAGCAAGAGAAAGATTGTTGACTCCTAGTAGATAACCTGGAGAAAGAATATTCTCTTCATTCTTGATTTTGTATCTTTTCCATTTGAAAATACTTAAATAAGTCCATCTTATTTCTCTTTTGCTCATTTGAATTATCTTCAATTCATTATAATTTTAAAAATTTTTTATCTTTTTATTTCTCATTTAAGACCAACAAAAATGTTCCAGCTCCTCTAACTCTTGTGAATAGTTTTGTGTAGGCATAGCAGTCAAAATCATGGCAGCTAGATGAGCAGTTGGGAAGAACCTAGAGTAAAGTAGCAGTAGGACTAGTGATCATGTAGGCACCTGGGACATTACAAGATTGGTAGAATATTATTGTTTACATTAGTGGTTTGCAGCATGAGGTCTAGAGCTGAATTATTTCTCTTTCAACCTTATCTTTCTGGGTTATTAATATAGCAACCGGAGGTAAGTTATTTAACTACACTGTATCCTGATTTTCTTAACTATAAAATAGTAAAAATAATAGAATTTACCTCATAGAGTGGTTGTGATGATTAAATGACTTAATACATATAAACACATAAAAGGGATTCTTGCACATAGTAAGTATGAAATAATTCTTAGAGAACCCAAAATGTAACGAGGTAGACCAAAAAAAAAAAAGATATTAAAGGAATTAGAAACCCCTGGCACCTACAGATAGATCAAATATTAAATACAGCCAAAGGTGTAGCCAGATTAACAACAATAACAACAGTGGCGACAAAAAACACTAAAGAGTTATATAGTTGTAATTACTCAACACATTATGTCTGGCTTTCAACAAAAAAATCACAAGGCATGCTAAAAAGCATTTAGAAAAAAACATGACCTGAAGAGACAGATAAAGATAAGAAATAGACTCACATGTGACACAGATTTTGGAATTATTGGTTAGGGAATTTAAAATAATTATGTGGAAGTGTTAAAGGTTCCAATGGAAAAGTATATAGCTTGCAAAACAGATGGATATGTAAGTAGAAAAATGGAAACACTAAAAAAAGAATTAAAGGAAATACTAGAAATCATAAAGATTGTAACATAAATTTAAAAAATGCATTTGATAGACTCATTAGCAGACTGGTCATGACCAAGGAAGGAATCGGTGAGCTTGAAGATAAGCCAACAGAAATTTTCCAAACTGAAATGCAAAGAGGGAAAAAAAAAACATAAAAGAATTATGGAGAATTGTCAAAAAGTATAACAGAAACATAATTGGAATAGCAGAAAGGGAAGAAAGAGAACAGAAGAAATAGACGAAGTAATAATAACTGTGAATTTTCGGAATTAATGGCAGACACCAAACCTCAGAACTTGGATGCTCAGAGAAAACCAACCAGAAAAAATTCCAAGAAACCTTATATATAGATGTATATTCAAACCTCAGAAAACCAAAGACAATGAGAAAAATCTTAAAAATTTTTCTTTTAAGAGGTAGGGGAAAAACACTTTGCATATATAGAAATTGGATAAACATTTCTTTAGACTGCATCAGGAACCATGCAAGCTCAAAGGAAGTAGAATGGAATATTTAGCATTGATAGAGGAAAAAAAGAAAACCCACTAGCCTAGAATTTGATATCTAGTGGAGTTATTTCTCAAAGGTAAAAGGGAAATAAAGACTTTCTCAGACAAATAAAAACGGGAAATTCATCAGCAGAGCTACCCTACAGGTAATGTTAAGAAGTTCTTCAGGGAAAAGGAAAGTGATATAGGTCAGAATCTCATATCTACATAAAGCATTTCAGAGAAGGAATAAATGAAGGAAAAATATTATCTTTTATTTTACATTCTTAATCCATCTGAAATATCTCTAAGGTAATAATAGTAACAGTGTATGGGGTGAGTATAGCATATGGGTAAGTGAAATGAAAGACAGCAATGTCATAAAGGAAGGGAAAAGGGACTTTGGGATTACTGTATTATAAGACAACTATACTGTATATGAACTTACATAATGTTATTTTGAGGCATATTTTGATTAGTTAAAAAAGTATAATGCAATTCTGGGGAAATCACTAAAAACTTTTAAAACAAAGTACTGTATGCTGTGAGAGGAGATACATGAAGTCACTTAAAATGCTTACATAAAACTGAAGAAGTCAGAAAAGAAGAGGGGGGAAAAGGAAGACCAAATACAATGAGTATAATATTTATAAACCTGTTCATTATTAATCTACTTATATCAGTAGTCATTTTAATCTAAATCTTCTAAATACATCAATTAAAAGACAAATATTATCAGAGTGGTTACAAGACCAAATTGTTGTCTATAAGAAAAGGCCTTTAAATATAAAAACTCAGGTTAAAGTCAAAGGATTGGAGAAAGATATATCATGCTCACATTAGTCCAAAGAAAGCAGTAGTGGCTATTTGTAAATTTCAGCAAAGCGTAATTTAGAATAAGGGAAGTTATCACTGATAGAGTGTTACATGATGATAAATAAGTCAGATCTCCAAGAAGACACAACAATTTTAAATGTCTCTGTACCTAACAACAGAGAATCAAATTATATGGGCAAAAACTAATAGCACTACAATGAGGAATAGACAAATTCACTATTATAGTTGGAGACACTAGCAACTCTCTTTCAGTAATTGATAGATCAAGCAGAAAAAATCAGTAAGGATATAGTTGATGTTAACAGCACTATCATTCAATTTGATCTAATTGATATTTATAGACTACTCCATCCAACAACAGAAGAATATACATTCTTCCTAAGCTTGCAATTGTATTTGCCCAGATAGACCATATTCTGTGCCACAAAACATATATTAACATATATAGAAGATTAGCTATCATACAAAGTGTGCTCTCGGAGAAAAAATGGAATTAAATTAGAAATCAATATCTGAAAGATAACTGGAAAATCCTCCAAAAATTTGGACATTAAAAGTACTTGTCTAATAAAACATAGATCAAAGAAAAAGTCTCAATAGAAATTTAAAAATATTTTAAGTAAGTAAAAATAAAAATAGAACTTAACAAAATGTGTGAGATGTAATGAAACTAATGCTTATACATTTATAGCATTACACAAATTAGAGAAGGAGAATAAGAAATCAGTTATCTAAGATTTTACCTTAGGAAACTAGAGCAGTTGAAGTCTAGAGAAGCAGGGAGAAAAAAAAGTAGTAATAAAAATTAGAACAGAAATCACTGAAATTTTAAACAAGAAAACAATATAGAAAACAACAAAACCAAAAGCTTATTCTTTGAAAAGAGCAATATAATTGATAAATGGTTAGCTAGGCCAGTTAAGAAAAAAGGATAACAATGCCAGAAATGACAGAAATAGCATTACTATGGAGCCCATGGACAATAAAAGTGTAACAATGGAATTCTATAAATAACTCTTTGTCCTCAGTTTGATAATTTATATGAAATAGATTAATTTCTCTTAATACACTAGCTACCAACAGTCTTACAAAGAGAAATGGATAATGCCGAATAAGCCCATATATATTACATGCGTTGAATCAGTAGTTAACCTTGCAAAAAAGAAAGCACCAGTCTCAGATGATTTCCCTGGTAACTTTTACCAAACAGTTAAGGAAGAAATAATGCCAGTTCTCCATAGTCTCTTCCAGAATATGAAAACAAAGAGGAAGCACTTCCTAACCCATTCTACAGAGCATGCATTACCCTAATATCAAATCCATATAAAAATATTCTAAGAAAGAAAGACTATGTGTCGGTACATGAACATAGAAGAAAAACTCATCCAAAAAATATCAAATAAAGTTGAAAAAATTATAAAATAAATTATACACATAACCAAGTGGGATTTACTCTATGTATGCAAAGCTGGTTCAACTTTTGAAAATCAGACTATGTAACCTACCACATCCAGAGGCTAAAGAAAAAAAAAATCACATCTAATCATTCAGAAAAAAAAAAAAAAAGATTTGAAAAATCTGACATTTATGATAAAAACAGGCAGAAAATCAGGAAAAGAGTCTCTTCCCCATCTTGATAATGAATATCTTAAAAAATCCAACAGCTAATATTAATGGTGAGAAACTAGACTTTCTCCCTATTTGGAAATGAAACAAGAATGCCCTCTCTGAGCATTCCTATTCAGCATTACAGTGGAAGTCCTACCTAGTCAATAACACAATAAAATAAAATAATATAAAATGAAATAAAAGGTAGACAGATAGGTAAGAATAAATAATGCTGTCTTTGTTAACAGATGACAAGATAATGAAAATCCTAAAGAACTGAACAAAAATTGTTGGAACTAACAAGTAAATATGGTAAGATCCCAAGATATAATGAGGTGAATATTTTTTCCAATGTGCCAGCATGAAAAATTGGAACTTGATATTAGAAGACAAAATGTATATTTTAATAGTACTAAATAAGAGAAATAATTAGGAATTAATCTGACAAAATATGTACAGGATTTATATGCAAAAAACCCCTGCTACACTCTGATGAAATAATTTAAAGAAGATATAAATATGGAGAGATAATCTTTGTTTAATGGATTGGAAAACCACATATTGTTAGTACACCAATTCCTTCCAAACTCGCTCCATAGATCAACACAACCCCACTTAAACCTCTTTGTATATACCAACAAACTTACTGTAAAATTAACACAGAGAGGCAAAAACACCTGGAACAGCCAACGGTATACTGAAGAAGAAAAAAAAAAAAAAATTGGAAAACCCACCCAGTTCTAAGATAATTCAAAGCAACAATAATCAGGACAGCATGACATTGGCAAAAGAATAGAACATAGATCAATAAAATGAAATATAAAGCCCACAAATAGACCCACACTTCTCACTACCCGAATGTGGGTTATGCTAAGTGATTTACTATGGAGAGTACAGTGGGGAAAGGGATAAGGAGAAAGAGTAACTTTACAGTGGAGAAACATGACAAACTCTACCTCAGCCATGTGATCAAGATGAGTAATACAGGCAGTAGTATTAAGTGATCTTGGCAACCCATATCTTTAATAAGGAATGATGATATGGCACTTCACCTCTATGATCTTCCTCCTTAAAATCTGTAACTCTGGTCTAATCATGAGAAATACATTAGACAAATCCCACTTGAGGAGCATTCTCAAAACTAACCAGTACTCCTCAAAATACCTGACCAGTACTCCTCAAAACTGCAAGGAAACAAGGAAAAGTCTGAGGAAATGTCATAGCCAAGAGGAGGCTGAGGAGGTATGATGACTAAATATAATACAGCAGGGAGCCTGGGTGGCTCAGTTGGTTAAGCATATGCCTTCAGCTCAGGTCATGATCTCCAGGTCCTGGGATTGAGCCCTGCCTGCATCTGGCTTTCTGCTCAGCAGGGAGTCTACTTCTCTCTCTCTCCCGCTCTTCTACCCCTTCACACTGTGCGTTCTTTCTCTCTCTCTGTCTCAAATAAATCTTAAAAACAAATAAATGTAATATAGCATCATGGATGGGATCCTAACAGAAAAAGGGCATTATTTAAAAACTACAAAAAAACTGGATAAACTGTGGGCTTTAGTATATAATATACCAGTGTATGAATATTATGTACTACTAACTACTACTAGTACTAATAATAATGTACCAATATTTGTTCATTAGTTGTAACAAATATACCATACAAATATATAGTATTAATCCTAGCGGAAACTGGGTATAGGATATATGGGACCTCTCTGTACTATTCCTTGTGATTTTTCTGTAAATGTAAAACTATTTTAAAAAAATTTCTTAAGTTAATTTTATTTTTTTAAATATTTTATTTATTTTATTTATTTGACCGAGAGAGAGCACAAGCAGGGGGAACATCAGAGGGAGAGGGATGCTCTGCTTAGCAGGGAGCCTGATGTGGGGCTCAATGCAACTTGATCTTAGGATTCCAGGATTATCAGCCGGGCTGAAGGCAGACGCTTAACTGACTGAGCCACCCAGGTGACCATCTTTCTTAATTTTAAAAATAGATTTGCTAAGGTCTAGCCACTGGAGATTCTGATTCGGTAAGTCCGGCATGAGGCCCTACAACTGTCATTTTTTAATAGCTCCTGAGACACTAGAAAGCAGAATCAAGAGGCATGGGACAGAATATAAGTTGAGCGAAGACAGCAACTTTATAAGTGATGCTAACTACTTTATCTGTATAGCCTACCACAGTGCCTGGCATTGAGTAGACAAGAAATTAAATACTGTAGTGAGAAATGGAAGTAGTTATTATTTAGCAGAGGAAAAAAACATACTTTTAACTTAGTAAACAGTTTTGATGGTCTGCACATTTGTTCAAAACCCAAATACATAATGAAAATATTTTTATTCCACATAACATCTCAGTTGATATGTGCAAAATGTGTATTTGCCATATTGTACAAATAATTAAGCAATTACAATCTTTTCTGTGTCACAATATTAGAATCTCTTTTTGTGTTGATGAGAAAAAGATTAAATTTCAAACTGGCATTGAGAATATAAACAGAAGTAGTATGCTAACAAATAAAGATATACAAATTTCATGGCATTTCCCCTCTTCAGCAGATAAAATTTCTTTGAAAATACTTCATATATGTTTATGTACATACATGTAACTAAATGGTGATCATTTTTTGGATTTCCATTTATAAATACCAGTGCCTGGCATAGTAGAATGCGCAAAAATAAAAGCTTTGAAAAAAAATAAATCCATGATTAATACATACACTGAAGGCCTGGAGGAATATTAGTATGCTTGAAGTGATGTTCCTGCTGAATTCCAGTTCATTACAACTGCTGATTATCCCAGTTTAGTATCTTCATTCACTTTTATTGTATGTATCTGTATATGTGTGTGTATGTGTATGTGTGTGTGTGTATGTGTGTGTGTGTATATGTGTGTGTGTATGTGTGTGATACATACATGTATGTATCATCTGAGTATGTATATTTAGATTTATATACACTGTTATTTATAAAAGAACCAGCAAACTAGGGAAATAATTTTAAGTGCTCACCAATTACAGAATCAAACATGTTCTATTCAACTTTTACAAACTACCTGGCCAAATTTATTAAAATACTTGGCCATAATATCTTCCTTATTCAAAATCTAATTTGCTCATTTTCTTCATATTAACATTTCCACCAGAGGGTGCAAAAGGGAACACAGTTGAGATTTATTTCATATTTTGTACTAAAAACTAGCAATGAAGAAAATTTGAAGAAATGGGCTAGAGTTATTTTTACATTTCTAAAAATTATGAAATTTAATTGGTTCATTTAGGGTGTGAAAATAGTTTTATATCCAATTTAGGGACAGTACTGTACAGCAAAATAGTTAAGGATGGTTATAGGCAAAGCTAGGTTTATATGTGGCTTTAATACTCACTTTTGGGTTTTCATATTGGGAAAATGGCATATGCCTCTGTAAGTCAGCTTCCTTATTTCTAAAATGTCTCAGACACCCACCACAAATTTCAGATTTTGTTCTTCACTAGGGAGGATATAGTTTTAAATTACAAGATTATTAAGCAGACCTACATTTTTAGTTTATAGAGTTAAATAAGATTTGAATGAGACAAATTTTTTTATAAGCATTTAATTCAGCCTATAACACATAGCAGCCAAAACATAGTAGCTGATATTGCCTTTTTTTTGCCTCCAAAAGTGTTCTGAACCCAATTCCACCATGGGCGTCAAGGTCTCCCACACAAATAAGTAATTGTCGGATACCAGCAGGGAGTCTGAGAATTCAACTCAGTACTATCTCAGATAGCATAAGATCGTACAGGCTAAGGGTTCATTCTTATAAGACTGTTCCTTTACTCCTAGGATACACTAGTCACAATCCTTGGTTGTTACCTGTGTTCTACCAACTGGCCATGAATTGGAAGTTCCAACAACCCCTTCAAACTCCGATCTCAATAGCAAGTCCAGTTTGTAACTGGTAGCTCTGACAAAAGTTCTCATGATTCCCTTCTTGGATTCAATTATTTTGCTAAAGCAGCTCATAAAACTCAAAAAAAGTTATATTTAGTAGATTACTGGTTTATTATAAAATGATATAACTGAGAAACAGGAAGATTAAAGAGATGCATAGGGCAAGGTATGGGGAAAGGGCTTGGAGCTTTTTTGTTCTCTCTAGTGTGCCACTCTCCCCAAATCTTTATGTGTTCACTAACCTAGAAGATCTTCAAACCCGGTCCTTTTAGGTTTTTATGGGAGCTTCATTACATAGGCGTGATTGATTAAATCATTGGCTACTGGCAATTGATCCAACTTCTAGCTTCTCTCGCTTCCTTGGAGGCGGGGGACATGGTGGGTATAGGACTGAAAGTTCTAACCCTCTAATCACATGGTTGGTTCTCTCAGAAGCCAGCCCTCTTCCTTAGGTGCCTTCCTAAAGTCACCTCATCAATGTAAAACTCCTTTATTACTATCAACACTTAGGAAATTCTAAGAGTTTTAAGAGTTTTGTGCCTAGAATGTCAAAAAAGACCAGACATATTTTTCTTATTATAAATCACAATATCACAGCCTCCCACATTTTCCTTCTCTGCTTCCTCTTCCTTCTTTTCTTTTATCTTCTTCTTCTTTGTAGTGATATCATTAGTTCATATGGACATGCCCTCCATTAAAATAGCTTCAGGGAGATACATGACATATAAAATGAGTGTTATAGCTAGAGCAGCAAGAAAATGCCTGAATCCAGTTGCAAAGCAAAATCAGAGAAGATTTATAGGAATAGTAGAGACAATAGCAGCATATAGGTGTTAGCCAGATCATTGCCCGAAATTCAAAGGCAAAAAATATTGGGGCACATTTCCTATCCTTTTCAGGTAAGAACTGAGGAATAGTGGTATAACAAGCTAAAACGTGGAGCCAAACCAAACACATTAAGCTTACTCATTGTGAAGAGCTTCTAAATATTAACTTTAAATGGAACAAAGAACAATTTTATTTTTGTCAAAAAAATGAGTTTATTTGGGAACAGCAGAGGAATTGCAGTTTTGCAACAAACAAGCTACGGTGAACCATGGGCAAATTTGAAGACACAATGGGAAGACCAGCTTTTATTAGGTTTTAGTAAGAAATTGGGGAGGATTGCTTTGAACAAAAGTTGATTGGTGAAGAGCAGGGGTTCAAGCTTTTGGCAGAAGCAGTGATTAGGGCATTGTTGCCCGAGCAGGAAGGAATCTTCTTTCCTTTTCTTAAAGGCAAGAGCTAAAATTCCTATGTGAAAAATGTTCTTCCTTGTTTAAATCGCTCTTTCTTATTCATGCTGGTTATACAGTCTGCAAGGAGTGGTACATGGCTTCCTGACTCCATTTTAAACGAGGTTTCCTTTTTTTTTTTTTTTCACGTAAATATGAGGTATTTAAATGATGTGTTATTGAACCTAAGAATGTCATTTCCTCTCTGAGTTCAAGTTATAAATCAGTCTCTCATCACCATCCTGGCAATATAAACAAGACTTGTATTCAGAAAGTTACAAGGCATGTCCACTTAAACTCATTTCCCCCACAGAACTTTAGGTGCAGTAGACACAGGAGGCCAGGAAGAAGTTTTGATCACATTGACACAAGAAAATAATCACATTATCTATGGTTCCTCTGAACTCCCAAATATTTGGTAGGTTTCTTCTCAGACACCTAGTAAATCTCAGTTGTGTTTTAGTTTGTTTCTTTGTTTTACCATGTTAGGCTCTATTATGTCCAGTTTCCAACAGACCTACAATTTTAACTTATGGTTCACAACCATTCAGATAAAATTCTCATACATAATCTTTTTTTTTTTTAAGATTTTATTTAATTATTTGAGAGAGAGTGAAAGCGATAGAAATCACAGAGGGAGAGAGAGAAGCAGACTCACTGCTGAGTGGAGAGCCCCATGTGGGGCTAGATCCCAGGACCCTGGGATCATGACCTGAGCTGAAGGCAGTCGCTTAACTGACTGAACCACCCAGGTACTCCCTCATACCTCATCTTTTATAATTGTCCCCAATACCTTTTATTATTATTACTGTTTGTTTCTAGAGAGGTAGAGAGAAACAGCGGGAGCGGCCGGGGAGAGAATCTTAGGCACTGTGTGTAGAGCCCAATGCCGGGCTCTGTCTCACAACCCTAAGATCATGACCTGAGTTGAAACCAAGAGTCAGATGATTAACTACCAGACTGAACTACCCAGGTGCCCCATACCTAATACTCTTTGAAATGTTTCATTGACCTATGTCATCAAAGATTTATTAGAGGATATAATCCAAACCCTTTGAAAAACCATTAACCATTAATTGAGTTATCTTTAGCCATCTCTCCATGAATCATAATGGTTTCTTTCTTTTCTCATGTCCCACATGGTCAAGAGAAAAACACTAATGGCTATTAATGGTTCTGTGAAATTTATATGATGTTCAGTGAACTCTATGCCTAAAACTCCTTTATTTCATGTAAACTTTCTATTTGATAAATGGAAAAACCTACTCATCTTTAACAATTAATACAACTAATTCTTGTTATGAAGAATATCTGATAATATGCTAACCATCTAAGTAGTGATTCTTAATAACTAGAGTCTACCTGATCTTTTGAATGTAATATTAGCCCTAAATTTTCTGAGTTGTGGCCATTTATAGAACTAATGCCAGAGTTCCCAGTGCCCCATGAACTATCCTTCCACTGCCTGTAGCAAAACATAATGTGTGTAATGATGGGAAAAATTATTACAGAGCATGGGGGATGTCAGCCATTCTTTAATATTAAGAGATCAATGTATCTTGCCTCTAGTGGCACAGTGTCATTTAGATAGACTCCCAACACATAGCTACAATAAGGCACTATATTTTGTTTAATGTTTGATCTATGATTAGGAATAAGACAGATCCATGTATACCTAAGCTTATCTCAACAAAGGATATTTAGTTGCCCTTTTGCTCTTGCTGAGTACAAAGCCAACTTCTTGCCAATCTGTCAGTCGTCAGTCATGTTAACACAATTCTCCCATTTTATATCATAGATATTCATGGTATATTTTCCAAAGTATAAGGAGGGTAGGACCTTCATATGGGGATTAAAAAAAAATACATGATGCTTTCATTACTATTTTCAAAAATTCCTTTCATTCTAGATCATAACTAATCAGTGTTGTTTGTAAAAATGGAAAATAATGAAAAGTTCAATAAAATATACTAGGTAAATATCTCGACAATAACCCAAAGGTTAAGAACTGGAGCATGTTTATTATTTTTGTAATAGATAATATTTGTTCTCCAAAGTTTATATACATGCCATTATCTTTTATGGAAGGTCACAAAAATGCAAATATCAATAATCAGAAAGTATAATAATGTTTTTAGGTCAAAGTTTGATATAGATACGGAGATTAAAATACATTTTTAGCTATTGAAATAATACAGAATATACTACTATTTAGACTATACTTTGCAAACTGCTTGATACTCCTGAATAGCAAGGATATTAACTTAACTAATGATCCTTTAAATGGGTATGTAAAATATAATTTAAGCTACTTGCAGCATGAAAAAGAGAAGCATCATTTGTTACTGCCTAAAATCACTGGCATGTGGGAATCAGAAAATCATTAGCCTTGATAGGAATAGCTTAATACAACTGAGAAGAAACCACATTATTTAGAGTAGTTAAATGACAATTGATGCAACCACTGGTGAAAGGCTGAAAAAAAGCAGATATGATTTAGTGAATGACAAATTTTGCACTTAGTATTTACACATGCAAAGGAACAGAAGTCTTTGCTCATAAACTAATGTACTTACATTGTGAGCCAAAATGCTTCATACTGTAGCCCTAATTGTCATAAATATTTATCTATGTGCAAGTTTAATTTAGGCTTAAGAAGAAATATTATTTTGAGTGATGAGTGATTCTACATCTTTTTCATTTTCTTCATTAGCCTAAGTTGGTTTCCTTAAATTTCTGCTCAGATTCCTCCTCTTCCATGAAGTCTCTTCCATAATGCTCCAACTAGAATTAATCTTTTGTTTCCCCTTTCATTATGCTATGCTCTTTTTACATCTATTATAGCGGTGTACCTAATGGTATATTTATAGGTGTATCTCATTTAGCATTGCTTTCTAGAGCACCAGTTTTTCCTAGCTGTTTAGTGGAGTGTAATACTCTGTTTTCTTCTGTTTGAATGGCACTTGCCAATCTGTTTTATTTATGCTTTTGAATCTCTTTTCCACTAACAAGCTGTGTTTCAGATGACGGTGATTCCTATTTGATTCTCAGGAAATATATTCAAAGTTTCCCAAAATATGAACAAACATGGACCATTTTAATGTCCTTTAAACACAAGAGGGCAAGCACCATCACATATATGAATCTTAGATGGATATGGACTAGCCATAGGTCCACCTGGTCTACCATTTGAACATCTGTAAAGAATGAGGAGAAGTTAGTCACTTATCCCACACTTTATGTTAACTTAATTTTAAATCACTGTGTAGGAAACACATCTCCAAAGGGGCTATTGTGGCTGATTTATTTATTGCTCATATTTATGGAACTCTTCCACTCCATTTCAAAATGGAGTAATGGGATATGCCTTTATTTGTGTATGTACCTGTGTACTCTTTAATACTGAGATTACCCAAAAACAGAGATCATAGCTCAGTGATAAAAATCTTAACTGGCTGTGATCAACTAAGCACCATAAATGTGTGGAGAGGGCAAAGTTAGCTTGATAAACAGAAAATCACATTAAATATTAGAAATCGAACAATACCTACATACTTAAGCAGGGCAATAGCTATTAAAATATAATTAATTGTGTCCACGAAATAATGTAAATAAAGTTTTCCTGTGCCTTCCAATTTTCCAAGAGAAACCAAATCTAACTTTCATGATATTTTTAAAATATTGGTTATTTAATTTAAATTATAGTTCTTTTCAGTATTGTACTATTCAAATAAAATGCTTTTGTGGATGAGGTCCAGCTCATGGGCTACTTGTTTACCACTTCATTACCATTCTTCTCTTTTTCCCTCTATTCCTACTTTGATGTTCTTGTTATTTCATCTATCCTTTTTCTCTAGGTATGTGTTTGCATGTGTACATACATGTGTAGCTTGTATAAATCAGTGGCATTCAATCAAGTATAAAATAAGACATAAGAAGTACAAAAAAATAGCAACATGAAAGAAAAAACAAGCTAGTACAAATATAGATGTGGTCTGGTAGTATTGACCAGTGTTTTGGCATAGTCATAGATTTAGCTTTAACCTTTCATTTCAAAAACAAAAAAACCCTTAAAAACAATCATACCAATTTCTGAGAGAGAAACATGGATTTTCCTCTTACTGAATTTTGAGATAAAATAAGCTTTTCTGTACAGTACCATATACAGTATCCTTAAGAACATGTCTACAATAAATAAGAGTTTTGTAGGATCAGTTTCTATTGTGTTTCTCTGTGTAAGACAAGGCATATTAAATGCAAAACCTAATTTTTTCTGTGGTTTCAATGAAGGTACAAAATGATGAAAGTTGGGAACAAACCTGATAACTGGATTCAATTGTCAGAGAAATGAATAGAACATATATAAGTCTAAAGGTGTTTTATTCATTTTTGAATCCTTGGAGCCCTTAGCACCATTTTCTGTATGTAGAAGATGCTTTATGAAAGTAGAGGTAAAGGCATGGATTGAATTAAATACATATTTGATGGTGGATAGAAAGAAGCATCTCAAGTATAAAACATTAAATTTAAGAAAAACTCATTTACAATCTACTGGCCACAGTGCAATTAAAACTTAACTTAAAAAGTGTTTTTGATATCTCATGGACATTTTTTAACACAATTAGAAATATAGGCCCACTACATATGCTGACAACTATCAGGTGAAACTTTAAAAAATGGTAATATTTAGTTAGCAGAATGTATCTGATGATTTTTGTCAGTTTTTTGTTTTTGTTTGTTTGTTTAGAATAGGATCTACTCTGAGGCAAGATTCATTTGGGTATATTTATAGATTATGTGCATTCTTTATCTTTGAAAATAAAATGTTTTCTCAGAATATAATCTATGTGACGGTCTCTTTATATTAATTTTGGCTGGTAGAAAGAATTATTCTATCAATACATTGCCAAAAGTGGCAATGGAGAATCTACCAATATATATGGTAAATATATATTGCCACATTTGCCACTGTAGGCCACTGAATGTGTAAAAGAGATACAAAGCAGGATTACTCTAGGAAATTATGTCTCAATAATTTCCAATCCAATCAAATTCAAATCAGACTTTCCCTGTTTTATATTGTCTAGGTTAGGAAGCTACAGGTGGAATTTCAGTGTCCATCTTCAAAATCTTTACTGTTAGTTAGGACTCTTATTTTATCAGCATAGAAGCAGACCTCAAATTGGCTTATTCTAAAAGGTAACTATATTAGAAGACTTTGAATCTTTTGTGAAAATCAAGGATGGTAATGTTGTTGTGCCATGAAATGAGAAAACGACAACTCTTTCTTTGACTCTCACCTTTGCTTATCTGGGTATGTTTTATTTCTATACTCTCACTTTAGACTAGTTGACTCTGCAGAGGCTTCTAACATCATCTGAGATTTCGATCCTACAGGTTAAGCTTTTAGGAAGAGATCAATTTGCTCTGAGTCTCAAGTCCAAAACTGTCAGGGAAGAGAATCTTTGTCCCAGCTTAGATCAAGTCTTGACTCCTGAATCAACCAAGAGCTTCTAGTGGGTAGATCACACTATAAAATGATGGCTTTCATTGCAGCCATAGTTGGTGTCAGGAAAAGCAGTTCACAAGGGAAGCATAGGGCAATTCTTTGAAAAAAGGGTAGAAAAATAAGTATGTGTTTGCCACTCTGTTATTCTATATATTTAATGTGACTAAGACATCTAGTATTAGGAAAATGTAAAGCAGGCAATACTCAGATTTGAAGGAGACCGAGAGCCTTTTTAAATATACTGTATTCCCTCATAGCTGGAGACAACTGATATTATTAGGTGACCCCCAATTCCAAACATTATCCTTTGACCTCATTTAGTTGAATACCCAAAGTTCTATGTGAGGAAGTTGAGAACCAAAATAATTGAGTGATTTTTCAAGCTCACATTATTTGTAAACACTAGAAACTTCCAAATTATCCAACAATAACCCACATATTTGATCCTTCTTTTTAAGACTGGAGACTAACTCATTCAAGTATTCCCATGACAAGGTTTTCAAAATTTGGTCTCCAAATTACCTGCATCAGAATAACTGAAACTGCAGCTTCTAGTGCCCCCTCCCCCAACCCCCTCAGTACTGAATCACAAACTCTATTGATTATACACTGGAAAGTGCATTCTTAACGAAGTCCTCGGGTAATTTTTATGCATGCTGAAGTTTGAAACTACTGCAGTTTGGTAGTACCAAGTCCTTGACAGAAAAAGATTAGTTGACCAGTAACCAAAAGTAATAGAAGCCCAGGAGGGACTAGAAAGACAACAGAGAATACCCAACAAGTTACTAAAAAGGTAGAAAGGAAGCACTTGATCTATTTCAGATTTACCTCATAAATTGAGCTCACTGTTGTTTATACTTCCCTAGTGAAATCTTTAAACTGCTCTTTCCAAATAATGAAAAATAGGCATTAATTTTGAAAGACCCCATTTAAATGGGAACCTCAAGTAATATTCAATATTTCAGATCCTCACATTGCTATTTAAATAATATTGGTGTTATTAACACAGTGCTTTTTCACAGCCATGTTTTTCTTAACTACATGGCATGCATTTGGGTCATTCCAGTGGATTATATTTATACACATCTTAATGTTTTATGAATATACTCTAACACTACTGAATATAAGATATGTAAATTCATGTAACTCCTGTAGATGATTTTCTTTCCATGTCTTAAATGATTGTTTTTTTTCTTTCTAACTATGGATGTTTAAAAATTTAGTAGCAATTCATATACATGTTATTTTGGTATTACTTGCATTGCCATAGCTTATTCTTTCTGGAAGAAGTTAAAAATGAACTTGATAGTTTAAATTTTATTGATAGATTTCCTTATGCTATAAAGGCAATTCTTTGCATGTTTGTGCTTTGGTATATTTTAGAATAAAATGAAATATTCTTCAGCTCCAAAAATATGAAAAATAAGATGCATGAATTACTGAATCTTCAAGGTTGTTTTACATCTGAAAATTATACCATAATTTGTTTTTAGTGGACCAATACAACTTTCTGTATCTATATAACTTCAAGTTTAATAAATATAATAGAGTATAAAAAAGTCTCTATTTCAAATTTGATGCATAGGAAAATGTTTTTTAAAAACATTAATAATACATTACCTTGAAATGTCTTGATTTTTTATGCCTTATGTAATAATTCTATTTTTAGAAAACCTTTAGAATACTGATTTGTGGCATTAAATACATCTTTTTCATGCCAAAAAAAAAAAAAATGCTTGTCTATTCATGAAGCTTCTCTAAACATGAATCCAGGTATATGAATATATAATCAATCTTTGAAATCCACATCATTACCTGGGAAAATAGGTTGGCTAACTCAGATCTCTCTATTTACATTTTATATGGATTTGAGTAAGATGATGAAGTATTTTAGTCTCCAGAATATCTCAAAATGTAAGCAAGTAAAGAATTGTCAATTTTACCATCTAATGACTATTACTCATTTTGTTTATTATACCAATAAGAACTCAAAAATAAAATTTATTTAGTAAAAAGTTGCTGAAGCAGTACACATTCTTAGGAGAAAGGATATAATTGAAATGGTGTATATTAAAACTAAAATGTTGTGACACATAAAAGGTTAGATGTAAATTTTATAGATTGCCTTACAGTTGAAATTATATTCTTAGCGTAGTTCACCCTATTGTGGTGGATAAGTGAGGAGTCGTCACTTGTTCCTTCAAGTAGGATAGATTGATTATTTAAAGAGATTGGAGAGGAACTATTAATGATTGAGAAAATACCACAGATGTAATATTTGGTTTAATCCATCTTTTATAAGTCTGTGTTTGGGGGAATATTAGGTTAATTTTTTTGCTTCTTTTACAGCTTTCCAATATAATCTAAAAGTCATACTTGCACATCCACATCACCTTTGGAGCAATAATATCTCTCTTTTGGACTCCAGAAAAATGTGTATATGATTATTAATATCATAGGTTATGAATAGTTTGTTAATTTTTAATGTCTAGGTTAATACTTATTTGCATTTCAGAAATAATGTGATTATTTTGACCTTTGCAAATTGATAGTCAAATGGTATTTCAGAGTATTTTCTAATCTGTTTTAAATCATATCCTGTTTAAAAACCACTTTTCTCAAGATTTTGAACCTTTTTATCTACTTTGTTATAAGATAGTTTAAGATTATATTAAGATGAATGTTGGAGATCACTCAGAGAAAGACCAGAATAAAAACAAAGTAACCACCTCTCATAAAACACCTTTCCTATTGTAAACCATCTTTTATCCTAATTACATTCCCTGACAGTTGTATCTGTCGAAGGGCATATGCCAAATACAGGAAAGTTTCCAAACACACCCCACATTAAAATTTGATTTACCCTCTTCCTGACTCTTATTGGTTGGTCCAGGCAGCAGTGCCTCTCCCTATAATAATGTAATCAGCACTCTTGTATGTCCTTCTGAATATGAGTTCTGTCCTAGACAACTCCAGCAGAAATAGCAATTTTTGAAAGAGCTATTCACAGCCAGCAATTCTGTTTCTAAGACAGATTATATATGCACAAACACACACACACACACACACAGAGTCTTTGACACCATTCATCACTGAAATATTCTTCTCGTAATAGAAGTAGATGGATTTTCTTGGATAATCACATTCTGCTGTGAAGTAACAAGAATAAGTTGGAAGCATAAATATATCATTCAGCATGGGAAATTGATACCTGTATATAACTAGTTTTGCTGCTGTTGTTGCTAAAAAATCAGATCTTAGTGTGTTTGTTTCTGCTTAACCATGTCATTTGTTCCCCTTATCTTTCAAGGAAGGTAGTTTAGAATTAAGAACTTATTTAGAAGTGATACTTAAGATTTATTCAACTAATTTTTAGTTGTGGTGGGATGATATAGGTTCAACATAGAGATCATATTATCTAAGTAAAATGCAAAAGGTATCAGAGTTAGGCTGAAAAGTTAATATTCCAGCAATAATCCTAACAAGCTGTGTGGCAGTGGCTAATTCAACTAAACTATCTCCAGCCGAATGATAATATGCAGTAAGAAGTGTATTTTGAAAATCAGAATATGTACATAAAGTGCTGAACATGATGTTGACTCATGGTTTGTAGACCCTTATGTATGAGATTTTTTCCCCCATTTCTTCCTCAAAATAGTGTATTGCACGAAAGGAGATGCTATGCCATGTCATAAATCCCTGGCACTATATGTGTATTGCCTTGGAATAATTAGCATTTTCTCACATTAAGTATAAATATAAAGCTAATAAGGTCAGTTTTACCTTCCAAAAGAAAGATCTGGAAGTTTATCTGGTGAGTTGCAGAGTTTAATTGACTAACTTTCAAGTACTAGATTTTTCAAAATTCCTACAAAATTATACTGGTATAGAATTTATCATCATCAACTTTAAATACTCTTCCCCTAAATGACAACTCAATTAGCAGCCATAATTTGAAAATTATAAGAAAGCATATTTAAATTATTTGTTACTTTCTTTTTAGAGTAGAAATCCTAATTCCTTGCACTGATATATTCAATATACCACAGTCAATTTTCTAACAAGGGTTGATGTTTGAGAAGTTTTACATAGTCTTCCTTTTTAATGTTTCCCCTCTGGCCTCCTCTTCTCAATGAAGGAAGAGATCTCACATACCTTTCCTTTAATACAGTGCCACATATCATATTTTGACATGTAATATGTCATTTGGAATTCTAAAGCAATATTTTATAAGTTTTAAACACATGTCTGCTTTTGTATTCTTTAAAAGGAGGTTGATAGTATTTGAACTTCCAGCTTACATAAGTGGCATAAATACAACAACAAAAAAGTCAAGGCACTTACAATATTTTGCATTCTGATATGCCCCACCTTGTACTTTTTCTTGAAATCCTTTCTCTTTGAGACAATCACTACTTTAGAGCTTATAATTTTAATAAGACACCTTCAACATATTTATAAATCTATCTTTCTGAGTGTTACTATATGAATAAGTCTCTGAAAAGATGTTTAAAGAGACAATTACTATGGTAATTAAGGAAAATTTTATATATAATCTCTAAATCTAACTATAAGTATATTTGTTGAATGGTGTGATATTCATATACAGACTTGTTTTAGAAAGGATATTTCCTTTTATTTTGATTTTGAGGAACCCTAATTGATTCATCTCATTTTCAGAAAAGAACTTTTCTTCCATGTGTGCAAAAATACCACATTTAATGTAATTCCTTTTTTCAATATACACAAGACTCATATGCATAATGCTGCAGCATATATGCCATTCTATCAGAATTTATTTTTTAAAGCAATTTGGCATTGGAATTCTGAGGCTCATCTGGAAGATTACTGAGTATTATATTCTTTCCATTGTATATTTTTATTCATATTAAACATTAAGATAAGTCTGTACATTTTAATTTCTAATAATATTTTGTAACTGTTAAGCATATGACAGAAATTAAGCTGGTTTATTACTATACTTTAAAAGATTATTTTATTTGTGATAGAATTATCAGTCAGGACAACCTTAATATTTCAACCCTAATGTAATATTTATTAAGTTATGACTAGATAATTTGTAACCCTTGTAGTATCAGGAAAATAACTTTCAGAGGTTTTACCATTTAAATGTATTCATTGGCTATAAACTAATCTTTTCATTAGCGATATGATTCAAGTTTGAAAGAGAATGTAGAAATCTTCAATAACATCCAGGTAACAAAACATGATTGAGTCACATCACTACACTGCAATTGGTAATTTCTATGACAAAAATGCAGCTAAAATGAGAAAGAAATCATCTTTATGATCACATATTTTCTCCTGATAATTCCTGTTTTCTACGAACAATGGCGAATTAGACCAAGTGAATAGAAAACAATGGTTTTCTCTCTCTGTTGCTCATCAGATTGCCCCTATGCATATATATGCATAGATATGCATATGTATATCTAGGCTTCTACACTTCATGAAAGAGAGGGCCAGGAACATTTTTTTTTAAAAAACTTTATAAAAATCATTAAAGATTCTAATGTTCATCAAAAATAACATTAGTTAGGTGAATGCAAGGTATACCTGAACATTAGGTGGCCTCATGGATGCATTATGGAAAGCATGTCCTTTCTGTATAAGGGAAAAATAATGTGGAGACAGAATTTGGATCAAAGTTTTTCTTTTTATATCTACTCTTCTGTTCCTGTTTGATTTAGTACACTATGAAGATCTGGCTCTAGTATACTACTTTACTTCATTCTCCTACCTCTGTCCCTGTGACTTACAGTGCTCCCATTATGCCAGCTCTGCTATTCCTCCCATTGGTCAACTCTGGCTTCAAGGCTTTGCACTGCTCTACTCCTATCTGCTGTGCCTTTCCTCGGATTTCACTTGATTCACTCCTTCATGTTGTTCAGTGTTCTATAAACATTACTGCTTGGAGAGGCCACCTGGCACCACCTCATTACGCTAAGATTTTCTGTATCATATTTACAGCCCTTATCAATATCTGAAATCATTTCGTTTATTAATATTTCTATGTTTTTGTGTGTTTCATCCTCATCTGTTCTTCGGTATAAGTTCCACTGAGGACAGATATTTTATGTTTATCATTACATTCAGCTATATTATAAATTCCAAAATAATACTGTTGAAATAAATTAGTCAAACTTAGAAAAAAGCCCAGTTTTCATTCCGTGATGTAGACTCTGCCTGATATGGCCCTTGCCTGGAACTCTCTTCCCATGAATTCCCAGTGTTTCCTCTTAGGATTTCAGCCTCAGTGCCTCAGGGCTGCCTTTCCTAAACACCTTAAGTAATTGTCTCTTACTATTTTGCATCATAGTGATCTCTTCATTTCCTTCTTAGCACATATTAATGGTCTGTATTGTTTTATTTACTCATTTGTTTACCTGTTTTTATTTTTATTCATTTGTGTTCATGTTATTATTTCTTTCCTCTTAAGATTATAAGTTTCATTGTCTTTTGTTCATTGCTGTGTCCTCAATGTTTAAGGAACTAAAATTTTTTTGAGAAGACAGAACAACAAAGAAATAATTAGAGTTTGATGAAAGTAGCACATAAGAAATACACACTGGTAGTGGTGATAATATGGAGGAGAACATAATTAACTCTCCACAAGGAGGATCAGGTAACGTATCAGGGAGGAGGTAATGTCCAAGAGGGCGAAACTAAGAATGCTTTCTCAATTAGCTCCAATAACTGGATAGCTGGTAGTGCAAGTCAAGACCTCAAATTCAGTCATGTGAAAGAAATAATTTTTCTTTACTTCATTGGACTGAAGTGATGAAGAGCAGGTGTCTAGGAAATCTAGTAAATGTTTTGAATAGGTGGTAGAAGAAATGAGAGAAGATATTGGTTGTGTGTTCTTGGTTAAATAGAGAACTCCTCCTAGGTAGAGAGATAGTAGTGCTTAATGATTGTGTTCTCTAGTTTTAACTGCTAAATATAAATGTGACTGACCATATATTTATTTTTCTCAATTCCCGTTACAACACTATGCACTTTTTTGCCCACTCGACTGTTGGGGACATGGGCCTCTATACACAAATACCACTGATGTCACTCCATATAAATTCAAAATAGGGTTATTTGGCAAAATTCTACAAGCGAAGGTATAGCAGAATGTACATGATTCCCCAGGCTCTCATCATACCATAAGAAAAGTATTCACATTGTGGGCATAGCTGGATTGGATAATCCATGGCTAGAAATGGACCCTGCCTCCATCATCCTATGTGTACTTACAGGAAAAGAGGGACAGGAAACTTCCATTTGACTACATAACAATAGAAGCTCTCTGGTATAACTTGACCTTATTAGAAAAGAAGAACCTCCAGAATAACTCAGAGTTGCAGAACCAGATTTGCTATTATCAAAGGGGGAAGTAATGAGTAATACAGAACCAGACTTGCTATTATCAAAGGGGAAGTAATGGATTTGTCTCCAACTATAATGGGCCTATTCTGTGTATGTGTATACATGCATTCCTATATATATATATATAGGAAATATAGGAATGCATGTATACACATACATACATACATATACACGCACACACACACATATATATATGAGATATATATACATATATCTCATTGGGTATTCCTATATTAATTTTAGGGTTCATAACAGTAACTAAAAAAGTGAATCCAATTACAGAATGGGCATTTCAAAAAGGCTTTAACTGAAAAATAAATTTACACATAAAAAAAGATGGTAGTAATTTCTTTATTTAACAGTTTTGAACATGCTACCTAAGACATAACATGCATGTGTGCAATTGGAAGGCTTTTTTAATGTATGTTAATAATGTCTCAAATGAAGCCTTATGTTTACTAAGTTATTTAAATCATTGATGTGGAATAAATTGAAATATGCAAATAGACATATTTGCTATTTAGTCCTAATTTTATAATTCTGAGTATTAAAGGTTATTCACACCCAAATTTCACTACAAGATCACGAAAGTGCATGTGATTATTGCTAGATGTAGTAGTGGGTATATTTTATTTGTTTTATTTATATTCCCTAAAAGTCACTGTTTTATAATATAGTTATGATATAAGAATACACTAGTAAGTCAATGAAACAGAAATACATGGTTCAGAAGCAGTAAAGAGAATTTTATAAATTTTGTATATCACAAAATTATCATTTCATATCAGGGGAACAAATTTGCACTATTTTAAGTTTAATTACCAATTTGTTAATTTAAAAAAAAAAAGGAAAATTGGCCACTTCACTTCACATTCCTATCCTAGATGTTGACAATCATTTTAGTTTATAGGTGACATTAGTTGAGCCCTTATTAAGTGAAAGGAATTGTTCTAATAATGTAATCTTCTCAACAACACTAAGACATGGGGCACCTGGGTGGCTCAGTGGATTGAAGCCTCTGCCTTTGGCTCAAGTCATGATCTTAGGGTCCTGGGATGGAGCCCCACGTCTTCGGGCTCTCTGCTCAGCGGGGAGCCTGTTTCCCCCTTTCTCTCTGCCTGACTCTCTACCTACTTGTGATCTCTCTCTCTGTCAAATAAATAAATAAAATCTTTTAAAATAATAATAATAATAAAAACACTAAGACATAGGTACTATTGTTATCCCTATTTTTGCTGATAAAGAACTACTGATAGGGAATAATTAACTAAACTTGTCAAGGTTAAAACTGTGAACAAGTGAATATTACCTCTTAAGAGCTCCATATTTTTTTAAGAAAATTTTTATTTTGTGGGATGGAGATGGAGGGACAGGTCTTGAGGGAGCTGTACATATTCTTTTAAGGTGCATAAACTCTAGAAGTAATCTTACAACCAGGCAATTATGTAAAGATATTTATTGCAACATTATTTTTAGATTGAAAAATTTAAGTGTTATGGAAGACTCTAGAGCTGTTAAGAATAATTATCCAATCCATGTATATCCATGATAGATATTTTGGGTAAATAAAAGCAAATTATAAAACAATATGTAGTGTGATTCTATTTTGAAAAATGTGCTGAAGGTTGAATCAATTGCCAGTGGCCAATGACTTAATCGATTATGCCTATGTAATGAAGCCTCCATAAAAACCAAAAAGGTCAGGATTTGGAGAGCTTCTGGCTTGGTGAACATGCAGAGATTTAGGGAAAATGACATGCTCTGAGAGAGCACGGAAGTTCCACAAACTTTCCACATACCTTGCCCAATACATCTCTTCCATGTGACTGATCCTGAGTTATACCCTGTTGTAATCAACCAGTAATCTAGTAAGTAAAATGTTTCTCTGAGTTCTGTGAGCCTCCTTAGCAAATTAATGTAACCTGAAGAGGAGGTCCTGGGAACCTGTTTATAACCAGTCAGTCAGAAGTACAAGTAACAACCTGGACTTCCTTTAGCCTGTATCCAGTTTGTCAGAAGCATAGATAACAACCTAGGCTTGTGACTGAGGTCTGAAGGGGAAGGCAGGGAGGTGCAGTCTTGTAGGACTGAATCCTTAACCTGAAGAATTTGTTACTATCTCCAGGACTTAGTGTAAGTCTACTTTAACATATAAAAAATTCCTTTGGAAACTTCCTTTATCTATAAACCCTCCAAGATACATGCTGGCAATCATCCCCAAGCAGATGGCCCACCGATATACATTTAAGGGTTTCATGACTAAGAGTTTATTAGATGGTAATAAATGACCTTTCCCAACAACAGCTAGCCCCCTCAAGGTCCTGGAAACCTTGCTTCCGAAATTCCTTAGAGACTTTCCCTATCCCTGACCCCCTCCCAACTTCCAAGTATATAATGGGCCACTCCTCACAACCCTGGTGCAGCAGCAGCAGCAGCAGCAAGAGCAGCAGCAGCAGCAGCTCTCTCTGCCTATGGGTCCTGTCCCTGTGCTTTAATAAACCACCATTTTGCACCAAAGATGTCTCAAGAATTCGTTCTTGGTCGTCAGGTCCGGACTCCACCCCACTGAACCTCACTTATATTCTAAAACTTCATCACAACCACCACTTTAACTGAGCTGAAATACATATATCTTATTTAATTTCTACCTTAACTTATATTCTAGAACTAGTAGCTTTTTATGATCAAAGATTATAAAAGATTACAAAAAACGGCTTCACTCAGCAGAGCAGAAAATTGGTGCACATCAATGCTATAAGACCATATTGTAGGGTTTTATTCAGAGTACTTCAGTTCAAATTCTGAAGACTTAAAAGTTCTGACCCTTAGTTTCTTTGCAAGGCATGTTTGACTTAAGTAGTAGGAAGGTGGTACCATCTATTGGTCAAGATCATGGATTCTGGAACTGAATTACTTGGGTTCAGTTCCTGAAATCTCCACTCGATAGTTGTGTGACCTTGAGCAAACTCCTTCTTAAACTCTCTATATGAATTTCCTTCTCAGTCAAAGATAATAATTATAGATATTATTATGAGGGTTAAATAAGATATTATGCAGAAAATACTGAAAACAATGTGTGTATAGCAAATGCTATGTAAGTATTTGCCTTGTAATTATAATTTTTGTTATTATTTGTTATTTTGTTATTATTTGTTATTTTGAGAATTAAAGTGAATAAACAGTATTTATAGTAGTGTATTTATGATGCAAAGTTTAATTTAGGGTCATTAATTTTGGATGCCATTCTTATCATGAATCCCTGCTCATAAACATTACACAAATTCTGGTGGAGCCCATAAAATTAGGGGTTTTGTGGAATGAGAAAATAATGTTTTAAATATTCACAATTAAACAAATTATTGCCTTGAACTATTGAAATCATACCTATTTCAAGTAAGTTACTAGGACTATCTCGAGCAGAAAATATCCCCAGGAATTTTGTGACAATAGAATGAAAAATTATAAATATAACAACTGTTGTTAGCTAGGTTCTATTGTTTTTAAAAAATGCAAAGTGTAGCTTTCCTTTTTAAACAATGATATAGTTTTATCAAGGAGAGAAATAAAAGTTATTTTTTTCAATAACATAGTTTCATTGATATATAAAGTTAGCACATAATTTCTATTCCCTATATACTTGATATAGAATAGGAGAAATACTAATTTTTAGAATTTTAATAATTAGTAAATTTATCATACTAAGATGAAGTGTGAACAATTAGACAAAGATATATATGCATAAAAACAAACTTATTTTTTCATCATTCTTCTAAGTTACAGAAAGATGCCATTTAATTTTTATTAAAATTTAAACTTTTAGGGTAAAGAGAAAATAATATAATCATAACTGTGACCTTTCTGACATAGAGATATTCGAATTTGCAATTCATATAACCAGCATAATTTTTACTTGTCTTTTTATAAACTTATTTAAATGTGAGTTTATATGCCTGGCATGGTCTTAATTGTAACTGATATTAGACAAATAAATCAACTAAAGATGATGATGAATGAAATTATTAGTTATCATAGGGTTATGCATTAATCATGTTTTGACACTGACTTCTGATGTAGTGCTTTAAAACTATATTCTTAAACCTCAACTTTTTTTCCCAGTAGAGTTGTATATGTGGATAATAACACTTCATTGCTCATATCTATCTGAAAACTTAGAGAAATATTCTGATTCCAAATCCTTAGTTTTCACTCTTATGTTATGCTACAGTCTTTCAGTAATTGTAGTAGGATCATCTTTTCTGGGACTTCTTATAATCTCTAGATGAAAAAGGTATGGAAATACATGTCTAGTAGATGCAATACATAGTATTTCTGTAGAATTCAAGAAAATGTCATTATTTTCCTTCTTGATGTAAACAAAAACAATGAAACTATGTATTTTTACTAAACTTCACGTCTTAATTTTTTTATATAGTATGATTGCATCTTGCTTTTTACTACTAATCATCCACAGAGCCTTTGACTTTTCGTGACTATATGATGACAATAGGACAATAAAATTATTACTTGATGTAAATGATCATTTTACCAGCTTTCTAGTTTTCCAGTCTCACTTGTCACAACATTTTTTATCTTAGCATACTGAGGCAGAACTATAACTCATATACAATATTCTAGCCTTGCCAACATTTCTCAAAAGTTATTTTCTCAAGCCATAAAACTGTAAAACCCTCCTATTCACAGAAGATCAGAAATAGTTTATACAGTCAAATAATTTATGGAAATACTGTGTGCCATGTTCCACTTTATACAGTAATATTTCAAAGAGTCTAAGAGGTCAGGTATAAGGGAGACTATCTTTTAACAATATTATCTGCTTTATTAGGAATAGGAATGGTTATTTTTCTTTTTTTCTTTTTTAAAGATTTTATTTATTTATTTGACAAAGAGAGAGAGATCACAAGTAGACAGAGAGGCAGGCAGAGAGAGAGGGGGAAGCAGGCTCCCAGCTGAGCAGAGAGCCCGATGCGGGGCTCGATCCCATGACTCTGAGATCATGACCTGAGCCAAAGGCAGAGGCTTTAACCCACTGAGCCACCCAGGCGCCCTTGGAATGGTTATTTTTCAAAAGTCTATAAGGTTTACTGGGCCACCCATTGGAAGATGTTTCATTACATGTTTTATTTCACTTAATAACAAACTTTTTTTGAAAAAAATATTTGTACTTATCAGTTTTGCTATATTCCAGCCTGATATGCTTTCTAATTTTTCACCTTATTCATTACTTTAATCTCCCAAATCACTTATACCCATTCATTGACTTAGCAAATATTTATCGATGACCATATGTTAAGTACTAATTTCGGCACTAAGGACATACCAGAAAAAACCCCTGTACTATAGATTTACCTTTTTATGGGGTTGAGAAAACAATAAGCAAACAAAAATTAATAATTAAATATACAATATGTTTCTTGATAGTTTGTGAAAAACAGTTTTTCTTTTTAAAGATTTTATTTGTTTATTTGCCAGACAGAGAGAGAGAGAATAAGGATGGGGGAGTGGCAAGTTGAGAGAGATGCAGGCTCCCTGCTGAGCAAGGAGCCAAATGTAGGACTCAATCCTAGGACCATGGAATCATGACCTGAGCCGAAGACAGACACTTAACCAACTGAACCACCCAGGCATCCCAAGAAACAGTTTTAAAGTAGACTCAAAGCTTGGTAATTTCAATTTTGAATAGTGTGGTAAACAGGAAGGAGGTGAGAGAGGTAGAGTGAGTGATGTTGGTATCTGAGAGATGAGTTTCTCAAACAGCAGGAACAGAAAAGTACAGATGCTTGGAGCTAGGTGTATGCCTGGTCCATTCAAAGAATACCAAAAACGCCAGAAAGCTAGAAATGAATTGGTGAAGAAAAATAGAAAGCAAGGTCAAATATGTAATAGAGATCTTTAGGATTTTATAGGTTGATGTATGGATATAGGTTTTTACTCTAGGTGACTTGAAAAGCCAATAGAGGGTTATGAGCAGAAGAGCAAGAAGATCTGACTTACATTTTATCAAAATTATTTTGACTGCTGTACTAGGACAAGATTGAAGAGGGCAGGGGGTCAATGAGCAGAAAAAACAGGGAGACCACTTCACATGCTTCTACACTAATTAAGGCGAGAGAGGATGATGGCTTGGACAAGATTATAGCAGTGGAAGTCATGGGGCAGGGTCAATTCTGCATATTTTCTGAGGATATATTTAACAAGACTTCTTAAAAGAATTAAGAATTACTTGAAGGTTTGAGGCCTTAAATAATTGGAAAGATAGAATTATAATTTTCTAGATTGTAGAGCACATTTTGGTG
The DNA here is from genome assembly GCA_028534135.1 of Potos flavus. Classification (NCBI taxonomy): domain Eukaryota; kingdom Metazoa; phylum Chordata; class Mammalia; order Carnivora; family Procyonidae; genus Potos; species Potos flavus. The sequence goes on along the minus strand of CM052895.1, from coordinate 85,396,479 downwards.
GAGGAGATAAGGGTTTCTGTTTTAACTTATGAACTTTGACAGGATAACACTGAGTAGCACTGAGTAACACAGAGCTAAATATAAAGTCTAGAGTGTAGCATAGGTGTCCAGACAAAGAATCTTCAGTATAGCAATGATATTGAAAATAGTGGGATTGCATGAGATCTTTAGGGGTGTTCAAATAAAGAGAAGAGATTTAAGGGCAAAATCTTAGTCTTGGGTTATTCCAATATTCAAGAGTCCAAATATAAAGAGGAATTCACAAAGCAGACTGAAATAGGAAAACCAATAAGACAAGAGGAAATCCATAAAATTAGTGGATGAGTGAAAGTATTTCTCAGAGGAGGAAGTAATGAAACTTCTGATATTATAAATGTATTTCTCAATATTGTCCTTTTATTGTCAGTAATTTTATAATTCTCACCATTTTTATTTACAGCATTTTATAATCATACTTTATTTAATGAATAATTTAACTAAATATAATTGAGGGCCTGCCATGAGTGACATATTAATATCTACCCATTATAGATATATGCTAAGAATGAAACATAAAGAGATCTCAAACAGATCCAAACAGACGTTTTTCCTTTATAATACATTAAAATAAGTGCTGTGAGATTCAGAAACTGAGGGCGAAAGAAAGTATGAGAAAAATGCACCAAAAAATGAGATGTTGCTTCTGAGTCTTAAATATTTTAAATTTTTCAAGGAAGTAAGAAAGATTGGCAAGATTCCAGGTAGAGCAAAGAGCAATATGGTGGATTTTGGAAACATGAAAGAACATAGCACACTTGGGGAAGAGTAGACATCACCTTAATAATGCCAGGGTTCAGGGACATAACAAGATAGGACAGAAATTGAACTAAGAAGGTGAACAGGACTCATAAAAATGGACCTTGAGTGCATGGTAAAGTGTTTTTGAAAGTCTCTGTAAGTGATGGGAGTCATTAAAGAATTTCATGTTATACAAAAGAAGTGTATGATTAAGGAAAATTATATTGGTAGCATTTTGAGGTTAAACTGGTAATAGGTAAGGTGGGTTACTAAATTACTGTAGTAGATCAGACAAGAATTTCTGGGAGACTAAATACACGGAGCGGAAGTAGGCATCTGCAGAGAGGGATGAGTATATATTATATATTATATGAAGCAGAAGGAGCATGATTTAGTAACTTAATGGAAGGGATATAAGATAAATCTACAAGATTATCAGGTCTCTGTTAGTGAAGAAGTAAAATAAAAAAGGAAAAGCTTGTGGGTTCACATGTATTTGTTTTATAAACAGAGCTCCAGAGAAAGATTAAATATTAAAAAAAAATCTGACTTTGGGTCTATGGGGCATGCAGAAAATAAAAATAAAATGAAATAGAAGTTTAGGATTTAAATGAAAAATTCTCACTGAAGATCTAGAATATGAGACTAGTCTATGGGTGATATTTGAAACTGAGAGGAGCATAGATCACTCAAAGGAGTATTTAAAGTGACATAAGAAACAAGTCACTGATAAAACACAGGAGTGGTAGAATAGAAAACCAGAAATAGTCCTGAGAAAGAATATTATAGGTGGAAGGAAACAGGGAGAGAGTTGTATAAAAGGACCGGGAGGATTGTGTTTCCAAAATTAAAGAATAATCATTAGAATCAAATATTCCCAAGAAATCTAGGACCATAAAGGTGAAGAATCTGAAAAAATGACCACAGACTTTTGAAATTAAGAAAGTCCTTGTCACCTGAGAAATTGGTGATATAATTGCTTGTCATTGTTGATATGATTGATGCATAAATATTAAATAAACTATTAAATAAACATGTTCTTATATAGTTGCTGAGAACTTCATAGCAGTTACATGTGACTTATGAGGCTATTTCAAGCCTGACAAAGTTTGAAAAGTCTTAGTTACCACAGTTGCACACACCTACACTGCCAAAGCTCTGGAAAGTTTTGTTGCATTGGAATATAACTCAAAGGCATATTTATAGTTTTTTTTTTTTTTTTAAATGAAGTTATCTTAAATAAATTCTGCATCGTACATTGCTGTTGAATTGGCAGTGTGAATAATTCTTTCCTTATTAACTAGAGTTAATCTGATGTAAAGTTAAAGTGTTCATAATTGTTATTTCACAATTTAAATTTTTTCTTAAAATAATACATGCCTCAATGTAAAGAAGGCACCCTAAAACAATTTGAAAGATTATGCAGTTAGGTAAGATACAAGTTAACCATCTTCTACAAACTCTCTCTCTTATATTCCATCCTCTGCACCCTACTCACTGGCTGACTGTAAGTATAAATGGTCATTTGTTCCTGCACATCCTTAAGGACATATCTGTTATCACTACCCAATAGAATTTTCTGGGGTGATAGAAATAATTCTAATCTGATTGTCCAATACAGAGACAATAGCCACATATGCCTCTTGAGTACTCGAAGTGTGACTCATGTGACATTTTAAATTTTATTTGATTTTAATTAATTTGAGTTTGAATGACTGCATATAGGTGGTAAGTGATGTGGGAAACAAATGTAGAAGAAATATTATTAAATTTCCTTACTACCTACAGCCCATTGACAAGTCCTTAAAACAGGCAGAGTGACATTCCTCCAGGAACTCAGCTGCCTTGATGTTAATATCTTGCCAAGGGCAAAAGGAAATCTTAGCCTGACCTCCCCCACCACTCCCACTTGGTTCCTGTAAGTCTACTTTAACATATAAAGATTCTTTTGGAAATTTCCTTTATCTCTACCCCCAAGATATATCTTGGCAATCATCCCCCAAGCATATAGCCCACCAATACACATCTGAAGGAGCTCATGACTAAGGTTTTATTAGACGGTAAAAATAACCTTTTCCCAACAGTAGTTAGCACCCTCAAGGCCCTGGAAACCTTGCTTCCAAATTCTTTAGAGACTTACCCTATTCCCAACCCCCTCCCATCTTGAAAGTATATAATGGGCCACAACCCGTGACCCCAGGGCAGACCTCATGGCTCCTGTTCCTATGCTTCAGTAAACTCACCTTTTTGCACCAACCACATCTCAAGATTTCTTTCTTGGCCATCAGCTTCAAACCCTAACATTCTTTCCTACATCAGTAAGTAGGTACCAATGTTGTATCAGGCACTGTTATAAGAGATGTAGGTGTATTAATCTGTTTAATTCTCACAACAAATATATCAGATGAGTACTGTTATTCTCTCCATTTTAGAGATAAGGGGATGAATATAAGAGGTTAAATGAGTGATTTAAAAATAGCACTGATGATAAATTCTGTGGTGTATACTTCAATACTTGCTGATACCAGTCGCTAGGGTAAGTGATTGGTACTAGCCCACTGGCCTAGCACTGGTACGGTTTCATACTGGTTCTGGTCAGTAGTCACAACTGCCCAGTAGGGTGTGTTATGTTACCACCCCTAGTTTTCAGGTTAAAAAATAGGCTTAGAAAAGATTCAGTCACTTGTTCAAAAGTCATGGTAACTTGTGAGCCCCAGACAGAATAGCCTGTGTGACTTCCAAACTTAACTTTCTTCACTTGCCAAATATTAATCCTTTCCTGACAAGGAGCTAAAGGAGAGTCCGTTTTCTGGCTAGGTCATGATAATCATGAACATGTTTTCTTGGACTGATTTTCACCATTTTCCTATTCCCAACAATGACAAAAAGCACCTTGGCTTTCAGAAAACTTCCCTGTGCTCTCCTTCCTCCTTCCTACCAAAGAGAGAAAAATTCTGCCTTTTAATAAGTTCCATAAATAGCCTCAATATTTTAAAGAGTGTCTCCATTTACACAAGAAGAGAATAGTAGAAAAGTGAAATAAAGGCTATTTGAATTTAAGTGACTGATCAGAGCTCACTTATGGTCCTTGTATCTTTTAGAGCAGCTTTGCCTCACCTGGTTCTCCTTTGTTCATCACCACACCTGCCTTCCGCTGACAGAGGAGATTAATTCTCCTGTGAAGGAATGTTTCCACCTTGCACTGAGAAGGGAAATGTTTCATAATCCGTGTAGGAAATTTGGCCATATTACTCCACTGACATTCTCAGTCTTCCTGACTAAATATCGCTCTTATCATAACTTTTGGCAGAGCTGCGAGTTACAGACTTGGTATTTTAATGTGAAGTTTTCTTCAATAGCTTAATAGATGACATTTTATAAACTTAAAAAAAAATGCCTTCACACACTAATCTTGAATCACTAAAAATCTATAATCATTCCAATTAAAATCTGAATGTATTGCCTTAAAAATGCAATATATTGTGATTTGCTGTCATAGTTCTAAAATTCACTGAGTTCGTCATGATTTATTAGAGCTGAACTCATTTCTTATCTTAGTTATCTTTTTTTTATATTTGATTGATTGACCATATTGTTATTTAGGCTCTGACTGAGCATGGAGGAATATTGTGCATGAGACATTAATCAGGAAATTATGCATTGCTTTCACAACTGGACTTTACTTTGTAATATTGTATTAGCTCTTAACACGCAAATTATTTTAGGTAATTACCTCATTTTTCAATAGCCATTTGATGGATAGAAGTTTCATGCAGATTCTTTTGTGTAATTTAAAATCTCGTGGCAATTCGTTTCTTTTCTTGTTCAGGAGCAGCCCAGTTTCTGTTGTTATACATCGGACTCATGAGGCCAGTTGCAGAAAACCATAGTTGTAGACTCATTCTCCCAGTTTCTTTCAACCCTAACTCAAGCTAGCAATTTGAGCAAATGTTACAAAAAAAAAGAAAATCCGTCTATATCTAAAACTGTGCCCATGATTTGTATTTTTGTATCATCGAAGTAAAAACTGAGATTACATTTTAGCCCATAGATAGATCAAAATGCATAATTAGAATAGGGTTCTTTGTCTTTCTAGCCAGTTCAATTAGCAAAGTTAGTAAAAAAAAAAGTACAGTTTTCAAGTAACTGAATATTCCACATACAAATGCATGTCTCTTTTCTCTAGTTTTAATATTAGGTAGTTTAGCTAATATTCAAAACAATATAGCTTTAATTAATATTGTAATACAGGAAAATATGTAGGTAGACTATTATTATGCATGTTATAATTGTAGTGGTCAAACACATATAATATATTAGCAGACCTCTCATCCAGACTTTTATTACATACATTTATATATATGAACTGCCCAGGATATTCAGACCCTTCTTTCCTCATATTTTTTAATCTAGAATGTCATATAATCATGACTGTTTGTTGTGATCTTGTCTATTCAGAAACTTGCTGCTGGAAAATAGCTTCTCCATAAATGTCAAGTAATGTAAAATTGAATGCCTATATTTAAATAGATTTTAACAGATAATAAAACTCTTGAGATTAAAATGGTTTCATTCAGAGAGGCAGACAATTCCTTCCACAGTGTGCAATTTATGTGTCATGTTATGTAAAATACAATTTTAAAAATACTTTTTAAAAGCACAAATGAAAAGTATCTATTGAATAAAAAAAGGAAGGTAGTGTTCTCATTGCAGGTCTAGTTGGAAATGTGAAATATAATGACAAGGTATAAACTTCTATTTTCTAAACATTGCTTTGACTAGATCTGCTTCCTGTTAATTCCTTTGGGGGTTATTCCAGAGATTCAAGCTATCAAAACAGAATTTTTACTCACAACCTAACCTTTCTTTATTTAAGACAAAACAAAAGAATTAGAGAGTTTTGACACGCTATTATATGAAACATAAGAGAAAATTGCTTTTCCATTTACAGGTATGCATTTGGCACTTTATCTCTGAACACCCAGATATATCACAGCTTACAATTGGTTCACCAGCACAAAAGATGTATCTTGTCTCTTGAGAGAATAACTACTGACAAGCTTTCACTCACTAAATATTAAAATGGACATATAAAATTAAATGTCTGATAAATAGTAGTTTTTTAGGAAGATCAATTTTTGGACCAATATTCTACAGTCTCTAGAATGGGTTGCAGGTAGGAAAGGGAAAGGTAGAAATCCTAATTAGGTTGCCAAAATAGTTTGTACATGAGAGAAAAAAGACCTCACACAGAAAGGGGTGACAGATGGATTCCAAATGAGGGGCCACATATGAGAGATGACAGTGCTCCCAAATCAAAGACAACCAGGGTACATCTGACTGAAAGTTGGGTTTATTGAATTGTTGTAAAGAGGGAAATTGCACACACTGGGCTTGGGACATCTGTTAAGAGAGTGTTAGGAAGGATATATGTTAGGATTTGATCTTGCATTAGGTGATTTGGGGAGGGGTTCAAGGAGATAGAAATAATTTTGACTGAGTATCCTAGTAATTCTTATTTTAAAAGCAGGATATGTGAAATAATTCTAAAGGTGAAATTGGTAAAGAAGCATCAATCACTAATATAAGCATGGGTAAGGAGATACTAGGTCATTTTTATTATTTGAACACTGTTTTAGTTTTTGTCTGACATGATTATGGATTATGGAGGGGTTTTTTTGTTTTTCGTGATTCATCATGGTCACAGAGTGCCTGGTCTGATCTTCAGTAGGAGAACACCCGGCCTCGTTGACAGTGCCATAATACCTTCAGAGCTGTCAGAGTTTTTTTTTCTCATTCTCAAACACCATGCAAAGAGACAGTTGATGTTAGAAAAGGTCTGTTTGTGTATAGGGGTGTTCATATTCAGAGAAAACAGGAGTCAACATTTTAAAAATATGGACTGTGGGCTAAATTTTTATATTTGTTATTTCATTTACTTCTAAGAGATTGTAGTATTTGTCTCTATTACCAGATGCAGCAACTAGTGGTGGGAGTCAATTAGGTCATTTGCTTGCAGGGACCCAGATTATAAAAGGAAAGGCTGGATTTTGAACTATGAGCCCTCGGAGGCTAAAATACGTGATTTTTCTGCTTCAACAATATAAAGAGGATATATTTCAAGTTAGAATTGGAAGAAATTTATGGTGTCATGGGCAGAATTTGTCAGTCCAATATAGAACTTGATTTGGAAGCAAAAGAAGCTGAGTTTCTTTTTAAACATGTTAAGTTTGAAGCCATGATGAAGCATAATTTATCCACTTATTCATTTATTAAATTTGTTTTAACATTCTGTTTATAGACATTTGAGTTATTTACAGATTTGGGCTTTGACACATTTCTGTATGTATTTTTTGATATACTATCTGTTCAGTGGGAGTGGACTTGCTGAATCCAATGATATGATCTTCGAACTTAGAAATTGGTACCCACTTGTTTTCCAAATTAGGTTGTACCAGTTTATACTCCCTCTACCAGTATATGAAAGATTCCTTTGCTTCAGATACTTGACATCATTGACTTTTAAATTTTGTCTTTCTGGGGAATTCTGTTAAGAAAAATGTCCATGGATTTTAGTAATAGTAGTGTTTTGTTTTGTTTGTTTTTGTTTTTTACTTTGCATGGCTCTGATTGTTAACACAGTTAACCTTTCGAATGTTTATTGGCAATTTGGATATTGTCTTTTGTTAATATCTTGGCAATTTGTGGGTGGGGAGGGCTTCATTTTCTTATGATGTGTAGGATTTATTTGTATATTCTGGATATGAGCCTGCTGGGGGTAATATGTGTTGCAAATATATTTTCCCACAGTTTAGCTTATTTTTCACATTTTTAATAACAGCTTTTGATGAATGGAAATTCTTTATTTTAATATAGTCCATTTTATCACTTTCTTGGATTAGTGCTTTTTGCCTGTTTAAGAAGTTTTAGTACTTTGAGATCATGAAAATATTTTCCTAAATTATTATCTAGAAAAACAATATTATTATTATTTGCATTTAAGTATTTAATTAATCTGGAATCAATTGTTGTATACAGTAGGGGATAAGTGTTTTTTTCCCATTCTTCCTTTGTGATATCCAGTTGTCCCTCACTATTACTTGACAACATCTTTATTATTCACTACTCTGCTGTGTTATTTTGGCAAAAACCTCGGATCTATATATGTGTGGGTCTCTTTCAGCATTCTTTGTTCTGTACCTTTGGTGTATTATTGGGTTATTTTTTCCAGTTTTAGACTGCTAGGAATAAAGTTGTTAGGAACTTTCTTGTTCCAATGTGAGTATTTATGTTTTCTTTTCTCCTACTTAGGTAAATACCTTCCTTATTTTCTCTCAGCAATGGTTTCTAGTTTTCACTGTACAGGTTTTGCACATGTTTTGTTAAGTTATCCCTAATATTTCATTTTTGATACTATTGTAAATGGTGAATTTTAATAGTAATTTTTATTTATTAAGAATTATTATACAATAACACATTTTTGTTTATCCTTTTCTTTATTAAGTTACAAATTATGTTCATTAAAATTCATCACATTTATCATATAGTTTTATGACTTTAATGAAGGCACTACAGTTGTGTAATCACCACCAAAATCATATAAAACAGTCCCATTAGTCCAAACATTCTCTTGTACCCCTTTGTAATGAAAACATTCCTCTAACCCTAGCCCCTGGAAACTACTGATTAGTTTTCTGACCCTACAACTTTGACTTTTTTTCAGAATGTCTTGTATATGGAATCTTATAGTGTGCAAGCGTTTAAGTCTTGGTGCTTTCATTTGGCATAATCATTTGAGATTCATCCATGTTATTTCATGTATCAGTGATGCATTCCTTATTATTGCTGGCTAGTATTACATTATATAGATCCATTCACATGTTGAGAAATATTTGGGCTGTTTATTAGTATAATGGCTATAAACATTAGCTTGAATAAATTCCTAGTGGTAGAATTGAGGAATAAATGGTAAACATGGAACATATTTTACAAGAGAAAATTATAAAATTATAATTTATAAATTATAAAATTATTTTATAAACATTATTTTATAATTTTCTCTCTTTCTTTCCTTTTAAAGATTCAGTTATTTATTTTAGATAGAAAGAGAGAGAGAGAAAGCATGGGAGGAGGGCAGAGGGAGAGAGTCTTAAGCAGACTCCATGCTGACCACACAGCCTGATGCAGGACTCTTTCTCATGGCCCCGACATCATGACCTGAGCCAAAACAAGAGTCGGACACTGAACCTACTGTGTCACCCTGGTGCCCTGATGTTACCTGTTTAGATACAATACCAAAAGCATGATCCATAAAGAAATAATTATTAAGTTCGACTTCATTAAAATTCTTAAAGACTTCTCTATGAAAAACAGTATCAAGAGAATCAGAAGACGGGACTGGGAGAAGATATTTCCAAAGACACATCTGATAAAAACTGTTTTCCAAATTATACAAAAACTCTTAAAACTCAACAATATGAGAACAAACCACCTGATTGAAAAATGAGCCAAAGACCTTACAAACAGCTTACCAAAGAAGATATTCTGATTGAAACTAAATATATAAAAATATATCTCACATTAAAATACAAATTAAAACAACAATAAGAAATCACTGCATACTTACTAGAATGGCCAAAATCTAGAACACTGACAATACCAAACCCTGGGGACAATGTGGAGCATACATTACCAGGGGTAATGCAAAATGGTATAGTCACTTTGGAAGACAGTTAGTTTCCCAACAAAACTTGAAATACTCTTACCAAACAGTCCAGCAATTGCACTCCTTGATATGTACCAAAAGGACTTGAAAACTAACGTTTACACAAAAACCTACACACAGATATTTATACCAGCTTTATTTATAATTTCAAAAACTTGGAAGCAATCAATATTTCCTTCAGTAGGTGAATGGATAAGTAAACTGTGGTACATTATTTTTTTTTTTAATTTTTCTTTTTTTTTTTTTTTTAAGATTTTATTTATTTATTTGACACAGAGAGAGATAGCAAGAGAGGGAACACGAGCAGGGGAAGTGGGAGAGGGAGAAGCAGGCTTCCTGCTGAGCAGGGAGCCCGATGCGGGGCTCGATCCCAGAACCCTGGGATCATGACCTGAGCCAAAGGCAGACGCTTAACGACTGAGCCACCCAGGCGCCCTACTGTGGTACATTATTAACACTATCAAGCCATGAAAAGAGATGAGGAACCCTCAATACATATTACCCAGTGAAAGAAGACAATCTGAAAAAATTGTATATACTGTATGATTCTAATCATTTGACTTTCTGGAAAGGCAAATCTATGGAGACAATAAAAAATCAATGGTTGTTGAGGTTGGGCAGAAGAAGGGATCAATTAGTGGACCACTGTGTGATGTTCTAATAATGGATATATGACATTATACGTTTGTCCAAATTCATGGGATATACACCAGGAGTGAAGTCTGAAGTAAACTATGGATGATTATGAGGTGTCAGTGTAATTCATACTTAGAAAAAAAAATGTGCCATCCTGATTAATAATGTTGATAATGGGGAGGCTAAACATGTTCTGGGAAAAGGATTATATTGGAAATCTCTGTACCTTCCATTTTTGTTGTAAACTTAAAACTGCTCTAAAAAGAAAAAAGTCTTAAAAAACAGAAAAGAAAGAAATAGCTGTTGTTTTCATTGACTTTCCTATGCAACTTTTTTGGTTTTAGTGACTTCTGCACTTATCTTTATTGTTTTCTTTTGGCTATTTGCTTTGGCATTAGTTTTCTACCTTTTTTTCTAATTTCATAAGGTGAAAGCACAGATAATTAATTTGAGACTTCTGTTATTTTCTGATATAATCATTTAATGCTGTGACTGTTCCTCTAAGGAGTGGTTTGGCTGCATCCCATAAATTTTGATATGTTATGGTTTTATTTTTCCTTCAATTTAAAATATTTTCTAATTTTTTTGTATTTACTTTTTGGACTCATGGAATTTTTTTAGAAGTATGTCATACTATGAATTGTGCCATAAGGATGCATTTATTTGATGTGTAGTATAAACAGTACAGTGCTTGAACTACATAAAAAAGGCATTAACTATTATTAATCTGTCATATTAATCACAGAACTAACACTAATAGTTACTTGTCAAGTCACCTGAATCCTGGTACCATAGATTAGAAAGTTATTCTGGGAATTATGTAAATGTTAAATTTATGATGCCTAGTACCATTCTTTATAAATTTTAAGTCCTTAAGTGCTTTTCTTTTTTGCCATCTCTTCCTCAATCTTTTATTTTTCAGTACCAGTTCTGTGTACCACACTCTTTTTTGTATGTTTGTTTAAATATTTTATTTATTTATTTGAAAGAGAGAGAGAGCAAGCAGAGAGGAGGGGCAGAGGGAGAGGGAGGAGCAGACTCCCTGCTGAGCAGGAAGCTCCACAGGTGAGCTTGGTCCCAGGACTTTGGGATCATGACCTGAGCCAAAGGCAGACACTTAACCAACTGAGCCACCCAGGTGCTTGTGTGTACCACACTTTTATTCACGGAGTGAGAATTCAAATATTTCATAAAACAATATGTTCTTAAATAAATGCTTAAACAATAAAATTATGATGACCTGTTTGTGTTATTTAAACCAAGAAAACAAAATTTAGAGGAAGAAATACTATCATTAGGAAAATGCATGTTTTTTGAACAGTAGTATAACTGAATATTTTTCTTGAAATATTGAGTTTCTTAGTGTGTGGATATTTCACAAAGCAATTGGATTTAGTGAACTGCAAAGTAGGAGAATCACTTTTTTTTTAAATGATTAAATGGAATTGTGAACACCTTTGCTCTTTCATTCTTGGTCAAGATATTGACAACTTTATTGGTTGCTGCATATTTTTATATCCTATGTAAATTCCTGTGAATATCTTTGAGCTTCGTTCAGGACATGATTGTTATTTTGAAACAACTTGATCTTTTTGGGTCTTGCTTTTCAGTTTTGTTATTTGGGATAAGAGCTACATTTTTTTTAGGATTTATTTTCTTTTCTACTGAGGCAAAACCTTTTTTAGTGTTCTAACCAACATTCCTCAAATTAAGAGGTTTTCCACGTTTGGCTGATAACGACTGTTGTCACTATTCTTAATCCTCATGAATATGAGGTATGGTTCCCTTTTAACCTTCAGGTGTTTTTTTTTCTGGCTGTGGGTAATACCTTCATAGGCATGCACTGATCGCTTGATTATGCAAAGGCAACCTTTAGAAGATCTTTAGAGTTCTACCTCTGCGCATCTCTCTCCTCTATGCTACTCTGCCCTGAAAACTCTAGCCATCTTGGCTTTCTAAAATTTCCACTCTGTCTCCTCAACTCAGGTAGACCTGACCACAATCTCTCTAGGTTTGCTTTTTCCGTACCACAGCCTGATCACTTCTTTCTCCAGCTGAGGCAGTCTCAGAGATTACCACATTTGTTTCTTCCCAGAGGCCACTATCATTTTTTGCCGAGCTGTTTTCTAAGTGTCTGTGCCTTTCACTGGGTTTGTTTATATATATATATATATATACATACATACATACATACATACAGATTTTATGATTTCATTTATATATAAATCAAATCATAAAATGTATGAAAATGCTCTGTAAACGACAAAGTTCTATGTAATCATTACATCTTGCTGTTATATGAGAATGAATTGGAATAGTGACTGAATGCTACAGAATATCTTAAATATTCCAACATTAACATTGCAAATTATATATAAATTTTTTTATATTTTTAAAATAAGATATAGAAGAAACAATGGTGAGCCCCATTATATGATATGGTTATACAGAAAGTCAAGTTAATATTGACGGTAAGGAAAATTACTTTGTACTATGGATTATCCTATACCACAAACCTGAAAGTCATCTTAGAGGTTCAGATTAGTTTATGCAGCATGTCTAAACGTTTCCATCTCATGACTACCCTAATTATTTTGTTTGTCATTTTTCTGTTAATTTTATTCTTAAATGGAAAAACCGCAGTAGTATTTTTTATTATTTTTTTTAAATTAGAAATAGATGTCTGCTGAGAAGAGAATGCCACGTTTCAGCTTTTGCTTACTTGAAGAATATTGTTTTTTACATAGTGTGAATAACTCTTGAATATCTTTCTTCTTACATTGCAGGTGTATGAAGTCTGAAAGTAAAACCTGCAGTAATTTTGCTTAAGGTAGGGACACTTTTATTTTTTGTATTTCCATTTGTTCAAGTGTTACCTATACACAGCACAATGAAGGGTTTCTGAGAAAGTTGACCTTATCAAAATGTAAATTATAGGGAATAAAACACACTCACCTTGAGACAAGCTTTTCAAAGACAATTAGATATATCCCCTCTTCAAAGCTTTCTTCGGTATCATCTTAAATCATAGATTACTGAGATTTTTGAATAAGTGGAAGTCATTGTTTTCACCTGCTCCATTGTCAGATACCTAATGAGTACATGCTAATGCAAAAGAAAATTTAAAAATTGCTTTTTAATAGAAAAAGAGAAAATTGTATGAAAAATATTGCTTAATATTAGATATTTTATAAAGATATTCTTAATAAAGTCCATGAAGACAATAATAGGAAGAATAACATGCAAAGAAGGGTTCAAACAGCCTTACATTACTCAATTTGGGACATTTGATAAGTGAGGAATGTGAATAGGAAATGAAGTAAACAACAGCCATAATTCAAAATATGGATAGATGAATTGAAATTGAAGAGGAAGATGGTTTCAGGCAAACATGTTTATTATGTTTTATAACACAGCATGTGCCTCTCTCATTCATTTGGATAAGTAAGGGTTACTGGGAACAAATAATGGGACATGCTGACTACATAGAACTGACAGTTGATATTGAATGAGCACATCCAAACCATATGGATTGTTTCTATTTAAGTCCAGAGCAATTGGTTAGTCTGTCTTTTCAAGCAGTTGAACTGTATAGGGCATGGGGCTGTTAGTTTTTTGACCATGTTGACTAGACTTTTTAAACTGATTAAGATAGTCCTGGTAAATGATATTACACACTAAGTTGCTTTAGTATTTGCAATATGGTAAAATATTTCCTTTTGTATTTGTTTTTATATGGAGCAAATTAAATGCCAAGTCAATCAAGTAAAATAATCTCCCTTTAGAAAATTGAAAATAAAATTTGAAGAGCTCTCAAAGCATTAAACTAAATATCCAAGGGCTATGGTGAGAAGCTCCATGAAACAGCATATTTAAATAGGTGCAGATTGTCTTATCAGTGTCCTATTATAAACCATATACTCAGTGTAGCAGGTATTACACATCTGTGCAATAATAAGTAAACTGGTAGGAATGAATTAAAAAATTGTAGCACCTCTTTATTTAAATTGAAAAACTTTTTTTATTTCTTTATAATCCTCTTCGTTAAGTTATTAATTTTTTTTCTTAAGATGAGTGGATTAAAAATATGTGACTAGGAGATGAAGATTTCAGTCTAAATTATAATTATTTCCTACATCTGTTCTGATACATTTAGAATGGTTTGTGCTTGTAAATTAGGTGTTAATGAAATAAAAATGTTGTAACCATGTGGAACATCAGCACTGCAATCGACTGAAAAGATTCTGTAAATTCTCCGAGGATGTGCTACTGCAATGAAAGCTCTTGTGAGCTACCCACTACACACAAATTATGTCTTTATACACTTAACTTTAAATTTTAAATTATACACTTAACTTTAAATTTAAAGTAAATACCTAAAAATTGCCAAAGGGAAGCATTGGTAAGAACTGTCTTTTAAAGACAAGCGTTCTACTTTTATTGGTGTTTACTTTGTTTCTGAGCCAGTCAGCTGCACAATGTATAAAAGGCAAGTGTTTTATAGCCTTCTAATCTACTCCATAGGGACTCAGAGAAATATGCCAAGTCATCCTTAGAAGATAAGCTGGTAGCAGTGATGATCAGTCTTGTTTGCCTATCATTCTTCTTAATGTCCTAATCACACTCTCTGGGCTATTTTCATTCAATAAATTCTACTTCTGTTATATTTTTGTTCAGCCAAATGCCTAATTCAATAAAATATATCTCTAAATGAGATATATTTTCATCAGAGTGATGAAGTGAATTAAACCTATAGTGACATCATTCCAAAGAAAGTCTTCTCACACAGACATTTTGGTGTTATTAGTTTTATTAAATTAATGTGAAATATTAGAAATCAGAATTTTAAGGACTATGCATTTATAATACTTTGAAAATTATGAGTAAATATTATAAAATTATTTTATACAGCCCTGAAATCTAATTCCAATTTTGTTTTCATTATAGTCAAAAATATCTAACAGTGTTATGTGGATTTTTTTTTTTTTAATGCTCCACTCTTTTTAATTGAAGGCTGCTGATTAAAATCAAAAGACTAAATTTGGGGAAAAAAAAAACCTTCTAAAAGATACAAGAGAGATAAAGATTACAAAATAATTTACTTTGCCAAAGGGAACTTATTTTCAAAATTACGTTTATAGTCAAAATTCCAAAATAACATGCTTAGATTTATCTAAATGCAACACCTATATAATTGTAGATTATGAGAAATTTTGAATAATCTAACTGAAATAAGTCAATCAGAGAAAGACAAATACCATATGATCTCATATGTAGAATTTAAGAAAGAAAACAGATAAATGTATGGGAAGAAGAAAAAGAAAAAAGGGGAAAGGGAAACAGCCATAAGAGACTGAGACTCAGGGTACCTGGATGGCTCGGTGGTTAAGCATCTGCCTGTGGCTCAGGTCATGATCTCAGGACCCTGGGATCTAGCCCCGCATGGGGTTCCCTGGTCAAGGGGATGCCCTTGCCCTTTCTCACTCCCCCTGATTGTGTTCTTGCTATCACTGTCTCTCTCTCTCTGTCAAATAAATAAATAAAATCTTTAAAAAAAAAAAAAGAGATTGAGACTCTTAGCAACATAGAACAAACTGAGGGGGAGGGAGGGAAGTGGGTGGGGTTGGGCTAGATGAGTGATGGGAATTAAAGAGGGAACTTTTTATGATGAACACTAGGTATTGTATGTAAGTGATGAATCACTGAATTCTACTCCAAAAATCAATATTGCACTGTATGTTAACTACCTAAAAATTTTTTGCAGTATTTTTTTATTTAAATTCAATTAACCAACATATAGCTACCTAAAACTTAAATTAAAAAAAATAACAAAACTAAAGAAATGGTTAAATAATATACAGATGCCTCCAACAAGAAAAGAAAAATCTAAAAAAAAAAAAAGAAAAGAAAATGAAAATCTTTTTGAACTTTACTTCAAGTTGTGGGTGTGTACAGTTTTGGAAATAATACATCCTATTTAAGTAGATTAAATGAAAATAAAATATTTACAGCAATATATCAGATAAGACAAAATTGTTACGAATTCTGATCATGATTCATGAGTTATTTTGTAAATAGTTTTGTCCACTAGAGTACACACTTCCAAGTATACCTCACTTCACTGCTGCACTTGTCCTTGTTCTTTCTGTTCTTATTTTCTTATGTGCCTTGTATTATCATGTGTTTCTCTTTTTGAAGAGACCAAACATATATTGCCAAAAGAAGTCTCCAAACAATTCTCCTTGTTAGATTGACACATTTTTTAAAATGTTGCATTTTTCAATTTATTTATTTCTGTATTGCTGTTGAAAAATGAGAAAGTAAAAAAGAAGAAGAATTCAGTAAGTAATTTTTGACTAGTAAATTGAATACTGATATGTGGACAATTATCCAAATGGGGAACAAATAAAGACAACACTTATGGCAGTGTTTGCTTATTTGCTTATTATTTTTTCTTCTGAAATATGGAAACTTATTTTGGTGGTTGGTGATCTTTTTCAAGCACTTAAGTGGTAGGATTTCAAATTATATTTCCCAACCTTAAAGTATTTTTAAACTGTTAATTTACCAGCTTTTTGTTTTTCTTTGAGCTTATTGAAGACAAAGACATACTTTGTCAATCAAATATATGTAAAAGTTAATGAGCTATAAGATAGGATATTTATAGTGTCCCTTTTAAGAATTGCTAACAAAAATTATTTGTATTTCAAAATAAAAGTTGGCACAAGTATTTATTTTTTGACAATCTGGATCCTACCAACAACAAAAATGCATTTTTGACTTATTTGAGGGCTCTAAATATGTGGCTCAATATTCAAATTGCCTTTTATTTTAAGGATAAACACTTATTTCTCCCTTTCGTGATTTTTTTTTTTTTGCTTTTAGAATATGAACATAAAATTGAGGAGCTGTAGCAAAAACAATTTATCACTTATGAAAAATTCTCACCCTAAATTTTTAGAAAGCTTAATTCATGATTTATTTGTCAAGGCACTAAAAACAAATTTATATCACTCCCAAAGCATTTACCTTCATTATATTTTCTTAAATATATTAAAGCATGATAAATAATAAAAGCTATAAGTTTTGAAACATATAGGCTAATTAATCCCCATTGGGTTTCTTTCCCATCAATATTTGCTGACCTAAATCAGGTTTTGTTACTTGGCACACATTTCTTTCACCTAGGCTATTCTCGCAGATATTATCTATGACTAATAGATGGATTTGAGAGATTTTGCATGCAAATAAAATAAATCATATTATTTTATCTGAAAAATAACTAAAATGCTTTTGCTTTTAAATTGTTTGCTTAAAATATATTTGAGTTTAGAATCAATCCATGTGTTCTTAAAATTGGAAAGGATTCCAATTGAAAAGATAACTTGCAAATTCTAAACACTACAGTCATATCATTCGTGTATATGCTTCTCCAAAAAAAAATAACTTGGTAACAAAAAAGTAAAACACCAAAAAAAAAAAAAAAAGTAAAAGATTATTTTTCTCCAAAGATTTACTCTTTTAATTTATGCTTATTTACCATACCTGACTTTATCATACTCTTTCATAGTTCATTGAAATTCAAGATTCTTATTTTTTAAGAGTTTTACTGTGTTTTTCAAAGCTGATTTGAACAAAATTTTTATGGTTCATTTAAATGTAGCACTTCCAGAGAATCATCTGAGATTTACTTCAGGAAAGTTTAACAGTGGTAATATAAAGAGGAGGACACGCAACGAAAAACAAACAAAAAATGCTCTAACCCACAACAGAAATACCGTATCAAGTAGGCTATGAGTATTCCAAGCATTATTATGTAAATACCTCTTAAAAATGCATTTGTTAGATTAATAATTCACTATGAAAGGTTCTTGAAAGACTCTTTTATTTAGTTGTGCCACAATATGAAACTGATACTGAATCACTTTTTTACAAGTAAGTATTAGACAATGATTTTACTGGCTGATTCCAAGCAAATAATTTAGTATATCTCATGTTATTATTATTTATTTTTGTCAGTGTGATGGAAGTTTTCTTTTTGTATAAAATTAATCTTTGAAAAACTCTCTTCCTCAACATTGGAAACATTGTCTTCTCTGAGTGTGTTTTAATTTTACAATGGTGAACAACAACTTCTAGGAATTAGTCAAAACAAGCTCAAGTTATGACTAATGAAGCAGTGATTACCAAATTCTCATGATTCGTATTATAATGGCATCCAGATTTGAAAGGAAAGTTAAAATAGTAGTAATGAAAAGTAGAAGTGAAATAAAAGAATTTGTCCAAATACAGCATTACCTTCGAATTTGAGATGACTGCCTATAAATTTCAAAATAGTTTCAAAGAGATTTTGTATGTACCCTGTAATTGCTGTAGTCTTTTAAGATGTAATTTCTCCAGAAATATAATCTTTCTCTTTTTTTTCCATTGTACACTGAACATTTTTTGCTTGTTCTCTCATCCATATGGTTGAGAAATCATGTCTTCCATGTAGTGGAGAAACATTTGTGTTCTTGAAGATGGCTTTCTGCTGTTCCAAACTATTTAAATAAGCATTACAGTATTTTCCTCTTCTATCTTATCTTTTTTCAGCTATTTATTACTTTTTCTCTAGACATCTACTTATTTTCTTAAAATAAATATATGTAAACACAGTACTATAATCCTAGAAAATTCTAATGGCATCCAAATTACAAACCAGTTGTATTTCCAATGTATGTTTATTAGATTGATATTTGGACCTTAGAACATATTGATATAAAATTATGTGTTATAAATAGGTTACTTTTCCAGGTTGTATTACAGAACACTTAATTAAGTCATAGTATACTGAAAGATTTCACATTATGTATTTCAAAAAAATGTAGGTAAAATGTTTTATGTTTCTTTCAAGAGTTAAATGAGTTGTTTAGATTCATTTATAAAAAGATGTAACTAATATTATACAAGTACTGAAATTCTAGAATTTACCATTAAAAAATCAGTTCACAAAATTTCATAAGATTCTAGTTAGTGAAGTAGGGAAGTAAATGAGTACAATCATCCTGATACTTTCTGCTTTATGCTGCTATTCTATCATCGACTACTCTGGGAGGTTTTCCTAGTTTGGGTCCTATTAAGACATTTAACAGCTTTGAAAAACAAAATCACGATTTCAGGCCTTTGGTTTGTCTTCATGTTTATAATTCGTCATCCCAGGGAGAATCTTCAACGAATATTCTATAAATTCTCTTTTCAGTGGTAGTCCCATTAAAAATTCTCAGGTACTCACAGTTTTATTCCACACATGTACAGAAGGATCTCTTTGCAAAGATAGTTATTTTTGTACTGTTGAAAAGCTTCAATGATTCTTTCAGTTTGTACACTTTCTTAAGGAAAGTGTCAGACTGGTGTCAGACATAGTGTCCTATGGTAAAATCAACACCTGGTTGTTTTTTTTTTCCTCTAACTTGAGAAGTTCTTTGTCCAACCTCCAAAATTCTTATATCATTTTTAAATGTAAGATTAGCACTGAGCCCATGTGAGAAGTTTTTTAAAAAAAGTGATAGTAATTTCATTCCTGTAATAATATATGTGTTTATTAAACAAAGGAAGTCATGGAATCCGGCCAAATAATTTTGTCATATATCATTATTATTGTTATTATTTTAATCGTATAGTCCACCGTAAGTCTTTTCTATTTCTGCTGTTAGATTTGGGATGTTACACATTGTAGATGAAAATATTTTTCTTCAAACTATAGTCATAATAATAGCTCATCCTTTGATAAAACCTCTCTGGGCATTTGGTATTCTAGGTTTTTGTTTGTTCATTTGTAGTCACATCTAGGTTATTTTTCCCCTTGTAATATTTCTAATATTCCTAAAATGGTTTGGCTGACAGTTTTAGGTGATGGAAATTTCAGTACATACTACAGTCTTTTTCTGCATGTTCGATAGCTATGAACACTCTATTTCTGCCTGTTCCCATCTGGGCAATAGCTTTCCTTCCTGCTCCTTGAGAATGTTTCACAACTCATCATTCTAACAACTTTTCTGTGGAAGTTCCCCCTTTTACATGCAATGTTTGTTACTTTTCCCTTTTTTATTCTTGTGGGCTTACTGCATTTTTATCAGATATAAAATTTTTCTTAAAAATAAGTGAGTAAATAAAGCTAAATATAATATATAATTCAAATAAATACATACTTAATATTTACATAACATAGAATTGAAAATAAAGCAAAACCACATATTTTTGAAGGAGCTTTAAAAATATCTTAATGATAAGACTATTATTTTAAGTTTTAGAAATGATTAAATGAATATAAATTCTACTGTTCATTAACAAAAAGAATATATGTTATTATTTGAATAACTAAGAAAATAAAGTTCTCTTCCAGTCTTTTCTACTTTCCCTCAAAATGTTAGAGTAACTCAGTGCTTATTCTGTGTTTTTGTTTTTGTTTTTGTTTTAGCCAGATTCTTTTAGTAGGTGTCTCACCATGACTTCTAAATATGGCCTATTTGTTAAATTGCCAGACCTGACCTATCTCATGATTTTAAGATTGTGCATCTGACTCAACGTATCTTCGTGGATGCTATCTTCATTAGTGTGTCCTGTGAGTTCTATTTGAAGAATAGAACTGTCTGTTTTGATACATCTCCATGGCTCTCATCCTAGTCCAAATGAGCACCCTCTTTGTTCTGGCAATAGCCCTTTGACTGACCTGCTTGTTTCTACTCTTGCCCCTTTACGTCTTTGTACTTGCTCTTCTCTTTGCAAGAAAGTTCTTACACTGACTTTGCCCTTGAATCTCACCCTTAAGTGGGAGGATGGTAGAAACAGCTAAGAAAATATGTGGGAAAATACTTTTTAAACAGTTAAAATCCTATGGAAATATTAGGCATTATTTTTCTTAACACGACATTTTGTATATACCCAGTCTGGTTACAAGTACACATGGATTTCTCCCCAGGTCTGCTCTTTCTACAGAATTCCCTGTAAGTTATGACAATATTGTCCATTCAGTATTTGGGGAAGAAACATCTGTAGTCATCTGTAACATCTCATTCAGCCTCCTCCTTCATTGGCTGACCAAAAAATCACCAGTACGGAAATTAACTTCCTTAGTATATTTCAAGCCAATCATCTCTACTAATAATCCTCTAGTCCATTGTAATGTTTTATTTCAATGAACTGAACATTTAATTGACTTTTCTGAATACACCCTTCTATCTACTCCTTGCCTAATCTATAGTCCCTATCACTACAATGTTCTAAATTAGTTGATGTTACTCCTGCTTACATCCTTTAACAGTATTTCTTAAACTTTAATGGGATGTACACTGAAATCATTTGGTAAGATTGGTAAAATGATTTTGATTAGTTAACTCTGAGGTGGAGTCCGAGATTCTGTATTTCTAACGAGTTCCAGGTTGATGCCAGTGCTTCATGGATAATACCTTGAGTAGTAAGGATTAGATGACTCCCAGCTATATTTAGAATAGAATAGAATAGAATAGATACTAATAGAAACTAAAAAAATGGTCTATAAATTCATACATGATCAATCAATCTCCTCTTTACCTTTTTTAACAGCCTTTTATCATTTATTGCAACTTTCTTCCTCAGTCTCTATAGTCTGGGCCCTCTTTCAGTTCTTCAAAAGCATCATGTTAATTTTTTTTGCCTCAAGGTATTTGTATAATAAACTCTTCTCTATTTGGAATGCCACACCTCTTACTTAATACCCACCCTTTTCCAGGCAATTCTTACTTATCTTAGATGCCTTAGCTTAAATCCCATTTTTTCAAGGAATTCTTACTTGACTTTAAATATGCTTCTGTCTTTCTAAAAAATTTATTTCCTATGATATCCTATGTGTCCCCCTCATAGTATGTATAATTGCTGTAATTAATCAATTATATTATCAATGTTTCAGTATCTGTAACCTTCCAGAGATGTAAATTCATTGAAAGCAGTTCCTCTCCCATATCTGGTTCAGGTCTGCATCTCCTGTATGTAGCACCATAGGTACTATATTTCCTGCATCTAGCCACATGGTTGATGGTCTGCAAATAGTTGTCAACTCTGATTATTTATGAAGAATATCTATCCTTTTTCTTCAAAGAAGGGGCATAGAATTTGTCAGATTTAGAATTTTGGAGCCTGCCGAAGGTCCAAATATAGAGGCTGATGGTTTTGCCTGCTATCTGTGAAGAAAGCAAAGTATTCCCTGATAGTCACATCTATCAGTGGAGAACAAAATGATAGATGGGAGAAAGATCAGCTAATGCTTGTGAAAATGAGTTGGCACTTGGTCTAGTAACAAACAAGTTACTAAAAGTAGTGTGATGAGAGTGGATAGGATAAGCAGGGCTGAGGAAGCTAGAGTTAAAAACTAAGGGTGCCTAGGTGGCTTATTCGGTTACATGTCTGCCTGTGGCTCAGGTCATGATCCCGGGTCCTGGGATTGAGTCCCACATCAGGCTCCCTGCTCTGCAGCGGGGAGTCTGCTTCTCTCTCTCCCTTGGCTCATGCTGTCTCTCTCTTGCTCACTCTCTCACTCAGATAAGTAAATAAAATCTTAAAAGAAAAATAAGTAGAGACATGGGAGGGTAACATCTGGGATGTGGTTGGTTGGCTGCAATGGACCCAATTCAAGACATTATAGTTTGGAAAAGGAAATTGTCAAAGTTCAGAGGGCCAAGGAGCAGAATGAAAGCCTCAGTTATTCATGGGCTAAAGGAATGAAGAAAAGGGAATATCGAGTTTGAGTTTAGAGTCAAACCAGGAGAGAATTGCTGCTGAATGCTAAGCAAAGACACAATGAGGCCGCAAGTGTTAAAGTCCTGAGGCAGGATAGTCATGAAATTTGAAGGTGAATGGTAGACTAGGGATTGAGGTACATAAAACCAGGCATCTAATGCCCTAGGGCACTGCAGGAAGGACTGTAGTTGAGTGTTTTAATGACCACACCACATCTCCTTGGCAAGCTAACTGTGCTTCACATATGATTTTTCTTGTGGAGGGGAATATAATATGGATAAGGTAAGCTGGGGTAGGCACAAAGCACCTACACTCAATGTTCAGGAGGAGAGATGGATACTGTTTCAGAGCACTTGATTTGCGTTAGTTAACCCACTTTGCTCCTAGACTGATCTCAAAGGAGAACATTACCTGGTATGCTGGGAAATACCTGTGGCCTAATAAATCCTTGGACATTTTTTGAAATAAGGAAAGATGTCCATGGAGACCTTTCTGCCTGTTTTCTGTATTTATTACCTATCTTCTAATGGTTTTCTTTCCAAGTCTACTGGGTCTCTCCCACTGACCTAAACCAGTGCTTTTCAAAAATAAGCTTGTGTTGAAATGATCTGGAAGTCTTCTTAAACTCAAATTCCTGCTTCCCACCCCCTCCCTCAGAATTTCTGATTCACCAGGAATTAGTGGGGCCCAATAATTTGCATTTCACCAAGTTCCTAGTGAATGTTGATTCTATTGGTCCAGAGCCACAGTTTGAAAGCAGTTGGCTTAAAACCTCTACCCTGCTACTTTATCCAAATTGTCATTCCCTGATGTAAGAAGCCTATTTAGCTAAAATCACATGTTTCGCTAGATCTGAAACACATAAACTAAAATCAAAATATCTTAGGGCATATAGATTCAGCAAAATTTAGTCATCTGATGAAATCGTGTATACAAATACGTGAATAACTAATAACAACAATAATTTCTCCAGCTTCATTCGATTTTTGTTGATTGAGATGGGTGTCTAATGAGAAGAACAAGCAATGTGACCAAATGAAGGGGAAACCTTCTAAATTGTAAGGAGGGATTTTTCTGGGCAAAGTATTCATATATCTGATGCAGTCAAATTACTTCTTCTGTTGTATTTCCTTCACTTCTAAATCTACATGCTCCACAAATTTGCAAGTTCTTTAACCACCCCCCACCCAAGTTTGCCATTTAATTTCTAGCAATTCTAGCGCAGGTGGTGGAATGGAAATTGTATGTCCAAAGTAGAGGAAGGTGAGGTGACATGCAAGTGAGTTCTTTATATGTCACAAACCACCTGTTCCATATATTTTGGCCATCACCAAAAATATTTAAATGTCAGGATTCATCTTTCTTTAAATATTTTCTGCAAGTTTGAGCATATTGCCTTGTTTGAAAGTGTCTGTGAAAGAACCATTTATTTTTGTCAAGGAACATTGTTCAGCATGGCACTTGTTAAAAAAGTAAATTAGACTCTGGAGTACTGCAAAATTACTTTCTCTTACATCACATGGCATTTCATGAAAACATAAGAAAATACTCTGATTTGTAGGGGTTATATTTTTAGTAGTGTCCTATTAAGTGATTTTTAACATAATAGTAGAAGTGCTAATTGCTGTAGTGAACTCAAAGGTGAAATCTTGGTTCAAATTCAGTGGCTTGATTTTGCATCTTTATCTAAGCCTTAGGTCAAATGACTTAAAGCTGAAAATGACAACAAACTATTATTTTGTGTTTTAGCTTTAATCAGGAAGGTGGAATAGAGTCCATCAGGAGGAAAACTAGAAACACTCTCAAAAGTTGTCAGTCATATATGCTCTTTGACTTTTTAAAATACGCCTTGTATTTTAAGAGAGTAAATGAGTTTTTAGAATTCAGAGCTTCTCAATTTTCTTACTCAAAAGGTATTTTTAAGTATTTAAAATATAGTAAACTAACTTCCCTCCCTCCCTTCCCTTCTTTCTTTCCTCCCGTCTTTTCCTTCTTTCCTGCCTGCCTGCCTTCCCTCCTTCCCTCCCTCCTTCCTTACTTCCTTTCTTCCTCTCTCTCTATTTCTGCCAAATGTGTTTTGTATTTTTCCTTCCCTTTAATCACAGATAGAAAAGAGATTCTGTGTGTCACTTAGTAATTCTTCAGCCAAGATATCTTCAACCATATTACAATGGACAAGGTAATTTCTTAGATTTCACCAGTTTAATAGACTGACCACAGTTAATATTTGGAAAATAGAAAGGATATTCAGATTGCTGCCATAAATTCAAACTACATCTCCTCTTATATAGCAGCTTTGAGAATATGTCCTGAAATAGAAGCCAGTGAGTTTTTCAAATTAAGGTTCATCGTTGTTTAGTATTATCTTGATCCATATGAACAAAAATAGAGAAACCAGGTCTTTTTCTCTATTTCAAATTTACAACTTGATTATTGTGATAATGTATTTCCTTAGCAGTTTGGTTTTGTTCACCAGCACTGTGGATCCTATTGCACAAGCCTTTACATTGTTTTTTGTTCTTTGTTTTGGGGGTGGGGCAGAGGGAGAGGGAGAGAGAGAATCTTAAGCAGGCTCCATGCTCAGTTGCGGGGCTTGATCTCATAATCCTGAGATAATGACCTGAGCCCAAATTCAGAGTGGGTGCTTAATTGACTGAGCCCCCCGGGCACCTTTTTTTTTTTTTAATTTTTTTAGAGAGAGAACATACATTGTTTTAATAGTTTATTCAATCACCTTTAAAAAAATCACACCAAAATTAATATCATTGCATTTACATTGCATTACAGTGTTGCATTACAACATTGTAATAGACTCATAGAGAATATTAATAATTAATAAACTTGAGTCTGCACAGAAGTAGCTTACAGTCCTGGTAGGTTGAATTGTAATTAAGACATGTAAGATGATCTCAAATGTGAAAATAATTTGCTAACACAGTGGAGAACCCCTCAAATTTTTATGAAGTAGAGGGATGTGATCAGACTTGTGCCTTAGAATTACAGTCTCTAAAGTGGTGTGTGCATTACCATGACTTGGACATCACAATCCTTTGAAATATTGAACATAATATTGGAAATTCTTATATTTGTTTTTAATCCACAATGTTATAATAAAGAGCTTTGTAATACTAGTAGGGTTCATCTGGCACTGGCATTTGGTATGTGTGTCATACAGTGTCATGTCATACATAGACAGTAAAATATCCTTAACGAAGTATGGAGATTTCATACCAGTGGGAATGGCAGTTCACCCTTCATTTCTTCTAGCTTTCAATTCACTGTTACTTATTGACATTTATGTCTACCTGGTAGTGGACTCATGTATTATATTTTCTAGCTTTAAGCTTAACTTTGCAAAACAGATTAATGTTTTACAAAAAAAAATGAAGATCATTCTAATAATGCAAGCATAAGCAGTTAACAAAAGTGACAGTGATGCCACAAATTTAATCACAAACTGTTGGTCACCAACATAATGAGGTCAAACAATTATGATCTGATCTGCCTGTAAGTTGGCCAAAAACAAATTATTAAGAGGAGAATTTGGTGTTTACAAAAAATGCCCATTATTATTAGTGATATAAATTTATAATCATGCTTAGGAGGCAATTTAAAATATTATTTTATCTTCCTCTGACCCTTGAAACATATATCTATTGTATCATGTTGCTTTATCATGTGAAAAATTTATTACCACAGTAATTAAATACACAATGTTATAAATAAATGGTATAATGTATATTAGAGGCCAACTTCACAACATTTTACTGCTAAGTGTGAGTAATGAAAAAACTTCTGAATGTAGTAAAGTAGAGATGATAGATGTATGAGAAGTTATCTAAAATGAAGGGACATTTGGAAGGTACTTTCCCTGGCCCTTGCATGAACTGGGATCGTGTCAATTATGAAAGGAAAGGAGGTAACATGTGCCAAGGATATTATGAGATGACATGGATGAGGTGAAGAAGTCAGAGAGCACAGTGAAGCTGAAAGCATGAGTGATGCCCTGATATGTGTGCAATGATACCAAGAGGGAAAAAAAGCTGAACTTAGGAGTACAGTGAAGTTCCTTTTTGTCTTTTTAAAAACATAATTATTGGGGTGCCTGGGTGGCTCAGTCATTAAGCATCTGCCTTTGGCTCAGGTCATGATCCCAGGGTCCTGGGATCGAACCCTGTATCAGGCTCCCTGCTCAGTGGGAAGCCTGCTTCTCCCTCTCCTACTCCCCCTGCTTGTGTTCCCGCTCTCGCTGTATCTCTCTTTGTCAAATAAATAAATAAGATATTTAAAAAATAAATTAAAAAAATAAAAACATAATTATTTAACATTGATTTCATTGTTTTCACTAATAAATTTCTTGAATAGAATTTGGCGATCTAAATCATCCCTGAAGAGTGAAAAGCTAACAGAAGAAATTAATTGATGTATATTTCCAATACTAATCTCCACATGGAGTATAGAACAGATGTTTTCTGATTTAAGTTGTGTGTGTGTGATTTCTCACTTGTCATGTTGTAGTAAGGATTGTGTTAGCAGATTTTTCATTTTGAGAAACATAATACGCACTTTTGGAGGTTGTCATTATATCATACTTCATATTACAAGATTCCCACTCTGAACTGTATTTAAAAACTTGCACATCCTAAGAGTTAAAATGACTCTAAAGGTAATTTCTCCATGTACTCATGTTTTATTTTTTAATTAACATGTAGTTGAGTCAGTTGCTGTATAACATATTAGATAACTGGAATAGTTTAAATACAAAACTTTACTATAAAATTTGATTTCTTTATTTCTGTAAGTTGTATGTATTTTGCACACTTGAGTTGCTGCTTTATATGCATATAAATAGTATTATTTTCATATATGACTGAACTCTATCTAGTACGATATTTTAGAGTAAAACTTCTATTTCAAAAATTTCTATACAAGTTGGAGATGTACCTTTATCAACAGAAAAAAAGTGATGATAATTGTTATGATAATGATGTAGAACATCAGTATTATTTTTGTATGATACTAATTGAAATCATTGAATACTTATTGATCGCTCAATTCCTATCCATACCTGAGTTCTTCAGAACCTGTGAATACAGTAACTAATGCTATTTCCTTCTTGTCTACTTGCCAAGAAGCATAGAATCAGATGTGTGACCATCTTCTATTAACTGAAAAGTGTCAGGTGGCATGTGTACTTCTGTACTGAGCCCTACACTTTCCTGAACATATTTTATCTTGATTTTTTTCTCTGAATATAGTTGCTATATTTATTATTGTAAGCCATCTAAGATAAATTGTGAAAAATGTGTGAATATATAAATATTATACCTTAAACATAAAAAATATATTAATGGTTCCTAGAATATTTTTTATTTTGTGTAATTTTGTCAGTGATACTGTGGCTAATACTGACCTTTTATAGAAAGTATATGAACACTGGATATAATCCAAATTTCAGATTTAAACAGAACTATCAAATTGAATTTAAATTAAAAAGTGATAAAAATAAAAAGAACTATAAAAGCATCATTCCTTCAATTTTTACAAAGAATAGGTGTTTTTCCCATATTATAAAAGTAATGCATGAAATTATAGGAAATTTTTAGGTAAGATATTAAAAAATAACCATCCTGCTTATTGATATGTTGACATATTACTTTTTATTCATTTGTGTGTGTGTGTATGTGTTTAAACTTAAAGATAGTTGCAAATCTGAGTGCACATTTTCCAGATGATGTTTAAAATTTTCTTACAGAACTTTCATAGTTTTCTTACCCATACCTAATTCCTTAGGACTTTTTTTAAAGCAACTACATTCATCAAGCTTTTCCAAAGTGTTGACTTAGTTTTCATAGTAACAGCAATTTTGTTTTTGCATTCATGTTTCATTGTTTTAAATAATCTCTAATTAAAATTTATAGTTGTAATGACAACTCATGTAGATAAGTTTGAGAAATACCAAACTGAATCTTGGTAAGAAATCAACTCAACCATTGGAGGTGGGTATAGGTGGGCTTATTTGAGAAAAGCCCAAGGTTTGTGATGATTGAGTTACTGCTGGATATCAATAGGTGAATTTTGGGGGCTATGTTTGATTGTATAGCTGGAAAAAGAAATTTTAAAATAAAGTGCTAGGATTCACTATATATTAAGATTCACCTTTATTCAGATATTTGCTCTATAATTTACTTAATTTTACCTTACAAACACAACTTGAGAAATGTCATTGATTAGGTGTAAGATGTGAAAAATAGGAGAGCAAAAACACGTTATTAAGTTAAAATATATTTGGGGAAAAGAGGTCTTCCTTCTTTTACCAACTTCTATATTTGAAAACATTTACTTAATTTTTTTGTAACAAATTATGTAAATTTCAATATGAAAAAATTTAAATTAAATCATTTAATTTTAAAAGTTAGAAACTTAAATGACAAACAGTACTTTAGATCTGCAGTAAAATGTGTTTTATTCTTTGCCAAATATACACAGTTTTGAAATTCTATCTCATAATTTTCTAAAGCTCCTAGTTTATTCATAAATTTTAGTTTATTTATCTTTCAGCTGAGCATTGTTCTTAACCTTATATAGTAAGGGCATTTATATGTTGAGTTTCTATATTCTCGTTCTGTGTAATTTACAATCTAAAAATTACATCAGTGGGTTATTTCTAATAGAAGTCAATAGGAACCATTTCCATTTGTGAACTTAAGGTGACATAATTTAAATTAAACAATAATGTGACAATGGTAGAGATACCAAAACATATTATGTACGAAGCACAGGGATTGAGCAGATTGTCATACAAAGGAATTAGAGATGCATACCACAAATGCCAGCCAAGGTTTATTGGGAAATATCTACAAGCAGAGAAATAGAGCACATGTATTATGTGAACTCTGATTATTTCACCATTTAGTAAAGATATAGATGGTCAGTGTGCCAGTGGAGGTGCTTTAAATATTTATAGTTTGTGGGCAGTGGGAGCCTCTGCTTAGAGAAGCCTTATTAGAAAGACACAGCCTCTGCCTCCCACTAACTGGCATCATCCTGTTCTTCTGTTGAGATAATTCAGATCTCCTGGGTCAGTTCTTTATTAAGACACTAAAAGTGGAAGGAAAATGAACCTCTAGTGCATGCAAAGATTCTTCGGGGCATTAAGGTACCATATTTTCCTCTTCAAGTCCAGAAACTATTCATGTTTTAGCTTGTCAAATATGTCAATCCTGGGTAAATCTCTCACTGAGAGGAAATGGTAGAAATGGTATTATAACTCCCAATATGATATGTTTTTTTTTTTTTTTTTACAACCTCTTTGTTGGGTAATAATATAAAAACAATATAAATCTTCTTAATTCTGCAGTTACCTAATATAAGTTATATAGCCAAATCTAAATCATTTCTCATGAATTGCATCATTCATTATGCGTATGGGCAGAGTGAGAAAAGCCATCCCATTCACACAAGCAATGTTCATCCTTTGTCCAACAAAGGAAAACCAAATTAAGAGAGTACAACTTCACCATATAAGACAGAGGAAAAGGATTATACACACACACACACACACACGCATACGTAATGGTCCATATTTAATGAAAAATTAACATTCTTGCCAGAGGCAATGAAAAAAATAAAAAATCAAGAGAAAAATGAAATGGTAATAGAAATAGGTTCACAGGTGTTGCATATATTGAAGTATCAGACATGAAATATAAAGTAATCATGGTTTACATTTTCAAGAAAAATAGCTGACAGAAATCCACAAAAAGAAAAAAAAATCAAATTGACATTCTAGTACACAAAAAATATAACTGAATTAAGAACTTAATGAAACAGGAGATTAGACTTGTAGAAGAGAGAACTAGCAAATTGGAATAATGATTTTGAAGCAAAGAAAGGAAAAAAAAGACATATGGGACATAATGAAAATTTCTAACAGCTATACAATTGTAGTCTTAGAAGGAGAATAGAGAGAATGGGACCAATGCAATACTTGATGTTTTACTTAATTTTATAAGAATTTTCCCAAAAGTTAAAGGTGAGAGATAATGATCAAGATGCTATTTATTTATCTTTTTAAAATATTTTATTTATTTATTTAGAAGGAGAAAGAGAGCAAGCAGGGGGAGGGGCCCAGGGAGAGAGAGAATCTTAAGCAGACTCTGTACCGAATGTGCAGCCTGAAGCGGGGCTCGATCTCACAACCCCAAGATCATGGCCTGAGCTGAAATCAAGAGTCAGACACTCAACCGATTGAGCTACCCAGGTTCCCCAGATCAAGATGCTATTTAAAGGGGGCGCCTGGGTGGCTCAGTGGGTTAAAGCCTCTGCCTTCAGCTCAGGTCATGATCTCAGGGTCCTGGGATCCAGCCCCGCATGGGGCTCACTGTTCAGCAGGGAACCTGCTTCCCCCTTTCTCTCTCTGCCTGCCTCTGCCTACTTGTGATCTCTCTCTCTCTCTCTCTCTGTTAAATAAATAATTAAAATCTTTGAAAAAAAAAAAAAAAAGATGCTGTTTAAAGGAACTTCCATGCTCATGAATTGGAAGAATAAACATTGTTAAAATATCTATGCTGCCCAAGCAATCTGTACTTTCAATGCCATCCCGATCAAAATACCATCGGCATTTTTCAAAGTGCTGGAGCAAACAATCCTAAAATTTGTATGGAACTAGAAAAGACCCAGAATCACTAAGGAAATGTTGAAAAAGAAAAAACAAAGCTGAGGCATCACGTTGCCTGATTTATTTATTTATTTATTACAAAGCCGTGAGCCCCAAGACAACATGGTACTGGCACAAAAATAGATACATAGACCAATGGAACACAGTAGAGAGCCCAGATATGGACCCTCAACTCTATGGTCACCTAATCTTTGACAAAGCAGGAAAAAGTACCCAATGGAAAAAAGACAGTCTCTTCAATAAATGGTGCTGGGAAATCGGACAGCTATATACAGAAGAATGAAACTGGACCATTCTCTTACACCATACACAAAGATAAACTCAAAATGGATAAAATACGTCAATGTGAGACAAGAATCCATTCAAATCGTAGAGGAGAACATAGGCAGTAACCTCTTCGACATCGGCCACAGCAACTTCTTTCAAGACACATCTCCAAAGGCAAGGGAAACAAAAGTGAAAATGAACTTTTGGGACTTCATCAAAATAAAAAGCTCCTGCACAGCAAAGGAAACAGTCCACAAAACAAAGAGGCAACCCACAGAATGGGAGAAGATATTTGCAAATGACACTACAGACAAAGGGCTGATATCCAAGATCTATAAAGAACTTCTCAAATTCAACACCCAAAAAATAGATAATCAAGTCAAAAAATGGGCAGAAGACAGGAGCAGACACTTCTCCAGAGAAGACATACAAATGGCTAACAGACACATGAAAAAGTGTTCATCATCATTAGCCATCAGAGAAATTCAAATCAAAACCACAATGAGATACCACCTTATACAAGTCAGAATGGCAAAAACCGACAAGGCAAGAAATGACAAATGTTGGATAAGTTGTGGAGGAAGGGAAACCCTCTTACACTGTTGGTGGGAATGCAAATTGGCACAACCACTTTGGAAAACAGTGTAGAGGTTCCTCAAAAAACTAAAAATAGAGCTATCCTATGACCCAGCAATTACACTACTGGGTATTTACCCCAAAGATACAGACATAGTGAAAAGAAGGGCCATATACACCCCAATGTTCATAATAGCAATATCCACAATAGCCAAACTATGGAAAGAGCTGAGATGTCCTTCAACAGATGAAGGGATAAAGAAGTTGTGGTCTGTATATACAATGGAATATTGCTCAGCCATCAGAAATGATGAATACCCAACTTTTGCATCAACATGGATGGGACCGGAGGAGATTATGCTGAGTGAAATAAATCAAGCAGAGAAAGTCAATTCTCATATGGCTTCACTTACTTGTGGAACATAAAGAATAGCATGGAGGACATTAGGAGAAGGAAGGGAAAAATGAAGGGGGGGAAATCGGAGGGGGAGACAAACCATGGGAGACTATGGACTGTGAGGAACAAACTGAAGGTTTTAGAGGGGTGGGGGGTGGGGAATGGGTTGGCCTAGTGATGGGTATTAAGGAGGACACATACTGCATGGAGCACTGGGTGTTATACATAAACAGTGAATCTTGGAACACTACATCAAAAACTAATGATATACTGTATGGTGACTAACATAACATAATAAAAAATAATTAAAATAAATAAATAATATAAAGGAACTACCAGAAGAACAGCCATGGAGAAAGCCTAGGAATTACTAGTCCAAATTGTTAAGGGAAAACAACTAGTTTCATGGTCAATGCTTCTGAAAAAAATAAAAAGTGAACTCTTGCATTGTACCTAATGTATACTTAAGATGTCTGATATATTGATAGTACATTTCTTCCAGAAATTTGGAAACCGAATTGGAGAAAAGAACATCCAAAACTAAGAAAACTAAGTAAGAGTCTATTATTAACTCCAAGAAAAAAAATTGTATTAAGAAAGAAATGTCACCATCTATGAACCATTGCTTTTTTTGGAAGTAAGGGGAGATCACAGTGTTTTGAGGACATGTTATTTAAAAAAATTAAATCCTCTTACTATTTTTTAATAAATATTATACAATAAATATCTAAACATGAAAATAATAAATAACAATATAAGCATATTATGTTAAAGTATAGAAGACAGATAATATAAAAAAAGATTAAATAGTTGATAATATTTTTTTATTCTAGTAAAGGGAAGTAAGAGGGCAAAAGATATAAGGTGAAGTGCGCTGGGAACAAGGTCTCTGTTTCTCTTATAAGTCTGTGTCTTACCTATAAATCTTACAAGCATTCATCTTATCCTTTATATGTGTATAATAATAGTCCTTTGTCTGTTTGTTTTTTAAGGCTCAAGTTATACAAAAATGTTAGCACATTGTCGGTCACAAAGTAACTGCCCATTAAGTGCCAGTTATTTAAATAGTAGATTAATAGAAGTAAAATTCAAGTGATTATAGTAATATTAGGAATTGAGACTTTATTTCAATTGGTTAATACTACTCTGTGTATTTTGTAAGCAAGTTGGCAAATTAATACATAAACCATGTAAATATGGTTCATCATCCATGACTTTCTTTAACCTCCTTTCTTTGCTTCTTTTCTGAAATGTATGTCTAAGACTTTGGTTAATGGACCATAATCTGGACTCTTTCTACATTTCAACCTTGAGCGTTCTTTAAATTGGCAGTGCCACATCCCAACTATCCCCTGATATTCTATTCTCCAGAATTGATCTGGGGTGACATCTTTAGTCCTAGAGCTGGGAGAAAAAATAAAGAGCTGTACCAGTCTGTATCTGTGACATCACTTATTTTCAACCCACATGTAAATGCACTCCACATGCATTTTCTCCCTAAGCCATATTTCACTGGTTAATAGTGATTAATTTTATGTAAATTTTAAGTAAAGTTTAAGCAAAAAACACAATATAATAGAAGCACTTGAAGTAATGAAATTGTTTCCTTTATTGCAAATTTTATTTAAACCCTCCCAGTTATCATCTTCATTGACAATATACTCAGGACTTAATGCTGAGTTGTTGTTAATTTTTAATGCTACTTATGTTGTTTAATACAGTGTATAATTTGGCACTGAATCTTTTAGTAGAACTAAGCTTTGACATCCTCTATAATCCTCCACTCAAAACTAGTATTTTTAATCAATTAAGACCCTTCTCCTTCCCACCCCCCCGCATTACATCTTAGAATATATTATAGTAATGCAGAATGTTTAACATTTTAGAATATTTATAAATGGGATTTCACTTTTAGAAAGTAAAAATCATTAGAAAGATAGTAAAATTTTCTCCCGGGATTAAAAAAAATCATATTTATAAAATAGCTGGAAGTAACTTGACTTCTCAGCAAATTTTCAGCTGTAGACTTTTTCTGTTAATCAAGATGTGTCACTGCCTCTAACTGTTCTAAATGAAGCTGAATATTTAGAATAAGTCTGTCTTTTTTGGAAAAAAAAAAATCATTGTGAAATTGTAGTACATTTAAATCCTCAGAAACTTTTTACCAACATGATGCTTGGGCACCAGATTTCCTGTGACTTTCACCCTGAATTAAGGATGCATTTCTTGAGGGTTAGTTTATCAAGACCAGCTAATGTTTTCAAAGGGGCACATAGCTCCCATTCCCTTGGGAATTTGTGGGTGCCTGTCTAGTCTGAATTTCAAATACTGACAGAGAATCGTAATTAGAATATAGCTGCAGTTTCATGAATATTCAATTACTCCATAAAAAGAATTAACTTGAGCCATAGATCAATTACATGAACGTTGATAAACTCCTTTAGCAAGTATGATATTTTCAGGGAACAAATTCAGGTGCAAGAGAAATGTCATTTTCTTTACTTTTTTCTGTAATTCAAATTAACCATTCTGTGTGATAGCAGAAAATTTAATGTCTAGTTTCTCAGTTATATCAGATTTAAACTCCATCATAGACTGTTCTCCTCCTTTTTGCTCTCATCTTCTCTTTCCTGATATGGCCTCAAAACCCAGGGGGGATGGGATGAGGTGGTTTCTATGACTTGCATAATGCTATTGTGTGAAAGGTCCAGGCACCACTTTTTCATCCTCCATGGTGTGACTCACCTACTAGGCCCTTGTCTTACTTGATCACAAAAGGTTGATATCTGCCATTAAGAATCGCATGTCTTCACTTGGTCACTAGCTTTACTGTCCATTGTAGCATTGGAGAATTATTCTTCTGGTCTAAACTTAAGATCTGTTTGGGCTAATACTGTTCGTTACATTCTAAATTTATTAACACACTGGAAGCAAAACAAAACAAAACAAAAAAACATGACTGCTCACTGCAACATACTGGGTTTACATGTAGGTTATGAAAGGCTCTCTCAGGTTTTTTAGATAGCAGTCTGCTCTTTTATTTCATATCCTGAATGCGTGGGGGACTCTGTGGGTTGTGTATCAGACAAAAGGTGAAGCACAATTCATTTCTACTCTTCAATACTCAAACCTGTATGGGAATTTTATTCCACTCTCCAGCTAACTCTGGATGTCCTGCAGGATGCAAAGCTTCTGATCAAAGTTTAACCCTTTTATGTTCTACTCAAACTCCCCTTCCTCTCTAGTTTGTAGGAGTTAGTTTAGGTAGATGATGGCAGTGTCAAGCAGGGTAAGGGGAAAAAAAAATCACAAGTGTGTTAATGTCTCCCCATATCACAGAGCTATACTTCTTTGAAAGTTATGCTCAGGACAAAAATCCTAGGAGTGTGTTGAGTTGTGATTGTTTGATTAGAAAGTTCCCCATTGAACATCACAGATGGAAATTATTATTGGATAATAAATACTGCATTCTAACAACATCAAAACGGTACTTCCTTCAATCACAACCTTGAGGTCATCAAATGTCATAAAAAATGAAAGGTAAAAAAAATCAAAAATCCAGAATGTGAGAAGAAAGAAAAGAAAGATAAAGGAGAAAGGACTGCTGGAGCCCTATTTCTTGTATTATCTAGGCCCTGGTCTCTTCACATTCCATTTAACCAACATTCACATGATCCACAAAGTCCTCCTTCTGTCTGATCAATCTTGTTGCCTCATACCTATTTGCTTGCACTGTCCCCTTACCTCATGTATCAGTGTTCCTATTTATAAAGCTCAAGCACAGCACTTTGTGTAGAGAAGCCTGTTAGTACCTGTCGATATGTAAGTATATATTGTGTGTCTGGTGAATATTGTATAAGTGAAATGTTTATTTAAATATTTTATCATTTAAAATATAGGTTGCAAAGTTTTAAAGACATTTAGCTTGCTGGAGTGTTTTAGGTAAGAAACCTGGTCATAATTCTTTTGCCAAAATACCAAGTATAAAAGGTGGTTTAGACTTGAGAGGCAAGAACAGAAATACAAGACTGAGATTAAGACTGTTCATAGGTCAAGGTTAGGAGTCAGAGAGTAGGTTCAAGAGAGCCAAAATTTAAGGTCAGAGTCAATAACTCAAAGGGGCTCTGTTTCTGGTTAGAACTCTAGGCTTGAGGGGATCATGGGTAGACTCTGTTGAAGCAAGGTAACGTGGCAATTAAAAGTATTCCAACTGCCTATACTGAGGTCAGCCAGTCATGTATATGAATCCTCATTTACTCTTATGACTTTGTAAACTTAGTCAAGTTGTTTAAACCTTTTTTTATAAAATAGGAATATTAATAGGACTTACATAGCAGGATTCATAGTGAAGTTCTTCAGGTACATGAGAAAAATTTATTCTCTGTCTCTTTCATGGTTTATTTTGTGGCTTCTTTGGAGATAATGTGAAGTGGACTGCTAAATCTCTACCAGCTGGTTATAATTTCTCCCTCAGTCTACTCATCCGAGGTTCTAGTTCCGATGGATATTTCCTAAAGCTAATGAACTTAAACTCAGGGACTTTCCCATGCTCTGGAGGGAATGTAACAATATGTTTACATGGTTATGTTTTTGTTAATTTTCAAAACTAAGATACCCTTTATATTATTTTTCATAAATCCCTTTTACCCTACAAAATTCCATGTTTCAGGATCTATATAATCCGAGTCTGCCCCCACCCTGAGCCTTTTTTGCTGAATTCACCTTACCCTTTAAGATCCTCCTGGGTCACAATTTTGGACACCCATAGACTGACATTATTTCAAGACCCAGTGTATGCACTCAAGTATGATGTAACACTGATCCACCATTTTTCTCAAACTCTAGAGGAAGCACATCATCATCTCTGATCAGTTCCTTCTCTTCAATCCCATTCAGTTGTATTGAGCCCATGAATCAGATGATCTCACTAGAATGGACTTCCTAAAACTATCCTTCACTAGGCTTTACTCTCCCGTGGATAAGGGAATTAATATTCATAACACACGATCAGTTCTTTCCAAAGAAATGTTCTTATGAACTTCCGACTTTGTCTGCAACATTTTTTATAGTCTAGGGGTTATGGTCAACTAAAGATTATACAACAGGTTCTTAGGTTCTTGGGTACCTCATTTGTAAATCCTGCTTTGGACAGGTAGTGTATCACAATGGAAAGTAGAAGACACTTATGGTCTTAGTGCCTCTGATGCACTGAGTAAGGATGCATTTTAACAACTATCTTACACATACAAAACCTGAAGAATACCTAGAAAGTAGTGAAAATTCAAAAAAAAAAAATTAGCTCTTATCTGTCAATATGCCTCTCAGAACTGGCCCTGTGTCTAGAAATGACCCATGGAATGATGTCTGAATCATTGAAACCAGTTTTATAGGAAATTATAGGAAAAAGGTGTGAAGAATGAAAACAGAGCTATCATAAGTATGGTATTAACACTTAGAAGATTAATGTTAATTTATCTTTGAAAAATGAAAATAATATTGTAAGCAGAAACAGTCATATTTCTAATTTGGGGATATATAATTTGCAATTTTTTTACATTAAGCAAATCTGTATTTCTAAGTTGAGTCAAGTTATTTTTAAAATTCTTTTTTACACTTTCTGATAAGGATCAAATTAATATAATTTAATTGCACTTAACTATTATAATTTGCATCTTCTCCCTAATAAAATTAGGGCTTCAATAAAAAAATTAAGTGATAAGGTTCTGCACAGGCACCAAATTTAATTTTCTATTGTTTCCATTTTAGGTAAAATATAAAAGTATAATGTTTCTTTGCAAAAGTAATTGCACAAAAGTTAACTACATTTAAATTCACAGAAACATGATTTTTGTAGAGTAATAGAAATAGAGGCAGCTGGAATATAAGAGTAGGTAGATTAGACTGCATAAGCATTAATAATGTTTATTTAACCATCCCTCCTTATTCTTTAGTACAATATTCTTTAACATAAAACAGAAGATGTGGGTGGATTGTTTACTTGTTTTCTATTTTCTATTCTAAGGAGAAATATATGCAACTAATTACCATGCTCAGAAAAGAAAACCATTCACATGGAAAATGAAATTTGAAAAACAATGTGCATATATTTCAGCTCTAATAGTTCAAAGAACTTGCGCATCATTTTTCTTAAGGTGTGAAATACAGGTTCTTGAGCGTTTATATTCTCCATAAATTATGTTGTCTATTTTGTATGTGGATGTCTTTAATTGTTTGAAAAATGCTGTATTTTATTTTGCATGTTTAAATTATGGTGTAATTTTTTTCCAATTGTATTTTATATATATATATATTTACCTCTCATTTTGTGATATTTAAACAGGAGAGAGATAAGAGAACCAACTAGAAGAAATTTGTACTAAGCAAAAATTATATGAATCAATTTGTTTCTGAGGGTATACATTCCTAGTGGAAATAAAGATGATGATAATTACAGTCATAATAAAAAATAATAACCACAATGGATATATTTGGGGTTTTAGTCTACTTCTTTCCTTTAAGATATCACAACTCTTTATAGGAATCTTGCTCTGTCCGTGCGATTTGGGTGGGTAAAATCACACATCCTGCCCCAGAGCAAGAAATAACTACATCTCATCAGTTATACCCTTCCAGCTCACTAGGTATAGGATAGGTTCAGAACACATTCCACAACAGGTCATAATTTCTTAGCTTTTTTGAGAAGCATAAAAAAGAAGTTGTTTATCATCTGGAAATTTCCATCAAGAAGGAGCAAAATAGTTAAGCTGCTAGAGATTAGTGTTCCTACCATATGAAGAAAGCCCACTTAATGAAGCCCACACAGAGGAAACACTTGGAGAAAGAGTTGGAGACAAAGAAGTACCCTAATGACAGTCTGAGATTTAGATTTAGCAGAGACTAGAGATAATTCTGTTGTCTGGATTTTTAATCTACTTGAAGAAATCAATTCATTTTTTGCTTAATATAGTTTGAGTTGAATTTCTAACACTTGCACTAAAAAGGTGGATCTGACTGGGGGACAATTAATTTAAGTGTAGAATTGTGTAAGCACTCACACAAATTGTCGTATTAAATTTCACAAGTCTTTTGAGTTGTTAAAGTTGGGGAAATGTAAAGAAACAAAAATTTACTGAAAGATCCATGACCAATAAAAGGAGAAATGAAATCATATGGAATTAATAAACTATTGTCGAATGACAGCCTCTGTGACTTTTTTTTATCTCTCCATTTCTATAATACTAAGATGATACACTAGCATTCTATTTCCTGCATCTTGCAACTGTCCTTTTTATCCTATTTCTTTCTCCATTTGAGATAATGGACATTGTCACTATCCTTAGTTTAAAATCCTTGAAACATTTTTACTTCTCTTGTGCCTTTTCTACCTTAATTAGTGGTGAAGAAAAAGTTCTAAGAAAGTAAAATGTTGGGGCGCCTGGGTGGCTCAGTGGGTTAAAACCTCTGCTTTCCGCTCAGGTCATGATCTCAGGGTCCTGGGATCGAGCCCTGCATCGAGCTCTCTGCTCAGTGGGGAGCCTGCTTCCCCCTCTCTCTCTGCCTGCCTCTCTGCCTATTTGTGATCTCTCTCCTTTCTGTCAAATAAATAAAATCTTAAAAAAAAAAAAAAGAAAGTAAAATGTTTAAAAATAAGTTATATTTGACCAAAATATTACATACTACAGTGAGGGCTATTTACTCAAAAATCTGTTTGTATCATTGTGCTCATATCATATAAATACAAAAACTATGTCCTTTATTCTCTGTACTGATTTTTTTAAAGATTTTATTTATTTATTTGACAGAGAGAGAGAGAGAGAGAGAGAACAGGCAGAGGTAGTGGCAGGCAGAGGGAAAGAGTTCAGAAGTAGGCTCCCTGCAGAGCAGAGGGAGCCTGATATGGGACTTGATCCCAGGACCTTAGAAGGACCTCAGCCGAAGGCAGACACTTAACCAACAAGGCGCCCCTCTCGGTACTGTTCTTAATCCAAGTAGATTATAAGATGTTTGGTTAATAAATGTTTATAGGTAATGATTAACACTCACTTTTTTTAAAATTTATGTTTGTTTTACTTCCCATTTTGAAATAATTTATACTTAGAGAAAGTTAATTTCTGATAAACATATCATTTAGTTTTCCTAACATTAGGAAATAGCTAACATTAT
Source organism: Potos flavus (assembly GCA_028534135.1). NCBI lineage: Eukaryota > Metazoa > Chordata > Mammalia > Carnivora > Procyonidae > Potos > Potos flavus. Next base: position 85,355,508 of record CM052895.1, on the reverse strand, counting down.
TATGGGACATTTGTCAAAATGTAAAATTTAACATTGGTATTAACTGAACTACAGACATAATTCAGATTTCACAAATTTTTTCAATGACGTCCTTTTTTCTCTTCCAAGATCCCACACTGTTTTTAGCTGTCGTGTCTTACCTTAGTCTCCTCTAATGTGTAGTAGTTCCTTAGTCTCTCCTTATCTTTCATGCTTCAACATTTTCAAGAATTTTGGTTACTTATTTTGCTGAATGTCTTCCAATTTGGGTGATCTCATATCTTCTCATGATTAGGTTGAGATTATGCATTTGGGGCAAAAGTAACAAAAAAGGGATATGAATCTGCCAGGCCATCCATATTCTTAATGAAATGTACCTGATAACATGGTTAAAATGAAGTCCACTGGGTTTTTCCACATTAAAGCTATCATCTGTCCCCTCGTAATTGATAAATATCTTGGGATAGATAATTTGAGAAAATACTAATTTCCTGATTCTCTTCAAACTCTGTTCTACTTTCTCAAATTTATTTTGACTTTTCCAGTTTACTTACATTTCTATACAAATGTTGGAATCAGCTTGTATATATCTATGAAGATTCCTACTGAGATGTTGATTGAGATGGAATAGAATTTCTAGATCTATTTGTGGAGAAATGACATCTAAGAATACCAAGTTTTCTAGTACATGAACACAGCATATCTCTCCATTTATTTAGATTTTCTTTTATTTATTTCTTTAGTACTTTCCAGTTTCTAACACACAAATCCTGCACATATTTTAGATTATAACTAAATATTTAATTGTTTTTGTGATGTTATTATAGGTAGTATTTTATTTCAAATTTTAATTGAGCATTGCTAATTTATATAAATGTAATTGATTTTTCTACATTGACCTTGTGTTGTACCTTTGCTAAAAGTCAATTATTAGTTCTGGAAGGTTCTTTGTTGTTGTTTGTTTTTGTAAATTCTTTGAATTTTCTATGTAGACAGTCATGGACTATAAATAGGTGCTGTTTTAATTCTTGCTTTCTAATCTATATGTCTTATTTAATTTTCTTGTTTTATTGCACTACTTAGGACTTATAGTACATGTTGAATAGGAACGATAAGAGAGGGTCTTCTTGCCTTGTTTTGAGTTTGGGGGAAAATCATTCAGTAATTCATCATTAAGTGTTATATTATCTCTAGGTTTTTAAAATTTTTTTTGATATATTTTTTATAGTCCATTACGTGGTTAAGTAAGTTCTTTTGTATTAATAATTTGCTGAGAGTTTAGATCATCCATGCATGTTAAATTTTTTCAAGTACTTTTTTTGCATCAGTTGAGATAATCCTAAGTATTTTTTTTTACTATAGAAATATGTTGAGGCACCTAGCTGGCTCAGACGTTAGAGCATGTGACTCTTGATCTTGGAGTTGTGAGTTCGAGCCCCACATTGGGTGTAGAGATTACTTAAAAAAATATATGTTAAATTACTTTAATTCACTTTCAGTATTGAACTAGCTTTCCATTGATAGGTTAATCTCTACTTGGTATAGCTATATTATTCTTTTTATATATTGCTAAATTTGATTTGTTAGTATTTTATTTTATTTTTTTAAAGATTATATTTAATTTGGAGAGATAGAGAGAGCACGAGTGGAAGGGACAGAGGGAGAGGGAAAGAGAATCTCAAGCAGACTCCACACTGAGCATGGAGCCTGAGCCTGACATGGGCTTGATTCCAAGGGCATGATCCCTGAGGTGAAGACCTGAGCTGAAATCAAGTCAGATGCTTAACCGACTGCGCCACCTAGGTGTCCCTTCTAGTATTTTATTGAGGAGTTTTGTGTCTCTTGTTCATTTATTCCCTGCCTCACCATTTTCCTTTTGGAAGGAGATCCCTCCATCCCTTCTGGCTGCCCTAGTGTCTAAAATAAACACTTTTATTAAACAGAGTATGTATTCAAATAACACTATAGTGTTTCACATGTAATATAATAAACTTAAAACATAAATTTCTAATTTCTCAATCTTTGTGCTATGGATGTAACATTTTATTTTTACATATGCTGTAAACATATATTACATTGCTACTATTTTTGCTATCTATAGTTACCTTTTAGAGAAATGCAAACTAAAAAATAAATGAACTTTATTTTACTTTATTCCATTTGCATTATTCATTTATTTATGTAGATTCAAGTTTTTTCTGGCATGTTCCTTCTGTTTGAAAGGTTTCTTTCAGGGCGCTTGAGTGGCTCAGTCAGTTAAGCATCTGATTCTTGATTTTGGCTCAGTCATGATCTCAGAGTTGTGAGATTGAGCCCTAGAGAGTCTGCTTAAGATTCTCTCTCTCCCTCTCACTCTGCCCCTTCCCCCATGCTTGTGTGAGTGTTCTCTCCCTCTCTCTGTAAAAAGGAAAAAAAAATTTTTAAAGAAAGGGTTCTCTCACATTTCTTGTAATTTAGGTATTTTGGCAATGACTTTTCTGTTTTTGTCTGAGAAGGCCTTTATTTTTCATTCACTTTTAAGTGTTTATATATAACTATGTTTTAATAAATTAAAAAAATTTAGAATAGTTGTAGATTTACAGAAAAATTTCAGAGATAATTGAGAATTCCCATGTACTCTCACACTTATCTACTCCTATTATTAACATCTTACATTAATACTGTACATTTTTCACAATTATTGAACCCGTATTGATACACTTTTTACTATAGCCCATAAATTATTCAGATTTTTTTTAGTTTTTATCCACTGTCCTTTTTCTGTTCCATGATTGCCACATTGCATTTAATTTTAATGTTTTCTTAGCTATCTCTTGGCTGTGACAGTTTCTCAGACTTTCCTTGTTTTTAATGATCTTGACATATTTGAAAAGTACTGGCCAGATATTTTGTAGAATATCTAGTAGTTAGGATCTTGTTCTCATTATTAGGCTGAAGTTATTGTGTTTGGGGCATATGCTACAGAGTTAAATTGCCATTCTTATCACATCACGTCAAGAGTATATACTATCAACATGAATGATCACTGTTTATGTTAACCTTGATCACCAGACTGAGGAAAGGTTTGTCAAGTTTCTCCGCTGTAAAGTTAAACTTTTTTGTCCTTTCTTTGTGTCTGTAACCATCATTTCAGTATTTGGGTACTTATGCCAAACTTTCTGAGGGGGAATAATATACATATGTATTCTCAATTCTGCATGAGATGTTTGTCTAGTCCTTATTTATCCTATTTGTCCATTCCTCTTTTAGAAATTATTTGTCATTTATCTATTTATTTATTCCATCATTATTTATAGCAGTTTGGACTTGGAGATATTTATTTTATGCTTGAGTTATAACTCAAAATTACTTTATTTTGTTGAAATTTTCCAGCATTGCTATTGGGAGCCCTTTCATTTGGCTCCTGTGTCCCTTTGATATATCCCTGTTATTGTAGCCTTTAAGTACTCTTTTATTTTGGTACTAACTATTACTTCAGGCTCATGTTGCCTCATGCTAGAAACAGCCATTTCTACAAAGAGTCTTGGTTCCTTTTACCAGAAAACTATTAGAAATAAAAATCTGAGTGTTAGGTATGCTCTGTGATCCTGGGTTATTATTGTTTCTGGGCTTTTCAGCTCATAGATTAAGGAAATATATGTGGATATACTAACCCATATATATATATACACATATCTGTAAATGTTCCCATATTAATCACATACATATATATTAAGACAAACATGAATTTAAATTGATGTCCCCAACACCAATCCATTACCTCATGTATCATTGTAACCTACTCAATTTGATGATGTGTGAACTCCTACTCCCAACAGGGACACTCTGGCTCCCATAATCTATTACTCATTTACTTGGTTGTTCAATTCCTATATATATTACATATTTTTAATATATGTATATGTTTATATAATATGTATGTTTCAGAATTGATAACCCATACATTCATGGGAAAATAAGTTTATTAACTAGAGTATAGTATAATTCCTAATAGTAGAGAGATTTTTCTATTTTCTTCTAGATGCAGTGGGTTTTCACCAGTGCCCTAAGATAACCAGTATTTCTGCTGTCCCCAGAAATGTGGAGTTTTGTGCCCTACTACAGTGGCCCCTGTCTCCCTTCCCAAGGTCTGAACAATGAGCAATGCTTTCTCAGAACTCTCCTTAATAATTTTGGTGAGTGGAACCTTGGAGGAAAAAAAAAAAATGACATATTTTTGCCCATCTGGGCTTCACACTCTGTTGACAGCCTATATTTTGCCTCCTGCACTTTCTTAACTATTCCAGCTAAATTTTTCCAGCTAAATTTAAATAATGGCTGCCTTATAAGACCAGTTTTCTGCTGTATCAGCTCCAGGAAAATAAGTTCTTATGTCTCATTTCTCCCTATAGGTGCCTATCTCTTTTTAGATTTTTGGAGTAGGTGGTTGCCCTGTGATGCCAGCTCTATGTTAAATTGAAGAAAAATGTAAAACCGGTTAGGATTTCTTTCTTTCTTTCTTTCTTTCTTTCTTTCTTTCTTTCTTTCTTTCTTTCTTTCTTTCTTTCTTTCTTTCTTTCTTTCTTTCTTTCCTTCTTTCTTTCCTTCCTTCCTTCCTTCCTTCCTTCCTTCCTTCCTTCCTTCCTTCTTTTTTTCTTTCTTTTGGTGTATGGATGGTGGCTACACTCTTTCTAGCTCTCTATATCTCATATTGGTTACAACAGAACCATCTTTAGGAAAGGAAACTCCAGTTATCCTTTGTTCCATTAAAGTGGTATAACTTGGTAGTAAATAATTATAGTCATTTCACAAGTAGAACAAAAGACATAGCCTAGGCCTCTGCTACCAAATTAAACAGAATATGACCTATTCTCTGAGTCCTAACTTATTATGGTATAGAGCCCTAGGGAATCTAAACCCACTATTTCCCATTGCACTACTTAAATGAGATGGACATGCTCTCATCAGAACTCTGAGTTTATTATGTGCCTGACACTGTTCATGTATTGTCTTATTTAACTCTTATAGCAAACATGTGAAGTAGGCAACAGGAAAATAAGACTTATAATGAGTAAGAAATTTGTCCAGAGTTGAACATCTAGCAAATAGCATGGATGAGATTTGAACCAAAGCAACTTAACTTCAGATCCTCCACACTTAAACACAGAACTCCTGTTCCTTCCTAAGAAAAGAAAGCAACCTTCAAATAGTCACATGGTGAATGAAAAATAAAACCTATCATTCTGAGTTCTGAGTCAGTTGGCCACACTTTTGGAAGGTGAATAGAAGATAGCTTTGTCTGTTTTGCAAATTCAAAAAAAGCTGCCTCTATGAAGTTTTTGAAATCCCTTTTTGTTTATCTTTGTGCTGGCCTAGCTAAAACAACTGTTACTGTTTTGGTGTGGTGAAATAGAATGCATGTGCTAAAATACACTCTTAGTTAGATTTCAGTTCTTAGATACCAGCTAGCTAGTCCGCTTTCCTTTATGGTGAATGACTTTTTCACAATTAATTACTAATGTGATCCTCAACTGTGTAGAAAAATACCCTGGATAAAACTTAATGTTAATGAATAAAAGTGACCAATATTTAACCTCTTTTCATAGAGTCTTAATTGAACAATAAGTAGTTATCCTAAAATAATCATGGACTCCAATGGGACTATGGTTGAGATGATAATTGCTATATTAGGCTGATTGATTAAGATTATGAAAAGTTATTAGTGTGAGGGTGAAGGGTCACAAATTTACCTTGTCCTTAGTTTAATTTGAATTCTGTCAATAAAAGGAGAAATAATTGTGGTGCTCATATTTTATAAAAAATCATTTTCTCTTCTAAATAATAGCTTTTCATTCTGTAAGCAATTAGTCCAAAAATAAATTACTACCCACAACCATCATAGAAAGCATTATAACATTTTCTACTTTTTGTTTTCCCCTAGTTAGTCTATTGATAGAAACTATCACCAATTAAATGCAAAGAAATTTAAAGCCCAGGATTATTGAATAATTACTTATTCAAAACTTCGTTAAAAGTTCATAATGAAGGAACTAATTCATCATTTATTCATCACTTACTATATACTATAGAATGTTCTAGATATTGCACATGTATTTTACTATAATAAGATTTGAAAAGATAAATTCTATTATTCTTGTTTTATAGATAAGGAAACAAATCTCAAGAGAGGCTATGAAAGTTGGGTTAATTTACATAGATTTTTTTTTAAGTGTCAGTGAACAGTGTCTCATCTGCTCTACTTTATAGACAAAATAAGTTTAAAAATTACTTTCCAAAATTATTGATCTGGTTCTAAGAACTTGTTAATTTCTCCAAGTTGTCTAATAAATACATCATCAAATAGTTATTGTACAAACTTGTTCAGTAAACAAATGGGATTAATAATTATCTGATACCTCAAGACAATAGGGTAGTTACTCTGCTATCCCTTACTATCTTTTAGCAAATGTATACATGTGACATTCGTGACTGGAGGTGTTAATAAGGCATCTTTGGAGATTTCAACCATCTTTGGAGATTTCAATTATTGCTATAATTAGCAATAATCACCCATCAAAATAAAACCAAACAAAAGTAGAAAGAGGGGAAGAGAAAGAGGAGAGGGAGGAAGGAAGAAAGAGAAAGAGAGGGTAGGGAGAGAGTGAGGGAATAAAAATACAAATGGAGATGGGAAGGAGGACTTTAGAGTTAGGTGGACCTATTTTCAAGTTCTGGCTCCAACACTTACCAGTCATATGACCTTGAGCAACAGGCTCAACTTCTAAGCTCACTTTTCTAAGTTATGAAGAAGGAATAATAATGGCTGCCTTATCAAATTGTTGAAACATTTAATTACACAAGTATTTCTTGGATGGCTCCAGTATCAGATGAAGATTCAGTGGCTGTTAATTTTGTTTTTATTTTCCTTATTCTTTCCTCCTCTGTGTTCTTGTCTAATAAGCAGTATCAGTTCTAAATTGTTCTTTGGAATTTGGCCCCAAGCATGGGGCAGTGTTTTAAACCATAATACCAAAAATAACGTGAACCCAGGGGAAAAGCTATTTGATGTGGTAATGGTTGAAGCTGCTGCTGGAGTCTTAATTTATACTGAAGTAAAAAATACATAAATCCCTTAGGATGATGACTCTTCAAAGCTTTCAGGAAGCATTATTCTCCATAGGAGTAGAGAATTGCTTTACATTCTTCCCTTTTAATGTGTCTCATTATACCTTTCAAACATATACATTTCATTACATGCTTCCATTAAAGCATCTCATTATAACTTTCAAATATGTGCATCTCATTACATCTCTTTTAAGCATCTTTACATATTCTCCATTTGTGGATTTCATTAAAGCCTTTCCCCTGTATATCTCATTACTAAATTACTTTCATGTATGTTATTATAACCTATATTTCTCATTACATTACTTAAACATGCACATCTCATTACACCTTTCTATTTATGCATCTCATTACACTCCTCAAAAATGTGTATCATATTACATCTTTCTCCTTTGCATATCGTTACATTTGTCCAATTATGCATCTCATTATGCCATTTCATTTATGCATTTTATTATACCCTGCCTTTTATCCATGTCATTACACTTCTTAAACCAAAGCATCTAAGTAAACCTCTGTGCCATTTTATATACCTCACAGATACTCTCTTCATTTTTTCATGTGTGTTTTTTTTGGTCCCCCTTAAAAATATGAATCTCTTGGAGGACTGATGGCATCTCAAATGTGCATATCTCCTATATGTTTATCATATTTTAGAAGATGTCCCTTTTAAACTCTTATTTTTCCTTTTCTATTGATACCTTTTAAGAAGGTGATTCATGCTCTCCTTGATAATGCCAAGTGATATATCTCATCAAACCCTTCAACTAGCAACATCTCCATTATTATGACTTCTTTGCATCCCTTGTTTTAAACCTTCTAGTATTCTTTCAAATATGTTCATCTCATTGCTAGCCCTTGGATATGCACTGCTATTTACCCTTGACCAATTATGTTTCTTTTCCTTCCTTAGATTATCTCTATTTTAGATGGTTGGGGTTATAGTATCATCTGATCATTATCCTCAGCCCTAAATGGAATTTCCCCTGTTGTTTGTTCTTCTCTAGATTGTTACTTTTCTTCTATTCAAATATCGTCTCTCCCTGAGGCAATAGATGCCTTTGGAATACATTAAGGAGTCAAATATAACCAAATAGTCTCTGTGTTACTTTACATAAATTCATTTTATTATCATAGCATTTTTGTTTGTAGTGCTATTTAAAAGCTTAAAATTGCTGGAATTTCAACATTCACTGTGCTTTAATTGTATAGTTTGTTAGCAATACTGAAATAAGCTGTATTGTGGCATTTATTAAATGGACATTATAATCAAGATTTTACCAACAAGAAATCCATTTTAATCTAAGTAAAATCATTAGGATTCTGTAAATTTGAGTGTATGTTGGGACACTTACTAAGTACAGTTACTTGAGAGCATTTACAGATATTGACCCATCTAGTGCAGACATACCTCAGTAATCAGAAAGAACACTGAATTGGGTCTAGTATATTAAGTTCAATGTCACAATTCTTTCTTTTATTATGTGAAAAAATTTATTATATGCAAAAATAACTTAATATTTTTAGTCAGTTTACAGAAGCATCAAGATACTTTGTATATGTACATGCATAATCCATAAATGTGTACGTATATATAATCTATAAAGCAGAGATAAATTTGTTATCAAATTACTTTTTAAGTTGGTTTATGACATTTGGATTTCTTTTTTATTCAATCGTCTTTTATCATTCAACAATTATTTTGAGTTCTTGCTATGTACCAAGTACTGTTCCAGATTCTGGGAATACAGCAATGATCAGACAAGATTCAGGTCTAATGAAAAATATACTCTTAATGAAGTAAATAGATAATAAATGAACACATAGTGAGAAATACAGCAAAGAAAGGCAAGGAGGAAACGATGTATTGAGGCATCTAGAGGCAAACACCTAACGGTAGCTCTTATCAACTCAGGCCTAAATGGGCAAGGAAAGGTATATGTCATCACCAGAACCAGTGAGAGCTAGAATATGAAAAGCAGGCTGCCAGAGAGAAGTTGTGGTTGTATAGATGGATGAAGTCATTGTCAGAACTGTAGAGTAGAAGAAGGAAGAAAGCAAGGGAAAAATACCTCAAGTTCTTGCTGCCCATCCTCTCATCTCCCTCTGGTTCCTCCCATTGTTTGAGCTCAAAAGAAATATAGAGAGAAGCCTGATGATATATGCTGTAAGTAGAATCTTGGCTGTATGGTCTGTATTAGTTTCCTAGTGCTACTATAAAAAAAAATACCGTAAACTTGGTAGCTTAAAATAATACAAAGTTAGTCTCTCATAGTTCTAGAAGGTAGACATCTGAAATCAAGCTGCCAATGGGGCAACACTCCCTCTGAAGGCTGTCTGGGAAAATCCTTCCTTGCCTCTTTTTAGTTTTCGGTGGCTACCTTGCCATTTTTTGGCTTGTAGCTCCAATCTCTGACTCCATCTTTACATGGTGTTCTTCCCTATGTGTGTCATCTCTTCTTCTTATGGGGACAACAGTCACTGGATTTAGGGCCTACTCTAATCCAGTATGACACCATATTAACTTAACTAATTATATCTGCAAAAACCCCATTTCCAAATACAGTTACATTCAGTGGTTCTGATGGAATAAGAATTTTGAGGGAGGACATTATTCAACCAACTTCAGAGTCCATGTAGTGAGTATTCCAATATAGTTACCACCAAAAGATATTTTATAGATACCAATCTTGGTATTGGTATTCCTTCAATACCAATTGAATGAATTATTAATATACTATGTCAAAAATTATTAATATACTATTTAAAAAATTGCCTGTGACCTTAATTGAAGTCTGTGCTGTCCTATTTTCCCCAGATATGCAGCACTACTCCTCAGACAGGACAGGTTACACCAGTGGAACAGCAGAAATGTTTTTTTCTGATGAAACTACAAGAGCTTACCATGGTCTACATGGCTCTTTATTATCTGTACTCAACCTACTCTCCAGCACCTTCTCATACTTTTCACCTTGCACGTTATGTCTTCGTCATAGTGGTCTATTTTTCTCATTTTGTCAATAAATCCAGGATGGCCCCCTCTTCTGAATCATTGAACTCTGCTAGTGCTTTTTCCATATTTTACCATGGCACACCTTTTCTCAGTGTTCGTGATTCAGCTCATTGATCACCATTTTAAAGAAATACTCCATCAGCAACTACTTATCTAATAGATCTCCCAACCCTATGCCTTTGATACCCTCAAACACAATAAGTTGTTATAATTTTATTTTTTTAGTACTTATTGCTTACTACTGCTTGTTTACTTAATACAGGTATATTGTTTCCCTCTCTCACTGTCCAAAAAATTCTGTAATCTTATTTCTCTTGTTTATCATTGAATTTCCATTACAAGAATACTTATGATACTTTGTAGGTAAGCATGAATTAAATGAGTGAATTACATGGGGGAATAATTTCCCTAAATTTTATTCTTTAATAAATCTACTTAAAAAATCCTATAATCATGATCTACATCATGAACAAGGTATTTCTCTTTTTTAATTTTGAAATGGATGAAGTGTATATGCCAAAAGAAATAGTGGCCACATTTCACATGCCTTAGTATTTCTAAGAAACATTAAACACTACAAATACTCAGTGGGATAGATAACATTTAAAGATACCACTTAGTGCTGTTTAATATTATTATAATTACATAGAAGCAGTTTAGATGGGGATACTTTCATTATTATTTTATGCTAGAAAGAATCTTCTCAAGTTTCTAGACAATTAAGCATGTTGTAGTAGTTACTACTTGAATTTTAGGGAAAATGGCTTTATACAAGTTATAAATTTATTCGGCAGAAAATAATGCATAAAATTGCTGACTTAATGTCTTTGTCTTACTACATACATAATTATATATTTAAAATATAATGTGCTTTCCTTCAGTGGCTAATATTTTATTAACTGCCAAATTATCAAAGCAGAGTAAATTGAAAGTAGAAATTGTAAAGAAATACAAGAAAGTTGGAATTATCATTTTTATTTCATATTTATTTTTATATTTATAATATAATCATATAATATCAAAAAAGTCAAAATTTAGCTTGGAAAAAACAATGAACTCTTTCATTAATTATACAAGGACTTTTTTTCAGACTATGTTTGAAATATTTTGGAAAAAGAAGTTGAGTTTGTCTTTATTTTGTTGATTCCTATCCACAGATACAAAAAATGCCTTTGGCTTGGGTGGCTGTCAGTTAAGCCTCAGAAGCTTGATTTTGGCTCAGGTCATGATCTCAAGGTCCTGGGATGGAGACACGCAGGGGCCACAAGTCCAGCTCCCTGCTCAGCGTGGGGTCTACTTCTCCCTCTCTGTCTGCCCCTCCCCATGCTCCACTTGTTCTCTCTCTGTCTCAAATAAATAAAATCTTTAAAAAAAAAAGAGGCACTTGTTTTCAAATCAGAGATATATAGCACCTTTATCTCTCGAAGGCACTTACCTAGGAAAAACAGTTGTGGCACACATGTTTTTAACAGCCTTTGTGATATCACAAAGATTTTTATTTGGGTCTTTAGGACGTAACACTACATTTACAAATGCTTTCTCCAAACTGAATCAGCCCTTCTTGCACACACGCCAAAAACAGATATGAATTTATTCCCAAATCCAGACATACTTTACATTTGCATATCTTTGAATTCTTTCCTGGTCCCAAAATATAATAACCGCCCAGGCAAAGGCATTCAGAAGGTTTTAATAATACTGAAGTATTAAAATAATATAAAATTGGCAGTTTGCGTATTTACATGAGTAATAGTATTTACTGAACTGTTACTATGTGTTCAGCACAGGTCACATACTATGAGGCAGAAAGAGTTATGCAGTTATTGTCTTCGTTTCACAGATGATGAGGCAGAAGCTTAAAGAATTTTACAGGTCAGAATTTACAGAGCTAAAATATAGAGGAAGTAGGTTTTAAACAATGCAGTCTTGACTCCAGACTGTGGGTTCCTAACCTATACTATATACTAAGTATTATTAGCTTTCTCTTAATTTTAAGAATCCTTAAAATCAACTTCTAAGCCTACAAATATCTACTAGAAAAACATTTCTTTGGGTTGAGACGCTGTTTTCTTATGACCATCTCTTTTAAAATTCAAATAATCCTTAAAATATTAAATATACTAAACTTCCGTTTATTTGTAAGCATACCTACTCATGAGATCAGGGGCTATGCCATATTCATCTTTTAATCCCCAGGACCTATCCTGGCACTCAGCCCAAAGTACAAGTATTCAGTGAATGGATAATGCACGTAGAGGTCTTAAACAGCTATATGAGGATACTAGGCAAATGTGTGAGTCTGGATGGGTAAGTGTGTATGGAAAACAGATAAAATGAATTTTTATATAAAGAGTATATAAAAAAATGAAAGAAAGCATCATAAGAACAGAGGAAATGCCCTTAAACTGATAATTTTTAATCCAAAAATAAAGCAAGAGAGTGTAAATAGAAAATAATCCCTGCTGTAGGGGTGCTTTGGTGGCTCGGTTGGTAAAGCAGCTATTTTTGATTTTTGCTCAGGTCATGATCTCAGCGTTGTGTGATGGAGCCCTCCATTAGGCTCAGTTCTGGGTATGGAGCCTTCCTAAGATTCTCTCTCTCCCCATCTTCCTCTGCCCTTCCCCAGCTCACTCATGCTCTTGCTCTTAAAAACAAACAAACAATCAAAAAACCCTGCCATAAAATACTGTATCACTATAAATACACAGCTGAGTATATGGATTTGTTAGCTATAGCTAAATAAGTTAATAATATACAATAAATAAGTAAACAATATGATATAGGATATATTAGGTTATATATGATTTATTAGAAGGTGATTTGTATGATAGAAAAAAGAAAACTTAGAGTAGGGTAGGGGGTTGGAGGGAGGAGCAAAATTTAAATAGGACGAACACTGTAGACTTCATGAAGAAGGTGAAATTTGAGCAAAGCCTTTAAATAGATGAAGGGGTTATTAAAATGGCTATCTAGGTATCTTCTTTAAACTTTTATTCTAGCCAGAGCAGAGTTCTAGATCAAAGATCTTATTGCAGAAGATGCTTAGCCTATTCAATGAACTACAGTAGGGTGACTTACTTTCCCCATTTGCCTGTGATTATCTTGATTTAGCATTGAATGTTCTGTGTATTCAACCCTGGCAAATTAGGACAGTTTGTCACCCCCAGTCCAGCACTGAGGCCAGTGTGGCTGGAACAGAGGAGTGGGGAAGAACATATGTGGTGATGTCAGAATGATAGAAGGAGTAATATTATTGCTTTTAGAACATTGTAATGTTTGCTTTGTGGTTTGGAATGGAGGAAAAGGTAATCTGATTTTAAAAGATCATTCTGTAGTAGTACAAGAATGGAAGCAGAGAGACTAGTTAAGAGGTTAGAATAGTCATTCAAATGAGAGATTATGGTGGATACTGTATCAGTTTTCTAGGGCTGCCATAATACAGTACCACAAACTAGGTGGCTTTTTACAACAGAAATTTATTGTCTCAGTTCTGGAGGTCACAATTATGAAATCAAGTTGTTGGTAGGACAGTGCTACCTCTGAAACCTGTAGAGGAAAGATTTTTCCTTGCCTTTTGCAGTTTCTGATGGATTGCCTGCAATCTTTGGTATTCCTTGGCTTGTAGATGTATATCCTGATCTTCCATCTTCACATGACTGTCATCTGTCTGTATGTATTTGTCTCTGTCTCCTAATTTCCCCTTTCTATAAGGTCACTGGTCATATTGTTTAGAGTCCACATAATCTCATTTTAAATTGAGTAACTCTATGAAGACCCTATTTCCAAATAAAGTCATTCTGAGATGCTAGGCGTTAAGACTTCAGTATTACCTTTTGGGGGGATACAGTTCAACCCATGACAGTTAAAGATATCAAATACTAGATGTATTTTTTTTTTT
>CM052895.1:85099288-85341014 GCA_028534135.1 Potos flavus | reverse complement strand
CCTTTCTATAAGGTCACTGGTCATATTGTTTAGAGTCCACATAATCTCATTTTAAATTGAGTAACTCTATGAAGACCCTATTTCCAAATAAAGTCATTCTGAGATGCTAGGCGTTAAGACTTCAGTATTACCTTTTGGGGGGATACAGTTCAACCCATGACAGTTAAAGATATCAAATACTAGATGTATTTTTTTTTTTAAAGAATTTATTTATTTATTTGTCAGAGAGAGAGTGAGAGAGAGATCACAAGTAGGCAGAGAGGCAGGCAGAGGCAGAGGGAGAAGCAGGCTCCCTGCCAAGCAAGGAGCCCGATGTGGGACTCGATCCCAGGACCCTGGGATCATGACCTGAGCCGAAGGCAGCCGCTTAACCAACTGAGCCACCCAGGCGTCCCAATACTAGATGTATTTTGAAGGTAAAGCAAACAACATTCCCTGAAAGATTAGATTTGGGAGGTGAACAAGAAAGAAGTGAATTGTATTCCCAAGATTACAGCATGAGAAACAAAAGTTGTTGTGATCAAGTGACACTGGAAAGGCTGTGGTTAGAATAAATTTAGAGGAAATATCAGAAGTTCAATTTCAAACATGTTGAGTTTAGAATATCTGTTACCTTCTAATTGAAATGTAAAGATGTAAAGACAGATACCTAAGTTGTCAAGTGAGAAAAAGTGAGAATGGGAAAGGAGATGCTGGAATTGGAAGATAATATATGATATCTATTTTGAACCTAAAAATAATGTTAAGATTTTTAATTATTAATACTTCACTTTATAACACAAGAATGTGGATCTAGGAAGAAAATAAAAGATAGATTGAGATAATTGCCAAATATTTTGGAAAACATTAATTTGGAAATGAAAATACCTATTTTAATTGAGAAAATAAAAACTTTGGGAGAAGTTCACAATTGCTTTCAAAATTTGAAAGCATAGCTACTGAAACTAACTATATCAAAAACTGTCATAGGAGCCAGCACTGTCAACATTTGTAATGGATGGCTCCTTAGAGTTCTGGCACACTATCTTTGGTACAGACTGGCATCACAGTGGATTAGCTTTTCAGTTTCTTTCCAGCTCTTTTTCCCTTCCACATACACAACCTGTTTGTCTACTTTATTTCTATCAAGCTGGAGTAAATGAGCTGAGATAGAGGACGAGGGAAAATTGATAGGGGATACATTCCTGACCAGCAATTATTACGATTCTCTAACAGTGTATACATGTCAAAGGATGAACAGAATTTGTAATCTCTCAAAACAAAAATCCCATCTTGATTTGGATGAAGTTGAAAAGAATTTAACTTTTAGAAAGTTATTCTTCGATCTAACTTTTGAATATCTTCCAGTCACACTAGAGTATCTTTCCAACAAAGATCTAGAATTTTCCATATTAACTATAATTCTTTAATTTTTCCTTAATGAATTGATTATGAGTTTGGAAAAATTACAGATAGATAAAATATAATATATACCATTAACTTTATTCTTAAACATTTTGAATGTCTATTGTAGGCTTTCTCAGCCTTAGAACTTTTAACATTTGGGCCATGTAATTCTTTGTCATGAGAGGCTGCCCTTTAGCACTCTCAAGTTGGGACAACAATAATGTCTCCAAAGGTCACCAAGTCTCCCTAAGAAGGCAAAATTTCCCCTAGCTTAGAATAGTTCATATAATAGGCAAACTTTCTGTTTTTCTTTTTTTTTTTTTTAATCTTTCAGTTGCATTTAGACTAGGTAGGAACTGCCATTTTACACTCTTACCCTCCTCTGTATCCCCATGCATTGTACTGATTAACTTTTGGAAGTCTTTCTTTTCAAATTTATGCAAAATTAAAGATCTAGTAAAAATTAGTCTTTCTGGTTTCTTCTAACCATAATTCCCTATTAGCTCTTTCATATATATCAGTGCAATGATAATTGATGTCTACAATAAACCCAAAGCCCTGTGAAATTCTCAAGTGCCTTTTGAACATCTAAAAGAAAATTAAGTTTCATTAAGTATGGTTTTTTTTTTTTTTTTTTTTTCATTAAGTATGGTTTTAAGGTTAAGTGTATTTTATTCTATTCAAGTTCTTTAAACATTGGGGTTGTGTACATATGATAACTTCTCCCTTTCTTTGACCAGAGCTTAATGCAGAGGCAATACTATTAAATCCCTTTCAGCTGACCAAATTATTTAATAACATTAAGTTATCAGCTAAAGTTAGACTTTAATTGGTATTTGTTATTTGTTTCTTAATTTCACCTACCATATTATAGAAGACATTTTCAAAGCCCAAACCACATATATTCCTATGTTATCTTCTTCAGGAATTAATTTCTTAGGAAACACAGGGCCTTTGACTTTGAAAAGATTATACAGACGAGTTATATCTGGCAGCACAAAGCTAAACTGCATACCTCTAAATGGGACTTCAGGCTTCATGTAGGCTGTCTCAGTTGCATGACAGAGCTCTCAGAAATCCCTAAGAAACACAAGCAATTTTGCTGGTACTTGTCAGATAATGAGTTATCATCATCTCAAATGCCTGCTACATCCTAAATTATACATTTATTCATTGAACACAGAATGTACCAGGAAGAGAAAAGCAAACTCATTATGGTGATTAAAAAATAAAGTATCAATTTGTGCAGGAGAAATAAAAAGCAAATACTTTGGTAAGTAAATTATGGACACATATTTTCTTAGTAATAAATGAATCAAAATAAATTCAAATAATTACTATTAGAAAGAGAAGTTCTCTATTAGGTTTTTATGTCTTTCCTGATAGGAATGATAAGGGCTGATTTGCTCCATTTCTAAAATATGTATCCAGTGAGATATAAAATAATGGAAAGAGGGTTTGGAATACTATTTTAGATAGAATGGTAAAGGGGAGATTTAATGTGTGACTTGAATGAAGTGAGTTAGCCACCCATGAGAAATTCTGAAAATCTTGTCTCCTCAGGCAGTGGTAGCAGGAAGCGAAAGCCATTAGGCAAGATGGAGTTTGGCTCCATATTGGTCAGGAATATAATCTGGCCAATATGGATAAGGCAAGTGAGTGAATGAATGAGGAGACCAATTAAAAAATTAGAAAAAGACTTGAATAAATACTTTTCTTTTGTGTCTTTGAATGACCTGGTAATTCCTTTCTGAAATATAACTTCATTTCCTCCTTCCTTTGTGCCGTTAATGCCATATAAATTATATCTTAATATCAATTAAGTTTAATAGTACAATTTTTTTAATAACACAATTTTACAGATACTGTTTTTTTCTATTAAAAACCCATTAGAAAAATGGAGAACAAAATATATAATTATAATTGATTTTATAATTTCCTTTGTAATTATATTTACTGGCACTCTTTGTTTCATCATGTGGATTTGAATTACTGTCTGGTATTACTTTTATTCCACCTGAAGAATATCCTTTAGTATTTCTTGTAAAGCAGGTCTGTTAGCAACAAATTCTCCCAGTCTTTGTGTATCTGGTTATGTAATTATTTTGCCTTCATTATTAAAATATATGAACTTTTATTTTTATTTATTTATTTTTTTAAAGATATGAACTTTTAAAGTTCATTTTTGCCTTCATTTTTACTGGATTCTTGATTGACAATTATTTTTTGTTTTGTTTTGCTTTCTTTCATTTCAAATGTCATTCTGACCACTGCCTCCTGGCCTCTATTGTTTAAATTGAACCGTTAATCTTAGTAGGGTTCTCTTGTGCATGATGAGTCCTTCTTTTGATGTTTCAAAATTTTCTCTTTTTCTTAATCGTTCAACTGTTTCTGATGTGTCTAGCTGTGAAAATTCTTGTTATTTTACTGGAGTTTTGTTAAGCTTCAAAGATATAGAAAGTTGTTTTTTTTTTTTAATCTAATTCAGAAAGTTTTTAATCATTTCCTTGAGTATTTTTTCTGCCTCTTTCTTGCCTCTCATTTTAGAACTATCATACTTTTTATCAGTTTGGTTTCGTTTCACAGATCTCTCCAGCTCTGCTCATTTTATTTCTTTTGGTGTTGTATGTTATGTTAAAATACCTCTATTGATCTACAACTGATCGTTGTAATCAAATCTACTATTGAATCCCTTTCATAAACTTTTCAGATATTTATTTTTAACTCAAGAATTTCTATTTGCTTCTTTTTTCATGATTTTTATCTATTGATATTTATTGCTAGATTGTTATTATACTGTCCTTTCATTCTTTAAACAATAGTGTCTTTTAGTGTTTCGAACATATTTATCATAACCAATTTGAAGTATTTGTCTACTAAGTCCAACATCTAGACACCTTCGAAGGCAATTTTTATTGCCCATGTTTTTCTACTAAATGGGTTATACCTACTTTCATTTGCCTATTTCGTATTTTTTGAGACATTTTACATGATATATTGTAGCAACTCTGGATTACCGTCCTTATCCCCCAGAGTTGATTGTCTTTCCTACCTTACGTTTGTTTATTTAGTAACTTATTTTTATAAATTCTGTGAAGTCTGTTTTCTCCATAGCGCAGCAGTCTCTGATATCATTGCTCAGATTTTTCTTTAAAAAACAAAGACAAGAAACATTAAACCTGGTTTCCTAAGTCACCATGGTTTAGTGTGCAGCCAGTATTTGGTCAGAAGTTGTGCTTAAGCTCCCTGAGCCAATAAGGCTTCCATGCATTGTCCTTGGATCTCTGTGTGTCTGGTGGATACTTTTAAAGTTCAAAGTGTTTACAAGTCTGTCATGATTTCGGCAAGGGTCTAGGGGCTCTTCCAGTCACTCCTGCATGAACATACTTTTATATAGGTACCCAGGCTTCCATACCACCAGGCATGAGCATAATCTAAGCAGGATCTTTCTCTCTATCACTGTCTCTAGGTCTTCCTGTTAAATTTCTGTTCAGTCAGCTGTTTTTCTTCCTACTGCAGAGCTGTTTGCCTACCGTGGTTAGTGGCTACTGTGATCTCTATGGTTTTTGACACCACTCCTGGGAATAATTTTTCCCATTCTATTCTGCAAATAAAATCAAGTGCCTCAGGCAAGGACACTTTGCTGACTCTTTTCATAGCCTGCCATGCCTACCAAGGACAGAATCTATACAACACAGAGTTGGACTTGTCAAGAAGATAGGAGTTACTGGTCCTTTCAAGCTGCCCTGGCAGTCCTGGAGTGCAACTTCTACATCCTGGAGCTGAGGGGAGAGTATGGTAGCTGTAGGTCCTCATAGGCCCTCCTACCTGTCTAGTATAGAACCTCCATAACATCAAGCTGAGGAATTGGGAATGTGGCAGCCTTGTTGTAAATACTGCAGACTCCCACTGTTCTTACTGAAGTGTACCGGATTTTCTTGAATAAATGCTTACAATCTTTAAATATACCTTTTGTTCAATTTTCAGAGGCTAACAATGTTTTTTTTTTCAATATTTTCCAGTTTTATCTCTTTTTCTATAAAAAGAGATCTATCAAGTTCCTTACACAGCCATTCTGAAAAATTTTGATTTATTTTAATATAGGTCCATTTAAAGTATGTAAAAAGCAATGTGGCAGAATGGATTTGGTGACCTATCAGGTCCCTTTAAATTCTTACCTATGTATGATTCTCTGAAGCATAAAAATATAGAGAGATTCTTTCACCCCTTGCCTCCATGGATTATAACTGCTTTTGCTGACCTCAATAATTTTTCCATCAAAGAAATTGACCACATAAATAGATGAAGTTTTCTTTGGGTTAATGATTTACTAAAACTGACCAATGATTTAGTTTTATCTTGAAATTTAAATAAATATGAACATGTTAAAATGCTTACCTTTCAGTGCCTGGGGGTGGGAGGGATGGGGTGGCTGGGTGATGGACATTGGGGAGGGTATGTGCTATGGTGAGTGCTGTGAATTGTATAAGACTGATGAATCACAGACCTGTACCCCTGAAACAAATAATACATTATATGTTAATTAAGAAACATTTTTTAATATTTAATTATGGAATGTACTGTTTTCTTTCATTTTTCTGGTGAAATCAACTCGTCATGCAAATAGAATTCTTAGTTAAGAGAAAACTATCAAAATTTTGTGCCTCAGGCCAGCATAAAATGGGTTCAGTTAAAATGGTAGCCATCAAGGAGAAAGTGATATGGCAGAACTCAGCCAGTTTACAATAGTTTCCTTTTATGTTAGATTTTTATCATTTCTACTCTCTTCCCTCAATCCTGAACCTCTTCTGTAATCTCACTATTCTCCTGTTCTATGTGTGGAATATCTAAAGTACCTGTTTCAGGTTCCCATAATTTCTCAGCCATTACATATTGATAAATATGGCATAATACACAAGAATTTCTGTAATAGCACTAATTAACAGTTTTTAAAATTAAAGTGCCTACCAAAAACACTGGTGATTTAAAAAGAATTTTAAAAGACAACCTAAAACAATATATCATAAAGCAAATTAACAAGTAAATACATTCTGAAGTTCAGTGTATGGGTGGTAAAACAAAAATGTTTGAGTTGAAAATAATTAGGAGAGCACATGCTGTTTAATATAGAACTCAGTGCTTGGAGTTTTCTGATAATATGGCTAACCTTAAGAGAGAAAAAAAAAAGCAGCTCATTATTTGGCAGACAGCCAAAGGAATATTGGCATATATAAGTAGTCCCTGAAAAGTATACAAGATGTAGGAATTAATTATCCTAAACTAGTTAATTGTTTCTTTTTACTCAGGGCATGAACCTATTTTTGATAACCATTATTAATTAATTTCAGGGGAAAATCCATATTTAAGATCTCAAGAAATCTTTCTTGAATACATTGTGGTTAAAAAAAAAAGGAAACACTTTCTTCTATTATTATAAAAGATTCTAAAAGGGGTGGCATTAACCTGGCTTGTTCCCTAAGAATCGGAATTTAAAATAGTGACAGTGTTCATGTACCACACCCAGTGCGCCATGCAATACATGAACAATGAATCTTGGAACACTGAAAAAATAAAATAAAAGTAATTGGAAAAAAATAAAATAGTGACAGTGTACAGTTTTAAAAAATGGTATCAGAGTATTTTCCCCTGGGTTACAAGTGTGTCCAAATACACACTATGAAAGAACTATATGTCATTAGCAATATAGTTAAACCTAATATACAATTATCTAAAAATAAAACTCGGGGTTCCCCAGAGCCTATCCCTCAGGGCTCTGGAAGACTCTTCACTTTATGTTGCTAAAAAAATAACCTTTATAATATTAGATCTGCATTTTTCTTTTTATTAGCCAGTTTCTGGGTCATCTTCTTGCTCTGCACTAACTTAAGCCAGGATGTGTCTTTTCTTATAGTAGTGTCCTTATTACTGATTGAAGACAGTTATCACACTGGGACTCTTCAGCATCTCAAATGCAAAATCTTAAATTTTGTTTGTATTCATGCCTAGTTAAAGATGGCTGCCATCCTTCCGTGTTCTCCACGAGCACCTAGTTTTAATTCCCCATTGTCTATCTCTGTGAGACTGCAATTCTGCTCTCTCTCCATGGGTGCCTTATTTGGTTGTCACACCATATTCTCTATGACCCATAGATTCGATGTTTTGTTAGGATCTGCTCTGGATTGTATAGATGAACAATTTTTCTTTTTGTTTTCCTTTTCATCTTCATGAAATTTTGGTTGAGCTAATAAATTCTGAAATTTTTAACTGCATGTAAATCATTCATTAGAAGAGTTATAGACCCCTGTGATATTTTATTTATTTTTATTTTTAAAATAATTTTTAAAATTTAAATTCAATTAATTAACATATATGTATTATTGGTTTCAGAGGTACAGGTCTATGATTCATCAGTCTTATATAATACCCAGTGCTCATTACATCACATGCCCTCCTTAATGTCCATCACCCAGTTACCCCATCCCTCTCCCTCCCTCCCCTCCAGCAACTCTCAGTTTGTTTCCTATGATTAACAGTCTCTTATGGTTTGTCTCTCCTTCTGGTTTCAACTTGATTTATTTTTTTCTCTCTCCCCCATGATCCTCTGTTTTGTTTCTTAAATTCCACGTATCAGTGAGATTATAGGATAATTGTCTTTCTCTGATCAACTTAATCTGCTTAGCCTAATACCCTCTAGTTCCATCCATGTCATTGCAAATGGCAAGATTTCATTTTTTACTGCTACGTAATATTCCATTATATATGTATACACATCTTCTTTATCCATTCATGTATTGTTGGATATCTGGGCTCTTCAATGAGCAGGACTTCATCAAGATGAAAAGGTTTTGCACGTAAAGGAAATTGTTGACAAAATCAAAAGACAACCCATAGAATGGGAGAAGATATTTGCAAATGACATGGCAGATAAAGGGCTAGTATCCAAAATCTATAAAGAACCTATCAAACTCGCCACTCAAAGAACAAATAATCCAGTCAAGAAATGTGCAGAAAACATGAACAGATATTTCTCCAAAGAAGACATACAAATGGCCAACAGACACATGAAAAAAATGATCCACATCACTTGGCATCGGGGAAATACAAATCAAAACAACAATGAGATACCACCTCACAACTGTCAGAATGGCTAAAATCAACAAATCAGGAAATAACAGATGTGGAGGCAAGGATGTGGAGAAAGGGGAACCCTCCTACACTATTGGTGGGAATATAAGCTGGTGCAGCCACTCTGGAAAACAGGATGGATGTTCCTCAAAAAGTTGAAAGTAGAGTTAACCTATGACCCAGCAATTGCAGTACTGGGTATTTACCGCAAAGATACAAATGTAGTGATCCAAAGGGGTACCTGTGCCTCTGTGATATTTTAATTGAGACCTTACCCTGCAGGGTAAAGTATTTTAATGCCCCCATTATTCCATGCCTTGATGTGTGGGCAGTACTTTCTAGAATTCAAATGCATATCTTATTTAAATTTTATTAAGAAAAAAGAGTCCAAAATTAACTAGACAGTGTATTTTGGAGGTCAAGCAACAGAAGTGTTCCTTTTGCTGGTAAGTACTCTGTGATTTATTCTATTTTGAATTTCTTCTTCTTAATCAAACTCGACCATTCTCTTACACCATACACAAAGATAAACTCGAAATGGATAAAATACCTCAACGTGAGGCAGGAATCTATCAAAATCCTAGAGGAGAACATAGGCAGTAACCTCTTAGACATTGGCCACAGCAACTTCTTTCAAGGCACATCTCCAAAGGCAAGGGAAACAAAAGCGAAAATGAACTTTTGGGACTTCATCAAGATAAAAAGCTTCTGCACAGCAAAAGAAACAATAAACAAAACAAACAGGCAACCCACAGAATGGGAAAAGATATTCTCAAATGACACTACAGACAAAGGGCTGATATCTAAGATCTATAAAGAACTCCTCAAACTCAACACTCAAAAAACAGATAATCATGTCAAAAAATGGGTAGAAGACATGAACAGACACTTCACCAGAGAAGACATACAAATGACTAACAGACACATGAAAAAGCGTTCATCATCACTAGCCATCAGGGAGATTCAAATCAAAACTACATTGAGATACCACCTTTCATCAGTTAAAATGGCCAAAATCAACAAGACAGTAAACAACAAATGTTGGAAAGGATGTGGAGAAAGGAGAACCCTCTTACACTGTTCGTGGGAATGCAAATCGGTGCAGCCACTTTGGAAAACAGTGTGGAGATACCTTAAGAAATTAAAAATAGAGCTACCCTACAACCCTGAAGTTACACTACTGGGTTTTTACCCCAAAGATACAGATGTAGTGAAAAGAAGGGCCATCTGTACCCCAATGTTCATAGCAGCAATGTCCACAATTGCCAAACTGTGGAAAGAGCCAGGATGCCCTTCAACTGATGAATGGATAAGGAGGGTATGGTCCATATATACAATGGAATATTATGCCTCCATCAGAAAGGATGAATACCCAACTTTTGTATCAACATGGACGGGACTGGAGGAGATTATGCTGAGTGAAAAAAGTCAAGCAGAGAGAGTCAATTATATGGTTCACTTACTTGTGAAACATAAGGACTAACATGGAAAACATTAGGAGAAGGAAAGGAAAAGTGAATTGGGGGAAATTGGAACGGGAGATGAAGCATTAGAGACTGGGGACTCTGAGAAACAAACTGAGGGTTTTGGAAGGGAGGGGGTGGGGGGATGCGTGAGCCTGGTGGTGGGTATTAAGGAGGGCACGTATTGCTTGGAGCACTGGGTGTGGTGTATAAGCAATGAATCTTGGAACACCGAAAAAAAAAAAAAAAATTTATTCTGTTACCCAGGCTCCTCCAACATAGTAATATATTAATAAATAATGAAAAAAAGGAAAAAAAAGATAATTTCTTCTTCTTGAAATATATTACTAATAGGACAGATAGCTAGCTTGATCTAAGTATCTAATACCTTCACTCCTTTTGCTTAGTAAAACAGCATGAAAACATTGTCTCCAGTATCTAGCATAGAATTTAATGTAACTGAGCATATCCTTAAGCAACATTAATACATTCAAATAATCTTTTTTTTTTTTTTTTTTTTTTTTTTTTTGACAAAGAGAAAAGCTGTGAATGACACATAGTATATAAGCTTTTTTCCCCCCTGGAAATTTCTATCACCCATCACCTATCCTCCTCCTCTCTGTCAATCACCAGTTTATCCTCTGTATTTTTGAGTCTGTTTCTATTTGTTTGTTTTGTTGTTTGTTCTTTTGATTTGTTTTTTAAATTCCACTTATAAGTGAAATCATATGGCATTTGTCTTTCTCTGACCTATTTCACTTAGCATAATTCCCTCTAGGTCCATCCATGTTGTCACGAATGGCAAGATTTAATTATGTTTTTATGAATGAGTAATATTCTATATATGTGTATGCGTACATACACATATATACCCAAACTGAACAAAACAGGATCCCTTCAGAAGCCTCTTTAAATATTCTTCCTGACTCAAGCCTCATTTCTAGATATCATGCAAATATTATTTAAATGCTCTTTTCTTTCTGAAAACACACACTAATTCAATCTTTCCAAAACCATGAATTATGCTCTGGTTACAAACTTAAGTCCAAAATTTCTACCTAGCTTTCAATGGTAGAGTATCGGATCCCATGCTACTATTTCAGCCTTGTGTAACAGACATTTCTACCCTTATCAGATTATTTTTCTTTCTTTGCTATAAAAAACACTTTCCAATTCTATGAACATAATGCTCATTTGGCATAAATAAAATTTTACCAATTCAAAAGTTAAACATTCAAGTTAAAATACAAACATCAGTTTCCATTAAAGATTTATTGACTGACCCTTTATTAATAATTCTCTTCTTTGAAAGCCTATAGCATTTTTAGTATTATCATACAGTTTAGTCCTTGACTGTGTATACTATTTTGCATTTAATTCTTTATCATTCTGTTATATTAATTTTGCCACCCAGTTTCAAGAGCCAGTTAAAGGGAATTTTTAATTATCAGTAGCTAGTTGTCTTAAGGCTTACGGTGTCATTAGTATAGATTTGATTTGTTGAATAACTATCAATTCTTCTATTTAGAGAGTGAATGTTTTAAAGTTCTTTCAATCACTTGACTATCAAAAGAGCTCTAAACAATTTAATTTTATATTTTGAGGCTATTAAGTTGGATTTGGATGTTTATTTATTATGAAAATAATGCATTTAATTATTGAATCCAACAAATAAAAGAGGGTTGTTTGTTACCTTTATTCTATTGTGTCTAATAATCTTTTGTAAGCAAGTAGGGAAGCTTGAATGAAGAATTATTAAACAATGATGCTCCTATTCACGCAATACCATTTGATGGAGGAGTTTGAAAGGAAAAGTGGGCCTTCATAGGCAGGGTCATATTGTGAAAATGTGTAATGGTATCACATTCTCTCTGCCACATGAACATGCTTGAATGACATTTATCTGCTCTTCTCCAATGATGCATGGCTTGTTCATTGTGTTGGACAGAGTTAGCTGCCAGACATTTTGACTGGGGAATCAATCTGAGTCTCTTTATCTCTTACTTGCATTTCCCTTTTCAATATCCTTTATTTATTGTTGTAGAACAATTAACACAATTATTCATAATAAATTTGGGGCTATGCTAAATGTAATTTCAAACCACATATTTCCAGATTTTCTGTTCTCATGCCATCATTCCTTCCAAGAAACAAGTAGAAGGGTGAAGGTGGATCCTACTTTTAACTCACCATTTTTATTATATCCTTAAAAAAGAAAAAAAAAAGTAACATTTCGCAGTGTGAACTTAATTAAAGTAAATGGAGAGTTTAAAAGATGAAAGAATCATGTTGCTTCTTAATTGTGTTGTTGACTTAATGTATAATGATTCTTTCCAACTCACCCCATATAATACCATCAGCATTGTTTGCATCTATTTTAATACAAGTTCATTAAGGAAAAAAAAAAAATCCTGGTTCACTGTTTATTTCAGAATTAAACCCGTAATCTCTGGGTGAAAATCACCTGTGTGCTATTCTTTAGGATTTTATTGGTCTCTAGTTTGAGCCATTTGAGAAGTAAATTGATTAAACCACAATTTTTTATTCAACGTGGGGTCATTATACTTCAGTCTTGCATCAAAAGGTAATTTATTTACTTAATTATTTATTTAAAGATTTATTTGAGAGAGAGAAAGACAGAGAGCAGGGGGAAGGGCAGAGGGAGAGAATCTTTCAAGCAGAATCCCCACTGAGCACTGAGCCCTCTGCAGGGCTGGATCATGAGCCCTCTGCAGGTCTGGATCATGACCTAAGCCAAAACCAAGAGTTGGACGCTTACCCAACTGAGCCACCCAGGCATCCCAAAAGGTAATTTAGAGGGACACCCTTGGTGGCTCAGTTGGTTAAGCATCTGACTCTCGATTTCGGCTCAGGTCATGATCTCAGGGTCATGAGATCAAGCCCTGCATTGAGCCAGGCATGGGTCTCCAGGCTCAGGGCACAGCAGGGAGTCTGCTTGGGATTTTCTCTCTCCCTCTCCATCTGCCCCTCCTCCCATCCCCCCAAATAAATAAATCTTTAAAAAAAAGGTAATTTAGAACAAATTTTTTCATAATCAGGTATTTGATTTACATTTTTTTCCTAATAGTAAATTTTGCATGTTTTATGGTTGCAGTATAAGAATAAAATACAGAATGGGTATTGCATGGGAAAATTGTGATTTGAGATTAAGAAGCTATGCAAAAGGAAGACAGAATGCAAGAGGAAAAAAAAATTCTCAGTATCATTAAGAACAAAACTGAAAAATAGATAAGAACAAGCCAAGAACCCAGGTAGAATTTAATAAGGTGGAACTACTATTCCAAGTAAGATTAAAGTCATTTAAGTACTCTAGATTCACCATTCACTATCATTCTTATACCCTTATTAAAGATATTTTAATGAACAAAAACTATATCCAAATAATATGCTCAGAAATTTCTACAAGTGAAACCCATTCTTTCAGTTCTACCTAAAGGGAAGAATCATCATGAAGCTTGGATATAGTTGGAGTGAAAACAAAAAGTGTCCCCATGTGGGGGAAGGCCTTGGATGAGGAGTTAAGGGAAGGTCTGAGTCTACAGAGTTTGTTGGGCAAGTTCTTACCTGTCTTTTCTCGCAAGTGGTATAAAAAGTAAAATGTTCCATGCATCCACAATGGGAAAAACAAAACAAAATCAGGAGAGGGGCTGTAGTAGCCAAGTCAACATCACTAACAAAGCCTTAGAAACAGCACCAACTATGACAAAACCAGGTATTTTGTCAGCAAATATTGTCTGTCTTCCTGCATCAGGCACTGTGATAATTGGTGATTGGTGAGACCAATAAGTAAATCAATGATTATAGTAGATAGTGATTTTATATCAAGATGACTAAGAGAAGCAGGGTAGAGGATTTGTTCAGGAGCCTAAGAGGAAGAGATTTCTTTATGAGCTGATTCCTAAAAATGATCACTCATGAGCCTCATCATTACATCATTCTTACTAGAGAAATGCCAACTCTAAATTCAATTTTCTGTCTTAAGTCTGCCTTTGATTTTGCTTAGATTACTACCTTTATGCTAATAGGTACATTATTGTATTTCCATATCAGTTATAATTTACCTGAAGGAGATTCTAGAGAAAGTATAGTAGTGGGCATCTTGGTCTGGTTTTAGGAGATTATATTGTATTCTTTAAATGGTTATAAAGATTCATAAAGACATTATGAAGAGCAGGTAAGATCTATAACATTATTTTTCTACTCTCTACTATTTAGTGGAAATTTATCTGAAGAACCAAATGTTGTAGATAAGATCACTCCAGGTGTAACTTGCTGTTCGAAAAATAGTAGTTCTTTTTAAATAATCTAAATTTAAATTTTCCACAATCAAGGGGCAGCTGGGTGGCTTAGTGGGTTAAAGCTTCTGCCTTCGGCTCAGGTCATGATCTCAGGGTCCTGGGGATCGAGCCCGCATCAGGCTCTCTGCTCAGCAGGGAGCCTGCTTCCCCCTCTCTCTCTGCCTGCCTCTCTGCCTACTTGTGATCTCTCTCTCTCTGTCAAATAAATAAATAAAATCTTTAAAAAAAATTTCCACAATCAAAAGAAACATTCCACTAAATCAATGTCATAATCAGAATCAGAATCATTTCTGGGAAAGAGTAATTTTGAGTATAATTTTTTATAATACTGAAAATGCGGTCAATTTTTAGAATATAAAAGTTCTATCCACATGGAGGATAAAGTACTTTAGAATCAGTACTAAAACTCCTCATCCCCCCAATATAATAATGGTTTAAAATAAACTAAATTCTTCATCTAAAGTGGAACATTATGCACAAAAAATTTATTGCTTCAAGAGATAGCAAGTTTTAAACCTATTTCCCAAGATGTGATTCTAAAGTGCGGCAGAAGGACTGCTGTTTTGGAATATGAAAGGGAGATAAAACTGATGGTTCTGATTAAATATTATTTTGAATTCTCTCTTTTTTAATGGAGATGAAGAAAGCACATTTTGTATGGAGTTTTGTTTTGACTCAGCCTGCCATGAAACTGTTTAAATCAAGTCTTATACCCACATTATTTCAATTGCCAAAAACATCAAAACAGCAACAAAGGAAAAGCAACCTTGAGTTTTCAGCTTGTATATCAGCCCTTGTAAACAAGTTACCATGGAGATGATACCCAAGTGAGCTACAGACTTGACTTGAAACAGTCACTGTGTATGGACCCTCAGCACAATATAACGTGACATCGGTGCTATTCATGATAAAACCTTCATATATCCTCTGGTATTTAAAAATTCTTCTGCAGAATGCCAGGTGAAAGCTTAAAATTTGTCGAAACTGTCATGGATTTGCTTAAAAGGCAACAAAATCAGGAAGGATAAACTAAGAATTACATGTTTGAATATTGTAAATTTGGTAATGAATTTAAAATTTTGAAGGCAGTAATTTGACGTTGTGTTCTTTGAGCCTTTTAAGGAAGATATAGTCTAGAAGAAGTCATGACTATAGCTTTAAATTATTTTTTTGGAGCAAATCATTTCTAAAGATGCTAAATTATATTTGACAAACAAAGCAAAATAAACCCTGTTATTATGGACCACAATTCTGTCTTCCACTCTGTATAGGCTGCAGTGGTATGGAAGCCCCTAACAAAGTAAAGAACAAATACGTATTTTATTAGGTTAGGTTTCATTTAAAAAAAAAAAAATTCAAAACTATAGAAAATAGCATTCCCGTATCCAGTAAAAATGTATACATATCCTTTCCACCTCTAGATTTGTTTTCTAATCTAGTTCCTATGTGAAAATATACAGAAATTTTGGATTACTAGTTTATAAGTTACAAGTTTATAACAATTGCACAATATCTTGACTTGAGAAACTCAAATATCTACATTCTACAAAATTTACAGTTTTCATGTTTAGCTTAAGACGTGCAGTTGATATCTACTTCTTTTTCTTCTTTAACAAGATATAAAAAATGTGTTATTAAGAACATTTTATCAGAAGACAAATGGCATATCTATTCTATGAAATATAATTTAACAATTCGAAAATACTTAACAGTACTTAACAGTTCAATATATACTAGTATATTCTATCACGTATCGCATGTAGATATAATTAAATATATATATTTATATAAATAGATATAATTAAATATATATATTTATTGTGTGTATATGTAGGTACAGAAAATCCTAATTATAGGATAAAATAATATATAATTATGTTAGGAGATGTAATTTTGAGTGAAAAGTGAATTGAATAATGATATAGATAGAATTATAATATTTAACTAAAAATTTTTAAATTACCAAATAAAATAGTGATAGGTACATATGTGTGTTTACAGATGCATAGGAAAAGAAATGAAAGACTATTAAAAAAATTGATAAAATTAGTGTTTATTTCTGGGTAGGGTGGAGGAAGGAGAGAGATTGGTGAGCTGAAAAGAAAAGACTGGGTTGGGGACATATTAAATTATCAAAGAGGGTATTTGGCCTTATTAATACTATTTTTTAAAACATTTTGAATTTATTCAGGTATTACTTAAGCACAATTTTTAAATTAAAATGAATCTATGAGAACTATTTGAAAGAACCTTGATTTTTCTCATGAAATTGGTGTATCATTTAGAAAATTTTTATATATGTAATTTGCCTTTAGAATGGTGTTGTTTTATTCTATTACAATAAAAAAAAGAAAAATTCCAATGCCTGATCACTCAAAGTATGAATCAGCATCATCTGGGCACTTACTAGAAATGTAAAATATCTGTCCCTAACTTTAGATTTGCTGATTCAAAAATCTATTTTTAAAAGATATCCAAAAGGATTTGTAGGCCTATAAAATTTAAAGAGCAGCATTCTAAGGTGTTCTGTCTGGCATGAGATTGACCTGCCACCCAACCAAAAATGATCATCTTTTTCCTATCCCATGCCATATTATCTAGCCCTAAAAATGAAGTTAAATATTTTATTGATCATCTTGGTATATCTAGAGCAGGGACCTTTTGAAATGCCATTTGTCCTTCTGTTTGTAGTCTTTCTTCTTCAAAAGACAGATACTCTGTCATCTATACTTGTTTATTCTGTGATGCAATTGATTAAACTAACTTGAATTTGGTGCTAAAGGCACAGAGAACTCTGAATATACCTCCACTAATCAGTGATCAGTGAATGTTTATTGAGTAGAAATGTCCCTAAGAGTAATTCAGGTAAGATGTGGTTTACATCAGTAAGAGGCTACTGATGTAAATTGTAAATTCTAACTTGAGACTTAAATGGGCATTAGGGCATGGTAAAGTACTTTCAAATCAAATGTCAATTAGAAACCTGGTTCACTTTACCATTCTTAAAGAAATCATTAATGGTATAGATCAGGGTTTCTCCATTGTCGCACTATTGACACTTTGGGTCAGATAATTATTTGTCATGGAAATTGTCCTATGCAAGTTAGTTAGTATGTTAATAGCAACCCTGGCCTCCACCTACTAGATGCCAGTAGTACCACCGCCTTCCAGTTGTGAAAACCAAAAATGTCCCCTGAGAAACAACAATACCCCCAGGTGAAAACAACTGCAATAGGTAAATATTATTTCATCTTTTGTCATCATATTGAATCACCAGGCTTTACAGCTACAACTGAAAATTGGTGTTTCCATTTTAGACATTAGGACCCCCAAAAAAGGCATATCACAGAAAAACAAACAAACAAACAAAAAATAACAATGCCTTCTAAGTTCCACTCACTAGTTGATTTCACAGGATTCCTGTTGCCTCCAAAATTCTGTCATTCCATATTCATTTTTCATGTTTCTTTACTTTCCTGCATACTCTACCCTCCACTTTAGTTTCCCATCTACTTTTATCCCCTTATCACATTTCCAGTTCTCCCTTCCTTTCACTTCTTAGTACATGCCCATTTATGTTTTCTAACACAGCCATAATTAATGGATTTTTACCAATACTTTTGTAGGTCTTATGTTTTAGTCTTCAAATTGGCATTTCTAGAAACAATAATATCTGCCTCTACTGACTAACAGAAGAAAGAATGATAGCCCAGTAACATTGGAGATGACAGAAGGAGAAGCTGGTGCAAACAAAACTCTCCTGGAATACAGTGAAATCAGCATATCTGAAAAGGATTAAAAATAATAAGTTTCAGGACAATTTCAAATACTGTTTCACACTTTTGAATTAAAGATAATGGAGTGAGAAATGGGATATCTGCTCAAGGAGGTACCAAACTCTTCTGTTAGACCTGCCACATTTTCTTTTGCAAAATAAAGTGTATAAAGCAAGCAATTTTATAGGTTATCAGTAGCATTAATGTGAAAAATATAAGCTTTATTGCTAACCATTTGAGATGCAAGGAAGCTCTCTTCCTCTCTTTCTCACAGAAATTGGATGACCATGTGGGCTGACAGCTCCCTTGTGTTATAAAATAATGCAAACAATATTTTTTCACCCCAAACAAAATTGGTTAAAATTACATTTTCCCAAGTCATATGGAAATGCACTAATTTATAACTTTCTAAAGCCAACACATTTATTCTTCAGAGATACATAATTCAGTAACAAACAACAGACTGAATTTTGATCAGGTTTTAAAAATGGGTACAATAGCTTCCTCAGACTTCAAATGAACTTTGAAAACTCTTGGTATTCTCTCCCTCATGAAATTGTAAGGACAGAATTCCCTTGTTTTGTTTTGTTTTTGTTTTTGTTTTTTTTTGTTTAGCAATATGCAGTGAGGAAAAAATTGAAAAAGTCTTGCATATTTGTATAATATGTAAAGGCTCCAATGATTAAAACAGCCTTCAGACTTAATAGCAAGCATTTTACTTTAAAGGTAATAATTCTTGAGAACCTGGAGGAAAACTACATTATTGTGCTTTTCCTTTTTGGAATTGATGGCTACATTATATGAAGTAGGTGAAGTAAAGCATGATAACAAGCAGTTCTGATAGGAAAAAGATTATATGGCTCCTTTTTTTTTAAAGAAGAAAATATCATTTGTATTCTCAGCATTAAAAAAAAACCAAGAAAACCACTAGATAATGTTACTTCTACAACTAATAGCGAAATGTACGTATAGATTTTTATAGTTAAGTCCACATTGATAGATAATTTTGTATCTTCTTTCTAAATGATTTTATTAGGATATAAACAGATTGACAAAGCAGGTATCAGCCATGCCACAAGATGTTATCAACATGATTCAACAGTTAACAGGAATAAAGGAATTATTTGAGAATATTCTTATGACTTCTGGACACTTGTTTTCCTTTGTTCTTTTTCCTTATAAATTTTGTTTATATTTCAATGCAATTAGTACTGAAGAATGAAGTCATATTTGGTATAATTCATAATTTTTTCTTTACCAATTAATTCTTTTAAAGTTATGGTGACTATTGTAGTTATTGGGGAAAAAAATCCAAACTATTGTTAAAAAAGTAAATTTCTAAAAAAAGAGTGAATTCATACTCTTTGCAATCATAGATTTTATATTTAGACTTCCTAAGTCTTGGAGTTTTATTTCCTTAAGTAAGATAAAAAAATAACCAAATTGAGCAAAATCTATGAAATCATTTTTATTTTCATTATTGCTCATGGGATTTTAGCAGAATTTGCACTGTTTCATTTAATTATTAATGAGCGAGGAGCAATTGCAGGGATCCCATGTGAATTGTCTTCCATGCTTTTTTCCTGATTCTCATTTTAAATGTGTAAACCTACTTAATGACAGGATTGCAATAATGGTTAACTGTGATTTTGATTCAATAATTGTGCAGAAAATCTTATTTGCATATCTTTTCAAAAAGCCAATTTAAAGTTCTGAAATGCTGACTGAAGTTGACCAGTCCCTACATGGAAAAAAAGTCATAGATAGGGCATGTTAGGCTTCAGATTATCAACCTGTTACACATTTGTGTAACGAGCACACCTAGAATAGCATATTTATTGGAAATAACCATACTTTGCAGTGACTGAGAAAGGAAAAATTGAGAACTCCTTATCATTTGACTTCCATCATCAGGTGCAAACATCATAAAAACAACCTACATGGTTTTTCTGTAAATAGTATGGATACAGAACTATGTATTTGAAGCACTGAATGTATATTGCATTTTTTTGTCAGCAATGTAGAAAACTTTCTGAATGAGATAGTTGATTTTCACAATAAATCTATTGATCAGGTCAGTGACAGAAACCACTTCCAAACATGACCTAAGTGGGGGGAGAGGAGTTTTTGGTTCGTATAGAAAACTCGAGGATAGTTCTGGCTTTGGTTTTAGTTGTGTCCATATCTACAAATGTTATCAGACATGTACCCTTCCCCACCACTCAGTGTTCCGTTTTGCTTTATTTTGTTTTTCTTACCATTTTGGTTATATTCTGAGGATGATTTTCTGCAAGTCTGTCAGCAACCAACTCAAAGCTTGATTCTGGTAGACTAAAGAACTCCACTTTTCTGAAAGTTTTGGTATTGGTTCTGATTGGTCTTGAATAAGACCACCGGCCAAACCATGATACTCTTAGTTCTTAAAGTGTGGGGCAGTGGAGAGTGTAATTTTGGTCATCTTTAGAGACATTTCTGGTTGCTACAACTAGAAGGAAGGTTGCCACTGTCATCTAGTTTGTAAAGGCTAAGGATGTTGCCAAATGTCCTACAATGTACAAAACAGCCCCACACCTCACAACAAAGAATTAGCCAGTCCAAAATATAAGTAGTGCCAAAGTTGAAAAACTTTGCACTAGAAGTTGTATTAGTCCTGCTGACCCACAATGGGTTATAGAGAGATAGGAGTAAAAGAGTCTTATCCAAGAAAACTGTGTTATAATGAGAAGAAAAGGCAGTAAATCCTGATAAGGCATCAACCCATATGAGCAAGAGGGAATATTTTTTACCTCTAGGCCATGAGTAGAAAAAAAAAGTAAAGATCATAGTTTTTAACAATGAAATTTTACCTAAAATGTGTTTGGTAAAGTTGACTTTTCTGGTGTTTTGACTCATAATTTGCCCTTGTACTCAGTGGAGTTTCTTGATGTTAGATAAATAATCTGCATTTTGCTACGTTGATGTGAGTCAGAAATTCTCCACTATTAACACATTATCTGGTACTTTCACATTTTGAACAAATATAATCTTTAAAATTATTTTATGTGTAACTATTTTATTGTTAAATCAGATATTTTAGTTGGAAGAATTTTATAATCAGAAGGGGAAAAATTTACTCATGTGCAGATTCTAGTTGTCTTCTGCAATTTTTTTTTGTAGCTTGAAGATGGCATTTATTTTGCTCTTATATTAATTAAATTGAAAATGTTTATATGTCCATGAAATAGGCTTTTAGAGTTAATAAAAGGTGAGAAAATCTCATAGTACTTTGGATATTTTTATTTAAAAGACATTAGGTAGCTTATCTTGCAGTTATTCTTTGATTTGGAATATTCCTATCCAAATATTTCAAAAGTAATTTCTTTTCTTCCTTAGAGCCAATAGTAATTAAAGTATTTTTTAAGGAAAAAATAACACTAATGCTGAAGGTTGTTTGAACTGTTTCTTCTGTGTGTGTGTCTGTGTGTGTATGAGAGAGACAGACAGACACAGAGACAGAGACAGAGAAACAAAGAGTGTATGTTCCAGAGAGTCGTTAAGCAGTTCTATGTGGGATGAAAGTTTTGATCCCAAGAATCAGGAACAAAAAAGCAGAGAGAATGTACCTTCCAAAAGTAGATGCTAAATTACTATATGTTTTATAGTCAGATGTGTGTGTACACATGTGTATATGCTCACATCTGACCATAAATCAGACCCTCCGGCTCGCCTCCAGGAAAGTTGAAAGAGTGCATCTCACAGGAGAGGAAAATGCATTTAAAATTACTGCAGCCATAAAATAAACTGACATAACCCAAAGCAACAAATAATGGAGGGGAAAAATTCTTCTGGGGCTCTGTCTCTTTCAGCAAAGATTTTGACTTTCTGTTTTCATTTTTGTCAGTGATCCTGGGTGTGTTTAAAATGACATAAAATGCATTCATTATGCCCCCAGATTCCAACTGCTTCAGCCTGTCTTGTACATTCCTCAAGAAAATGCAGACTTCTGGAATAGAGAGCAGATGTAGAAGCAAAATGACAGCCCTTGTGGGATGTTTGGTGGCTTAAAAAAAATCTCCAAGCAATTTTCTCTATTGCATCATGCCTGAAAAGCAGCTTAATTCCTCTGTTATGATTAAAGTTGATTGATTGAATTGATCTGTGATGTATCCTGTTTCCCTAGTTTACAGAGATGCTCAGGAAGAGTGAGGAAGCTGTCTGAATAGGATCCAAGTGCTTAATATATGCTGAGGTCCCACTTAACATTTATTATCTGTTATCGAAGGTAGGAGAAAAGCATGTAAATTATATGGATGTCTCTGATTCAAGGAAAGGGAAAGATAAATACTTATGCACTCAGTGATTTTCATCAACCATTTTCTAAAACAAACCCCATCTTTTTTTAGACTTAACAGTAACTTTGTAAAAAGATTTTCCAACTGCTAGAAGGTAACCTGTTTTTACTTACCATTGCTTATATTAGTAAAGAAATTTTAAAAACTTCAAGTTTGACTCTCAAGTTTGTTTACTAAATGTAACTTGCAGTAAAATTTAGGACCCTCAGAAACCTAGGATACTTTAAAATTATTATCTTCATGAGTTTTTTTTCCCAAAGGGATATAAAAAATGAAGAAGAGAATCATTAGCAGATATTCCATCTGATTTTGGATGGGTGGGTGGGTGTGAAAACAAGGTGAGACAATAAATTCCAGCGCTCCCGAATATATATGCTTGTGAGGTACAGAATTTACTTAGAATCTGTCAACTAAATATTCCAAATTTTGATAGGTATACAATATTTAATATTCAGGGAAAATGTATAAGATTACAGCAAGCTATGAATTATAGCTTAATCTACTTTAAGGAGACACCTCCTTAACTAGTTTCGAGGTCCATTGCCAAATTTTTTTGCCAATTTTTTGACAAATTTTTTTGAAATTATGATATTTTTATTCATATGGAGGTCTAACATAAGAAATATATAATTAGCAGTAAACTTTTAAGGGATGGAAATTTTTCAAATTTTCTTTACTCCTAGGAAGCTCTTTAAGGAGCTGGCTTTGTAGAGTC
Source organism: Potos flavus (assembly GCA_028534135.1). NCBI lineage: Eukaryota > Metazoa > Chordata > Mammalia > Carnivora > Procyonidae > Potos > Potos flavus. Next base: position 85,317,899 of record CM052895.1, on the reverse strand, counting down.
ATAAATCAGCAGAATTCCTTTTTCTTCTTCTCACAGAATTGAGCACCTTTGTTAAACACCTAAACCTCCAGGTTTTAGTCTCAACCACAACTATTACCCGTATAAGCCAGATACAGTAATAAGAATAATGTAGTAATGTGGTGATAATATTATTTAAATAATTATAACAACTACAAAAAGAATACCAATTCAACAGCGACCAGGTGTGAGATTTTTATGTGCTGGTCACTGTCTTAAGTCCATTATAATTGTTACCTTATTTAATCTCATAACAACCTGTACAGCTGATACCATCAACATCTCATTTTATAGGTGAGGAAACTAAGGCACAAAGAGGTTAATTTTCTAATTCTTACAAAGCCCATTTTCTCTCTGTCACTGCCCCGTATGTCAAGCTTGAATTGGAGCATTGCTTGACTTCCACAGCATGTAAGATATTATGTGGCTACCACCCAAAAAAAAAAAAATTCCAAAGATTTAATTTTTTATTTTACATTGCCTCAGGGCCACGACTACAAAGAGAAATGAATAACAGGCATATATACTTTTTTTTTTCTTCCTGAGTTTAGCCCTTTCCAACACTCCCTTTCCCATTTTTTCCTTTCTAACTCAAATTCAAAGGTATCTGGTTTGGAATTAAATTAATCTTTGAACATAAGTGGCCACAGGTTTTCTGAAACCTGGCACTCTTCGTGAAAATAAAAGCAATAAAAAGGCATTTAGGGTTGCCAGATATGATATAGGACATCCGATTAAATTTAAATTTCAGAGAAACAATGGAAAACTTTTAATATGAATTTGACCCATGCAATACTTTGGACATACTTACATAACAATTTTTTCAAATTTATTTGAAATTCAAATTTAACCATTCTACATTTTTAATAGCTATTTAAATGCATTTTAAATGTGAAGTCCAACAACACAATTTAATAGCATTACATATTTTCACTTTAGGGACATACATTTTCATTGTCACGAATACACGCTGATATTAAACATGGATTTCTTCACATTAAACTTCTAGAACTGTGTTATTTCAAAATGATAGATAATACTCTAATGCCACATAATGCATAAACCTTCTTCGCCATCCTTGAAGCTGCCTGCTTGCCTTATTCTTTCCTTCTCTCCAAAATTTAACGCCTTTCTGTACCTTCCTAAATAAGATTTTGCATTCCATCTAAGTTGTTTTAGTGGTTAAATATCCCCAATTCTCATCATCCCCCCAAAATGTTTAGTGTTTTATTTTTATGGCATCTCCCATAAAATTCCTCATCTTTTCCAAGTCTAACACAGTAGTGAAAGTTTTTAGTAATTTCTTTCTTATTTTTTAAAGGGAGATAAAGTAGGACTTGACTTATTTCAATAGCTGAACTGTATCATCAAATTTTTATATATAAATAAAATTTATTTATTTATTTTTGCTCTTGTGTATACAAAATTTCAACTTTAAGGTAGAAATATATTTCTTGGAAGTGTCTCAGCAGACACCCTTTTTCTGTTAAAGGTCAGAAATGCTTACTGTCCTTGCTTAAATCAAATATTTAGAAGGAACAGATTAAGTTGACTGGTTTAGATCAATCAGGACATGGAAGGTGATTATATCTGGGCAGTTACCCCTTTAAAACAGTTACATGGAAAAATTAGCATACTCTCATCAGGAACAAAGGGAGTATGTAATCAAAAGTGTTACTATCCATGGTACGTGGTGGTTGAGGTTAAGAGAAAATGGCTAGTCTTTAAAAAAAAAAATACTTACTGGTAATGGTGAAATAATTCTAATAATTGCTTGGTCTTCTGATTATTTACCTATAGAACACAGAAGGAAAACTCCCTCTGGCTTAACAGTAAACTAAATAGGATTCCTAACTATTTATTTATTTATCTAGAAATGCAGAAGTGGTAGCAGTTCTTTGCTTCTGGCAGAGTAGGAACTATCACATGGTCAGTGAGTGTCCCATTTATTAAGCAACATGAAGTGTTCTCTGTCTCCAGAAGGTGAATTCATTGCCCAGCCGGCTTAAGGGCTTTGGACTAAATTCCAGCAGTGTTGTTTTGAAGAAACGTAAACCCTTACTTGGCCGCTATTCTAAGCCAACATTTTTTTTTTCCCTTCCTAAATCAGTGACAGATTTTATTAACATTAAATAAAAGCTGTTGTGAGCTCTTAAAATATGCAGTACTGAAGCCATTAGGTACCATTACACTGTCAAAAGCATTTCACTTGAAACAAATGGTCATTTAAAATTATTTTTTATTGAAGAAATTAGAACTTTCTTATTATTGATTATTGCACTTTTGCTACTCCTTCCTTGTCTCAGTGTTCCAAAGGTATCTAGAAGTGAAATTATATATATACTCTATTTTCATTCCTTTATGTGATTCTTTAATATACACTGTCTTTAGTAAAATGTGGAAAGTTCTTTAACTGGATCTCTTTAAAATTATTGTTTTACTGTCCTTACTTTCATATCTTACTGGGATGGGAGAGTTTCTAATGTGACTTTCAAAGCAATGAATTTGAAACTCATGTGGAATCCATATAGTAATTTAGTTTAATGACTTCATTTAATTCTATAGTACTCTTTCCTTTTATGTTACAATATTTAAGATTCAGCATATTTAAACACACAAGGTTGGCAATTTTTTTTATTATGTTATGTTAGTCACCATACAGTACATCATTAGTTTTTGATGTAGTGTTCCGTGATTCATGGAACACTGGCAGTTTTTTGGGGTTTTTTTGTAAATTTTATTGGGATATTATTCACAGACTGTACAATTCACCTATTAAAAGTGTAAAAATAAATTATTTTTGGTATATTCACAAAAGTAGTGTAACCATAACCATAATACATTTAGAACATTTTTATCACCCACAAAAAAAAATGCCATAGGACCTGTTAATGGTACATTCCATTTGTTCTCAATAGCCCAAGTCCTGGGCAACCACTGTTCTACTTTATGTCTCCATAGATTATCTTATTCTGGACATTTCACATAATGGTCTTTTATGATTGGCTTCTTTTACATGAAATAATGTTTTCAAGATTCTTTCATGATATAGCAGGTATCAATATTTCATCCCTTTTTATTGCCCAATAATATTCAATTGTATAGATATGATTTGACATTTTAAAAAATACATGCCTGTTCAGAGTATTTTACTTATACTTTAATATCAAGATGACAGGGGCACCTGGGGCATAGTTGTTTAAGCATCTTAACTCTTGGTTTTGGCTCAGGTTATGATCTCAGGATCATAGGATCAAGCCCCACACTGGGCTCCATGCTCAGCATAGAGTCTGCTGGAAATTCTCTCTCCTCCCTTTGCCCCTCTTGTTCACGCTCTCTCCTTCTTTCTCTCAAATAAATAAATAAATCTTTAAAAAAAATCAAGATGACAGAATACAAATTTAAAATGTTGATCAGAAATTTTGAAATTTGTATAATCTAGATTGACCTCTACCTACCCTACACATCCTACCTCATTGAATTAAGTGGGGCTGGAAAAATATGCTGGAAATAGGGAACATACTGATACAACATAATCATATTATATTTCCTTTTATTGAAATTGTCCATATCAGCCATTTTTAATCCTATTATTTACTATATACTGCCCATAAGTAATACTACTACATGCTGTTTTTTGGGGGTTTTGTTTTATATTGGTTTAGTTTTTGGTTTTGGTTTTGTTTTTTCACAGGAGGTACTTCCTGTTCTCATAGAAATTCCCATTCTTATAAAAAACAGTTTATCAGTCATTTCGTCTGTTCTCGTTATCCAAACTGTCCATTGGGCCATGTCCTTATAACAAATACACTTATTAAAGTTATATTCTTGAGCATTGATGTCTCTGTTGTTGAGAATTCTGTAGAGTATCAAGTAATTAATCTTTCTTTTCCCGTCATATATATGTATGAATTATGTGTAGCTATCTGACATCTTCTGTCTCTTTTCAAATATATGGTTCAAATATAAGTATATATACACATATATAATAAGCATTTGAATTCCCAAGAATTTATATATAATTTTAATGCACTTAAATATTCTAAACATGCAGAAAAAATATGTCTCTGTATGTATGTATGTGTGTACATGACCATACCTATAATTATGTCAGAACATATGGTTGACTTGGAAAGTATTTCAGCATTTATTTGTTTAAGTGAAACATTAATATCTCACTCAACATACTAAAAAATGTGGCAAGAACATACTGACCCTCTCCACACCTGTTTCGGGCCAAGGCAAAGTGGATGTTAAGAGACATATGTAATCTTTGGCAAGGTAATAGAGATTACTCTTTGGGAATTTTTTTTTTAATATTTAAATCTCAAATAGAATGGAAGAAAGCTGCTAAAGTGTAAAAAGTCCAAACTTTGAACCATAAGGTAATTATGACTTTAAGTTATAAAGAGAGAGGTATGGAAACATAGAATAGATGCATTGCATACATAGATATAGAGATCAAAGCAGAGAATTGCCAAGAATTGAATGTTAGGAATCCTCAGATAAAATACACTTCAGAAATCAAACAGGAAAAATATAAATAAGTGCAAAAAATTAGAAGCTTCATAGTAAACACAGATAAAGTGTAGTCCATACTATGGTAAATGATAATGCAGAGAAAATAAACTAAAAATACATATAAAAACATATTTCAATACAGAAGAAATGAATTGAAGAAAAAAGTTGCCCAATGCAACTTAGTAGAGCATGATAATAATTACATCAAGTTTTTGAAAAGAAAAAGTCAAAAAAAAAAGAGAAAAAGTCACATACATTTCTTGTTAAAGTATAAAAATATGGCATCAGAAATATAAACAACAAATAATGAATAGAGGTTGCTTCTAGGGAGAAATAAAAAAAGTTAAGATAGGTAGTGTTCACAGAGGACTTTAACTTCATCTGTAATATTCTTATTCTTTAAATGCTACTAAAAATTATGCGAAATTATGAAAATACATGAAATATTTTTGATTGCATGTAGGAATTCATCACCATGTTTTATGTTTGAGAATTTTACTAGGAACAAAATAGTAGAAAAAATTATATAGAATTTGGAGTTGTCCCTCCAAATTGTGGCATTTTAGACCAGTTACTTAACCTTTCAGTGGCCCTGGTTTCTTCCCTATAAAATGGCAATGGCTAATTACACATACATGACAAGAGCACTGTAAGGCTTATTGTGCTCTAACACATGTAATAAACACTTAATAAAGGAGTCAAAATAGTTCTTCACAAGTAATAGAATTAAATTATTTATTATGCACGTAGCACCATTAGAAGCACAACCAATTAACCACAAGTGGGAGGCAAGATCTTACCCGAAAATGATAGAAGTCAGTTGAATGGGGAAAGACTTATATGCATTACATGGTTTAAAAAAAAAAGAAAGAAAGAACAATAAGTAATCATTTCCCAAATAATACATGAGATAGGATATGTTGTATTATTTTGTATTTGCCTCAGAATTCATGTGTGAAATCTTAGTCTCTAAAATGAGGGTATTAGGAAGTGGGGCCTTTCAGAGGCCCTTAGGGTGGAGTCCTCATTTAGTGCCCTGATAAAGGAGACTCAGAGTCCCCTGCACCTTTCAGCATGTGAGGACACAGTAAAAACACTCTATAATCCAGGAAGTAGAGCCTAACCAGTCATCAAATCTCCTGGCTCCTTTACCTTAGACTTCCCAGAACTGTAAGAGATCTATTTCTGTTGTTTGTAAGCCACACAGTCTATGGTATTGTGTTATAGTAGGTTGAACAGACTAGGACACTCTATGAAACAAAATCGATCTTTTCCCCCTATGATTTAAAACAAAACAAAACAAAAACTTACACATTCTTTTATGGATTGAATTTATATAGTTTTTCTGATTGACATAGGAAATAGGAAGAGAAAAGATACAGCATGTTATCACATCTATTGTATTTATTGCATAAGTCATTTAATTTTAGTTTCTTGGAAAATTTTTCTCCCTCCTTGGGACTAATATTTCACAAATATAGCCTGTAACATGAAATTCTACAGCGTTTGTTCATCATGAACAAATGCCTACTTATGAATTCTTGTCTCAGAAGCTAATTTAATTGGTGAATTCCAACTACTATTGCTTATTTCACACTTCAGTAGGTAAAGATGCATTAATAATCGAAGTTTCAAACTGTAATTAACATTAGCTTTAGGCTCCTGACAATGAAATGATTACATTTCAATGTATGGGTTGATAAACAAAGTAATCTAACATATGAATAAACAGCAAAAATAACTTATATTTACTCTTTCTCTGCAAATTGATACATGCATTTGCATGTTATAAAACACAGAGAATAAATGAATGTTAAAGAAAAAAAAAATGTATAGACTACCCATACAACACCTAAACCTAATCAATTCAGCGCAACAAACTGAATTTGAGACATATTAACAAAAACATTTTTCCGGTAAATGTTGTTCTCCTGCCTTCATTTCCTTTCACAGTTTTCTATATTACTTGATTATGCTTTTATATTCATTTTACTCTGTTCTTAACTGAATTGATTACTTTATAAAGATCCCTGAATGATGAATTTGTATGCTAATATTTTGGTCTTAATCCTAGCACATGATACTATCCAAATGCATTTGCCTGGTATTATTTTACCTTTATGTTGAGAAAAATTGTATTTATGATATAATGTCAACTGAATGTTGATTCAACATTCCTATATTCCTGACTTGATCCTTTTTTGAATGATAGTTTCTGTACTTTTCCAGTATATTTTAAAAATGACACTATTAAGAATGGTGCAAAAATCTAAATAACTGAGGTTGCTAATTGTGGTACTTTAACATTTCCCACAGTTTACATCTTCAAGTGCCCAAGGATAGGGACACAATATAACTTCTTTTTCGGGGATGTTTGATTGCTCAGAACTTTTCAGTGCCTCAGTTGTTTGGATATGTTCAGATGTACATACTTTAAGGACTTTAAGGTTATTAAAGATAAGATGGCCTTTGAGACAGACTCACAGAAATAGAAGGAGGTAAAAAAAATATGAATTAAATACAGTCTGATCTTAGATGTCAGACTACCAAACAAAGAAAAGAGGCCTCTTATTCCTCAAATCAGATCTTAGTCATTATGAGAACAAGTTCAAGGTCACCTACAGTTTTCTATATTTGTATTCTTTGCCCTCTGGAGATAGCTAGAATTCTTTTTTTTTTTTCTATATATATTTGAGACTTAAAGAAGAAACTAATCAGGTACCTAATATTTGTTAGAGTTTTCAGCAAAAGTAATTTTATGCAATCATAATAATAAACTGGTAAAATAAATAATACCTTATATTCCAACCAAAAAAAAAAAAAACCCTTTAAGTTTCAGAGACGTGATTCTTCCATTATAATAGAGATGATCTGAATTTTCTTATTACAAATCAAGTGTTGTTTGTGTAATGCCTCATGGATTTTCAATTGCTAAGAGATATATAAAGATACACATACCCATATATATGCCCATCACTCTTTTAAATGTTTTATGTGGGTTTCAAATGAGAACTCTGTGGTCCAGAGAGATTAAACAACTACAAGAGGATTCAATAGCTAGAAAAGATATTGAGACCTTGAATATTTGGCTCTAGGTATGTGTCGTTATTAGCCATACTTTCTTACCTGATTTCTATAAAGCATTTTTGAGTGGGTACACATCTCACTTTTCTTTAAATATATGATTATTGTTATATATAAAATCATGAATGAGAGCATGATAGTCTCTCTTCTTTGTCCTTTGCAGATGTGTTTTAGAGTAACTGAGATTTATTTTTCCTCTTATTCTTTTTTTTTTGCATTATTCTAGTTATGATGATGGCATAATATCAGTGTTTCAGTATTACATTACTCTCTTTTTGATTTATTATTAGTTACGTGTAAGATTGATCTCTTTTGTTAACTTTTAAGATAATCTGACCAGATGGCATTAAGAATACATTAATTAAATTAGGAGTTATAATAAAGATATACAATATTTTTTATCCTCGGGAAGGCTTAGCATTTCATTCCCTTCGATTTGTGTTCAATAATCCCAAATGTCATGAATAATTAAAAGTTGTTAAAGAAAAACACTGTTGAGATGGAAATTCTACCAGATGCTGTTGTAATCACTGTTTCTTACAGTTTAAATTTTAGGCAATTGTTTGAAGACAAATGAAAAGAAAATGGACTTTTTTAAAAAAAAATTGAAGCTACTTGTTACATGTTATATTTGTGTTTAGATATCTAGTATTATCGGCCAACTGTTTTTCTTTAATCTTCATGCATGGTAGATAGGGATAAACAAAATCAGTCTTTGTCGTTAGTCTTAATGACTAACCAGAAACATCTGAAATACTTGATTAGACTGTGGCAGGGAAATGCTGTTTTGTCATAATAAAAATACTCTTTAATAGCTAAACAATACACTAATTTCATGAACAAAACCAAAATAACTCATCAGATGGCATTCCTACCTCAACCTTTCTTACCTAGGTCTTGAGATTGTTGTAATGACTGAGTTGCTAATGCTAATTCTTTAAATTTGTTCTGGAGATTCTTACAGTTTATAGTATCTCAGACTCACCTGCAGATGATGTTAAAAACAAAAGCTTTTAGGTATTTCTAGCAGAAATTCTGAATTAGTAGGACTGGGATAGAGTCCAGGATGTTCATTTTCAACTGACACCCCCTTCTGCTCTTAGTGCTTTTCTAATGCAGGTAATCCACAATCTTTGTGTTGAGAAAAAGTACATGGAATCATGGGAATATCTGTGAATCAGAAGTACACAGGGAGTGATTTGAACATTTGCATTCCAGAGCACATGGATACCTACATAGCGTTTCAAAACAGATTTCTGCAGCACATCTCTAACTGGGAACCATTTGACCCATGCAATTGAAGTCACACACGACCATCATCAGAAACAAACTCTTCTCTCCTTCTTTCCTTTCCCTGCCCTTCCCTTCCCTCCCCATCTTTATTTATTTATTTATTTATTTAGGATTGTTGTTTAACTGTGCCTCGCTGCTGCTTTATGTGTGTATATGTGAGGTTCTGGAGAACATACTAACATTCTCATGCTTATATAAAACAATGATTGATGGTAGAATTGACAGGATCTTGAATGTTTCTTTTTCTCAGATTTGGCACAATACTTCTAGAAGACAAGTGTCCTTTTGTCTGTCATTAATTAGGACAATAGTCAGTACAGTATTAATATTCAGGATAGTCGGTTCATGGAATGAATTGTTCAGGCAGCAAAGACTATAACAAAATTATGACTCTAATCTCTAGCTCCTACCCTTCCTACCACGGAAACTGCAATATGAATGGAAAAGGGCACCTATTCTCATTATGATCTTTAGACTGTCATCATCAGGGCTAATTCTAGTGTCATACTATGGATGAGTAGTTGAAATCCAATTTGAATGCATAATACCACGTTTAATTTACACTACCACCTGTCAATAAGAAATAGACTAAAGCATATCTTCTGAGCTATCCATAGGGAATATTCAATTATAATTAACCTTCCTATTTTTGTTAAATCTTTGTCCTGAGATGGATTGTTTGTGCCATTTCTTATTCTTGTAACAATCTGTCACTAGAAAGAATTTGAATTTTAATCTAATATTTTGTGAGAAATACAATAGAGGATGTTTCTTTTAATCTCCTCTGTACTGCTATTGCTTGTCTATTTCATTTCTTTTCCATAGGTTAATTATAACTACAGTTGTAATCTTTGTGCAAGTGTAGGATACTTTGGCAGGCTCCAGAAAATGATTTTCCACAAACCATATTGGATACAATATATGGTAAATGGGAAATTTCATTTTTTCTAACTTAATATTAATGAAAGCAAAAAGAATAATTTTAGTTCAAATGATGCAATTTAGAGCATATGCATTCATGCTATCATGTGGATAACTTTATAAAGCTACTTTTAAGGAACAATTAAGTGCTATTTATAACCTAAAAACCATAAGAATAATTTAGATGTTACCTCTAAAAATATAAAGTTGAGAAAACAGCCTTTGCAGAAAATTAGACACTCTAGTAATGTATCTTTATTTGAGTAAATTTACGGACCTTGAAAATATTACTTATATTTCTTTACTCTTTCCCATCACAATTTGAAAGTTAATGAAGCAATACCACTTTCCCACCCTCCATATTTTAGAGGTAGGTACAAATTCATCAGGATTCTCCAGTCATGAGGGAACAAGGACTGAGAGAGTAGAGGCTGTGCTTACATGTTGAGCAGCACTCTCTTCATAGGTTCAGGGGAGGAGGTGAGTGTGATCCACTCTTTTGGAGGCAATAGCCTGGATTTTACAAGCAGCCAGATTTTACAGATAGAGACATAACCACATCCTTGCTCTGACACTATATCCTTGAACAAGCTCCTGTACTTTTCTTAGCCTTAGTTATATTGATTCTTAAAAGTAAAGTAGCATAATAACACCAAGCACAGAGAATGGTGTAAGTCATAAATGGGATTAATGTACCTAGTGCCAAGGAAGCACTCAGAAAAATGCAGCTAATATTTTACTTCTAATTTCTAATATTTTTATATTAGATTTCTAATAATATTTCTAATAATTTCTAATATTTTACTTCTAATTTTACTTCTAAGTTCTAATTCCATAAAATGATAGATCAGCTCTTTTAAGTGTTTTTTAAGGGGCAAGAGGAAGAAAAAGAAAAATTTGGAATTCTTTCCACTTCTGATATTTAGTGAGCCACACATGTCCTTTTCTTTCCCTTCCTTCCCTCCCTTCCTTAGTTCGATCCTTCCTTTTATCCATCCATCCATTCGTCTCATTAAATCCATGCAGTCCAAAGAGAAAAAGTCCAACATAAACATGACTTAAAGAGAAGGATCCAGAAGCTGGACTGACCCAAAATTCAGTCAGGAAGTATAGAACCAAACATCAAAAAATAGTTGGTAGTATTTATGTATTTAAAAATAAGAGGGTGGCTGGGTTATGGACATTGGGGAGGGTATGTGCTATAGTGAGTGCTGTGAGTTGTGTAAATCTGATGATTCACAGACCTGTACCCCTGAAACAAATAATATATTATATGTTAATTAAAAATAAAAAAATTAAAAATTAAAATAAGTTATTAAAAATCACTAAAACAGCGAATAAAACATAGTATATAACTAATAAAGGTAAGCTCAGTATGATTACTTTAAAAAATACTTTTGATAAGGCGAGTCTTTTAAAATGCAAATTTAGAGGCACCTGAGTGGCTCAGTCATTAAGCCTCTGCCTTCAGCTCAGGTCATGATCCCAGGGTCATGAGATGGAGCCCTGCGTCAGACTCCTGGCTCAGCAGGAAGCTTGCTTCTCCCTTTCCCACTCTCCCTGCTTGTATTCCCTCTCTCATGTCTCTCTGTGTATCAAATAAATAAATAAGTAAAATCTTTTAAAAATGCAAATTTAACTCTGTTTAGGGAAAAGTATGCCCAACTGTAAATAATGAGACAAGTGACGATCTGTTTTTTCTCAAAAGAGAAGGGAATATCTTTATGCTTCTATAGGCATTTGTTTTGAATGTGCACTTTTTCCAAGAAGAATTTGAATGGTGCAGCACTTTTATAGAAGTATATAAGTCAATGAATAAGTGGATGTGATACTCAAATGACAAATTTTGTCAAGTAAAAATGGAAACTTTGCGATACCTAAAAAGAGAGTAGAGGTGTGTGTGCTTTCAGTGTGTGCTATGAGCCAGCTGACTTGTGTTTCCGTGATGGCTCTGCTTCTTACAGGTTACTGCCTGTATCTCAGTTTCTGATCTGTAAAATGTGAACAAATAATATTATTTTTTTCTTAGGTTTGTTATGAGAATTTAATGATTCTTATTTGTAAAACATTTAAAGCAGCAACTGGTACATAATAAATGCTATGTTGGTAACTATTAATAAAATAAATACATCTACCTTTATATTGTTCTTTCCTTCAAATGAAGCAAAAATAATCTTTTTTCTCTATTACACAAAACCTGTACCTTCATACTCAAAAAGTAAAAATTGTCATTTGACTCTACTTCAAGATACGAAAAAATGACCACTTAGATGGTGTCTGTATGTCATTTCTCCTTTAGTCTTCATAAAAACTCTATAAAGCATGTAGTCTGATCTTCATTTTACAGATGAGGAATGTGTGGCTGATTAGTAAGACATTTTGTTTTAGACATTGCCTAGTAATAGTCAAATGTGGCATATCACCTTTTGCTTTGAGGCCACATTATAGTGATTACAGGTGAATTTCTACCCCAGATTTAGAAATTCTGAGGATTAAGTTCATAAAAGGGAGTTTCAGTTTCCAAGGAGAAGTTAATTCCTCTAATGCATCTCCTAAAATGACAGGTGTGACTTCACCCCACTACCTACCATTCCCACATTATATTCACATCATAGGTGTACAATATAAGGCAGTTTAGATATTGGATATGTATATTAAATCAATAAAATGCATACATATATCAATTTTCTACAAATAACAATCAAAGAAGATAAAAATGAAAGATGCCTTGAGTTTCCTGGAATCTTTTTCAACCATTTGTGAGGTTTTTAGTATCATTCTTTTTTCTATTTTAATTTTGAGGAGAGGTTTCAATTTTTTCCTTACATCACTGTACACTCAATTTTTGTCACATATCTTAACCTTCTTTCTTCAAAGTGGTCCTTTAAGGCAGCATGTGGTTTTCATTTTGAGTAGCTAATTTATTTATCAGTATTACCTGTAGTAACTTGTAACAGACAAGCTGTACATAGAAGGAAGCAGACAGACCCTTCTGTTCCCAAGGTGATTCATATTTATTGAAGCTAACCTGTTTCTATCCATATTCACTTTTCTTAAACCTGCCACACAGCAAAAGAAGATATCCCACTATTTCTTTTTCTTTCTTTCTTTCTTTCTTTCTTTCTTTCTTTCTTTCTTTCTTTCTTTCTTTCTTTCTAATGACTAGTAGGAACATTTCCGCTTCTTAATCAGAAGCAAATAACAAGTATAAAATACTAAAAATATTGTGTTTCTTGATGAAGTTAGCAATTGAGGAAAATCAAACACATATCCTACACATAGAATGCGGGTTACAGGATAATTTAATTCAGTTATTTTGAGGCTAAGTCAAAATATTTTTAATATTTACTACATAGCATGCGACATGCATTTAAAATATTAATGATTTGCAATAATAAAGGACATAATAATGTAAATTAAGCTTCATAACAGTTGGATAGTGTAAGTATTATTAACTTCATTTTCAGGGATTGGACATTACCTATATATGGTATTATTGGATAAATAATGTTTATGAAATGTTTGCAATGTTTATGAAAAATAAAATTGAAAATATAGTAGTATCTCAATTTAAGCAAATTTATTCATTTTATACAAAAAGATCAACTTTTTATTAACTTTTAAACATTCAATAATTGTAAACAAATATATCTGCATTAGATAAAATTTAATAGAACCACTGTAATTCAAGTACTTTAAAAATTGATTTTGTCATATTTTCCTATAATTCAATGGAGGTTCCAAATGAACATTTGAAATAGAATATTTAGCATAATTTGTAAAATTCTATAACTGGAAAATCAAAAGGAAATAATACTGAGTTATTGTGTGGTAATTATAATAGGAAATTACTTCCAATGCTCTAGAATTCAATAATTTCCTAGTCACCTTTTCATACTACTTCAAAGTAAAAGTTGATCACAAAACAGAACCAGATATAATTCAGAAAGCTTTCTTACAAATTGAATCCATTAATCAGATTACTAAAATTGTAAACAATAGAAGGATACTTCTATTAAAGGTTCTTATATCATTTTAAACCTAATAGGACATTCTATATACAAAATAGAATATTAATTCTTAACCCCCAATTTATTAAACCCTTCAGACTCACAGCCTTTCATCTTAGAAAATGTCTGTCATTTGCCCATTTGCTCAGGGCAAAAGTATAGATTATCTTTGATTTCTCTTATCCATATACTATTGTATGCTCTATAGATTCTATTTTCAAATTATATGCTAGATCTTACTTCTTATCATCTGCACAGCCTTAGTGCTAGTTCACTCCACCATCATCATCTCTGGCAGGGAGTAGTGCAATAACATCAAAACTGATTTCCCTACTTTTGGTTTTAGGTCCTTATATCTATTTTCCACAGAGCAACTAGGCTGAACCTTATAATAATTTTAAAAATTCATGATTCTTCTCTACTCAAAACCTATCCTACAACTCTCTATTTCAATTAAAATAAAGTCTAGATTCCTTATCATGGCGTACAAGGGCCTACATTATAAAATCTCTCCTAGATCTCTGGATATTTCTTAACCTTACCCTTTACACTACACCCTTTTAGGTTGATTCCCCTCTTAGGGCCCCCATACTCACAATTCCACCCTGACTGATGCTCTTCCCCGTCATTTTTGCATAAATTACTATTTCAGTACATTCAGGTCTCCATTCAAAAATCATCTCTACAGGGACACCTGGGTGTCAGTCAGTTAAGTGTCTGCCTTTAGCTCAGGTCATGATCCTGGAGTCCTAGGATCGAGTCCCATGTCAGGTTCCCTGCTCAGCGGGGAGCCTGCTTCTCTCTCTGTCCCTCCCCTTACTCATGCTCTCTCTCTCTCTCTCAAAAATAAATAAATAAAATATTTTTAAAAATCATCTTTATAGAGGGACTGTCCTTGCCCATCATTTCTAAGGGTATGCCCATAAATTGGCTTTCAGAAAAAGCAAAGGAGCTCTGATTTGTAGCCTTTGCCATTCTCATGGTATATATACTCCCCTGCCCCTCACTCACCCCCATGACTGATTTCAAATTACCAATGGTTTAAAAACCTACTTGAAAAATTCCTGAATATTTCACAGTAAACTCCCTTGAACCAGTACAGGCTGACTCCAGAATAACACTGAATCTGAAATAGTCATATGTCTTGCTATCCTCACCTATTCTCTGTCCTCTACCTTACTTAATTTTTCTCTTGTTTGTACTACTTGAAATTATGAGTTTGTTTGGCTATTTTCTGCTTCTCCTCAGGAATATAAATGACATTAGAACAAGAAACTTGTTTGTCTTATTTGCTACTATATTCTTTACTTCTAGAATAATCCTTGGAACACAGTAGACAGTCTATAATGATTTGATGAACAAATGAATAAATAAAGAGTCAAGTCTATGTGCTATCCTACTTCTTCCGTAAGAAAGCTGGAGCTAGGAACTCATGCCTTTGAATTCTTCATGGTATTGTCTACTTTTTGCGTTCTACAAGCAAGAGATACTCAGGAAAAGACATCCTGTTTTTTAAGGAAGCAGAGAAGAAAAGGAAGTTCTAATCCTTTACTTAGACCTGAAGTATACTCATGTGAAAACTGTTATATAGATAAAACCGCTATAACTTTTTGAACATTTTATTTTTGCATATGCTTGAAAGACTGAGAAGATGTCTTGGTGTTTAGAATTGTATGATCTAACCCAATTTTCATTACTTAAAGTCTGCCAATAGATCATACTTGCTCAATTAAATCCAACGATAATTAGTTTATTATGATTATCTTCTTTGTAATAGTTACATAGACAGAGAATCTCCTTAACAAAATAAAGGACATTTTGAAATCATTTTCTGCAAAGCCAACCCCAGTTTGACAATAGATTTTATTGCTTTTTGAATGCCTTCTACCGTAATAAAGCCAAATGGATTTCCCATTAATGCAGACTACTCACATAATACCAGCAGGGTAAAATGGTGGTTCTAAAGAGAGAGTAAATAATCACTGAATCAATGTACCCATTTAAGAACTAAAACAATTATGTTTTCCTGCCTCTGTCCTGAGGCCAGTGAATGACCTATTTGATATATTTGGAATTACTTGTAGGTAAGGAAAAAAATGTTATAAGGATATGAGATATCCAACCTTGTTTCATTAAGCACCTTCTGTTTGAAAGAGAGCTTTTAGCAATTTACTCTACCTTCATGAATTGCCAACTTTGAGACTTAGAGAATTCTGTTTTGAAATGTGCTCTTTAGTGACATAAAAACATTCAGCTATATGACATGTGCTCACCCTGCCTCAAGATGATGACCCTTCTAGGGGCATTTGAAACTTGGTTACTCCTTTGCTATGTTGGACATTTTGAAACTGGCAAGAATATTAAATTGTTACCCAGATTTTTTTCCCTTCACTGCCCATAAACAATAAATTTGGCATAAGATTCTGTTCTCAAGAAAATGACCCAACATTGTTTCCTTAGTCCCAATATGCTGTTGCCTTAATAACATTATCACCACCATAACTTCCTACTTGTTCTATAAATACAGAAGTGTAAATCCTTTTTTCAACCACTGAAATTCAGGATAATTTAGAAACTGGATGCTGTTGAGTCTTATGTGTGTATTGTTTTATGAGAAATAAGTGGTTCATGTCTCAACTTGCACATTTTAGAATTGAGCATGTCCACCCTCTATCCCAAATATACTTTGACATTTTAATAATCACATTTTGGAGCCTATAATGATTCACAGAAAAATTTGAAAGATAAGTCTCTCCATATTTATATCTGCCAAAAAGAGAATTTTGTTTATAAAATCTCATCATGGAAGCTCAGGGTAAATCCAGCTTCAAACAGAGGATAAGTTTTCCTTCACTACAGGGATTCAGAAGCTGCTACTTCCACATTTACACAAAATAAACTACAGGCAAGTCAGAATTGCAGTCCAAGCAGTGACCTCTATCTGAGCCCTCATAAACCAGATAATTCACCTCTGCCCTAAGCAGGCTACATACTATGGAGATATGGGATGCTGACTGCATGCAGATCTTCTCAGTAAATCTACTCGTAGCTGTGACTCTCCTCTCTAGAAAGAGAAATGCTCAGTGGAAATATAAACAAACATATCTTGGAGTTCCTGAAAGATCAGTTTGTTTTATAGAACTCTCTGCTCACATATAGCTTTTAAATGTTGGTGCTCAAATTAAGGTTTCCTGGCTAGAGTTTGAAAGCTGATATTCATATCTAGTCTGAAGGTATTATGGTAGTTTTCTTTTTTCTCCTAACAAATTGAAAACATATTTACTGTGTCAAAATATTTCTAATCAATAGATACTATCTTAATTGTATAATGTACTAGCAGAGATAATTACTTCTAAGCAGCATTTGGATAAGTCAGTAGTGGAATTATGAATAGGACGATAGTTTATTGAATCTGTGTATGAAGTATGCATACTCATTCAGCAAATTCATGTTCTAGCCACATAGAAGTGGTTATATTTCAGCATTGTATCAATACTTTTCTTTAATAAAACGTTTTCTTATTTACTAAGCACTATAATTTAACAGATTCTTTGTGCTTCTTTTGTTTATAAATTTAAAAATTGTTGGCATTTTTAATGGGAAAGCTATTAAGTCATTTTGATTTATAATTTACAGGCTGAAGTAATGTCAATCAGGTTACATATGAAGGGGATTCACTAGACTATAAATCCTTTGAAAGAACTAACCATGTCTTCTTAATAACACTTCTGAAGTGTTTTCCCTTCTGCTTTTTTACCTATTGGGGACAGTACATAAGCAAAGAACTGTATAGTTAATGGATTTTTGAAGTGTGAATGGAGGTTTATGGTTTATTGTGACTTGTGTCTGAAATTTGATCAGCCTTGCAAACTTGGATTCCATGTGATGGTGTTAGAGAGATCCTGCCAATTTGGAAGTCAAATAAAATGAATAAATATCAGTTGATAAAGTGGACAAATCCTTCACAAATTAAAGTGGGACTGTAACTAAAGCCAGATGAATGAATATTGGATACATATGTGTATAGCAAAAGCCAGTTGGAACTTGAAGTTGAATGTCTTACAACCCAGCTTGGCCAGTGTGGTCAAAACAGATGATCACTTCAAAACAACCAATGCCAGATCCTGTTAGTTTTTAAAAGATCATGCCTCCCAATAATGTGAAAATAATCTCACTGGTAAATGTAACTCTATTCGAATTTTATCAATTGCTTCCTCAGATTTGAATATTGGTTTAACTAATATAATTGTGTAAATACAATGAGTTTTGATATTTTTCCAATGAGACATTCAGTTGGTATGTGCTACACTGTGACACTAAGCTGAAATACCACAGATCTGAATAATTTCAAATTCACTATAGGAAAATTTGCAGCATAATCTATGAGCTATAGAGATGTTTTGAGTGAAATCATTATTTATCTAAGGTCTAATAGTGTAGATAACTAAAGAAACAAGAATAGGCTTACTATGAACAACTCAAGCTAATGGCAAAGTTTCTGGTTATATCTCTCAGATTTGGTCTTAAGAGATTAATATGCTCTTTTACAAAACAAAGTAAAGCTGAATAATTATATAGATCTATGGTTGGGGGAAAAGACAAGACTGGAGGAGGGAGCAGCATATCAGTATTAGAATCACCTGTAGAGCTTTTCCAAAGGATTATTTGCCTGGTTTTTCTCCTTCAGATATGAATAAAAAGATTTGGCATGGACCTAAAGAGAGATATTTTGAGAAAGTGATTCTGTTATTTCCTTTCCCTCTTCACTTAAGTAACAATTCTTGATCTAGGGGATGATGATAATAATAGTAACAATTATAGTAATAAAATACTGATAACTGATTGATGTAAAGAAGGCTTCTGATTTTTTTTATTCAGATAATTTTTCTATAACATTTTCCAAAGTAGTATATCGTGAAATAATGTTCCAATGTATATTAATAGGACTAGCTCTCAAAAATAAAGAGAGATGTAGTAATAGATAAGGTACCGTATTCAAATCAGCTGTGGTGATACATATTAAATAAAATTCACCAGTTTCTTTTTTGTACTACGTCTCAGAGCCTTTTTTTTTTTTTTTTAATTAACATATAATGTATTATTTGCTTCAGGGGTACAGGTCTGTGAATCATCAGTCTTACACAATTCACAGCTCTCACCATAGCACATACCCTTCCCAATGTCCATAACTCAGCCACCCTATTCCGCCTCCCACCAGCAACCTTTTGTTTCCTGAGATTGAGTCTCTTATGGTTTGTCTCCCTCCCCAGTCTGGTCTCGTTTCATTTTTTCCCTCCTTACTCCCACGACCCCCTGCCCTGCCTCTCAAATTCCTCATATCAGAGAGATCATATGATAATTGTCTTTCTCTGATTGACTTATTTCACTTAGCATAATACTATCTAGTTCCACCCACATCGTTGGAAATGGCAGGATCTTGGGGGTTTTTTAATGGCTGCGTAGTATTCCATTGTGTATATATAAATACCACGTCTTCTTTATCCATTCATCTGTTGATGAACATCTAGGTTCTTACCATACTTTGGCTATTGTAGACATTGCTGCTATAAACATTTGGGTGCACGTGCCCCTTTGGATCACTACATTTGTATCTTTAGGGTAAATTCCCAGTAGTGCAATTGCTGGGTCGTAGGGTAGCTCTATTTTCAACTCTTTGAGGAACCTCCATACTGTTTTCCAGAGTGCCTGCACCAGCTTACATCCCCACCAGCCGTGTAGGAGGGTTCCCCTTTCTCTGCATCCTCGCCAACATCTGTCGTTTCCTGACTTGTTAATTTTAGCCATTCTGACTGGTGTGAGGTGGTATTTCACTGTGGTTTTGATTTGTATTTCCCTGATGCCGAGTGATGTGGAGCACTTTTTCATGTGTCTGTTGGCCTTTTGGATGTCTTCTTTGCAGAAATGTCTGTTTATGTCTTCTGCCCATTTCTTGATTAGATTATTTGTTCTTTGGTGTTGAGTTTGATAAGTGCTTTATAGATTTTGAATACTAGCCCTTTATCTGATATGTCATTTGCAAATATCTTCTCCCATTCTGTTGGTTGTCTTTTGGTTTTGTTGACTGTTTTCTTTGCTGTGCAAAAGCTTTTGATCTTGATGAAGTCCCAATAGTTCCTTTTTGCCCTTGCTTCCCTTGCCTTTGGCCATGTGTCTAAGAAGACGTTGCTGTGGCTGAGGTCAAAGAGGTTGCTGCCTGTGTTCTCCTTAGGATTTTGATGGATTCCTGTCTCACATTGAAGTCTTTCATCCATTTTGAGTCTATTTTTGTTTGTGGTGTAAGGAAATGGTCCAGTTTTATTCTTCTGCATGTGGCTGTCCAATGTTCGCAACACCATTTCTTGAAGAGACTGTCTTTTTTCCATCGGACATTCTTTCCTGCTTTGTCGAAGACTGGGTGGCCATAGAGTTGAGAGTCTATTCTGGGCTCTCTATTCTGTTCCATTGATCTATGTGTCTGTTTTTGTGCCAGTACCATACTGTCTGGATGATTACAGCCTTGTAATAGAGCGTGAAGTCTGGAATTGTGATGCCACCAACTTTGGTTTTCTTTTTCAACATTCCTCTGGCTATGAGGGGTCTTTTCTGGTTCCATACATATTTTAGGATAATTTGTCCTATTTCTTTGAAAAACATTGATGGCATTTTGGTAGGGATTGCATTAAATGTGTAGATTGCTTTAGGTAGCATAGACATTTTCACAATATTTGTTCTTCCAATCCATGAGTATGGAATGTTTTTCCATTCTTTGTGTCTTCCTAAATTTCTTTCATGACTACTTTATAGTTTTCTGAGTACAGATTCTTTGCCTCTTTGGTTAGGTTTATTCCTAATAAACCTATATAACCTTATAATTTTGAGTGCAATTGTAAATGGGATCATCTCCTTAATTTCTCTTTCTTCTCTCTTGCTGTTGGTGTATAAAAATGCAACTGATTTCTGTGGATTGATTTTATATCTTGACACTTTACTGAATTCCTGTATGAGTTGTAGCAGTTTGATTTTATATCTTGATTATATCTTGATTCTTATATCTTGATTTGATTTTATATCTTGACACTTTACTGAATTCCTGTATGAGTTGTAGCAGTTTGCAGTAGAGTCTTTTGGGTTTTCCACATAAAGTACCATATCATCTGCAAAGATTGAGAGTTTGACTTCTTCTTTGCCAGTTCGGATGCCCTTTATTTCTTTTTGTTGTCTGATTGCTGAGGCTAGGACTTCTAGTACTATGTTGAATAGCAGTGGTGATAGTGGACAGCCCTGCCATGTTCCTAAACTTAGGGGAAAAGCTCTCAGTTTTTCTCCATTGAGAATGATATTTGCTGTGGGTTTTTCATAGATGGCTTTGATGCTATTGAGGTATGTACCCTTTATGCCTACACTGTGAAGGTTTTGATCAAGAAAGGATGCTGTACTTTGTCAAATGCTTTTTCAGCATCAATCGAGAGTATCATATGGTTCTTGTTCTTTCTTTTATTAATGTGTTGTATCACATTGATTGATATGAAGATGTTGAACCAACCTTGCATCCCAGGAAAAAATCCCACCTGGTTGTGGTGAATAATCCTTTTAATGTACTGTTGAATCCTATTGGCTAGTATTTCAGTGAGAATTTTTGCATCCGTGTTCATCAAGGATATTGGTCTGTAATTCTCCTTTTTGATGGGGTCTTTGTCTGGTTTTGGATCAAGGTAATGTTGGCCTCGTAAAATGAGTTTGGAAGTTTTCCTTCCATTTCTTTTTTTTTTTTGGAACAGTTTCAGGAGAATAGGTATTAATTCTTCTTTAAATGTTTGGTAGAATTCCCCTGGGAAGTTGTCTGGCCCTGGGCTCTTGTTTGTTGGGAGATTTTTGATGACTGCTTCAATCTTATTACTGGTTATGGCTCTGTTCAGGTTTTCTATTTCTTCCTGGTTCAGTTTTGATAGTTTATATGACTCTAGGAATGCATCCATTTCTTCCAGGTTGTCAGATTTACTGGTGTATAGTTGCTCATAATATGTTCTTATAATTGTTTGTATTTCTTTGGTGTTGGTTGTGATCTCTCCTCTTCCATTCATGATTTTATTAATTTGGGTCCTTTCTCTTTTCTTTTTGACAAGTCTGGCCAGGGGTTTATCAATCTTATTAATTCTTTCAAAGAACCAGCTTCTAGTTTCGTTGATTTGTTCTGCTGTTCTTTTGGTTTCTATTTCATTGATTTCTGCTCTGATCTTTATTGTTTCTTTTCTCCTGCTGGGTTTAGGCTTTCTTTGCTGTTCTTCCTCCAGCTCTTTAGGTGTAGGGTTAGGTTGTGTGCTTGAGACCTTTCTTGTCTCTTGAGAAAGACTTGTATTGTTATATACTTTCCTCTCAGGGTTGCCTTTGCTATGTCCCAAAGATTTTGAACAGTTGTGTTTTCATTTTCATTTGTTTCCATGAATTTTTTTAAATATGTCTTTAATTTCCTGGTTGACCCATTCATTCTTTAGTAGGATGCTCTTTAGCCTCCATGTATTTGAGTTCTTTCCAACTTTCCTCTTGTGATTGAGTTCTAGTTTCAGAGCATTGCAGTCTGAAAATATGCAGGGAATGATCCCAATCTTTTGGTACTGGTTGAGACCTGATTTGTGACCCAGGATATGAGCTATTGTGGAGAATGTTCCATGTACACTAGAGAAGAATATGTATTCTGTTGCTTCGGGATGGAATGTTCTGAATATATCTGTGATGTCCCTCTGGTCCAGTGTGTCATTTAAAGCCTTTATTTCCTTATTGATCTTTTGCTTAGATGATCTATCCATTTCAGTGAGGGGGTTGTTAAAGTCCCTTACTATTATTGTATTGTTGTTGATGTGTTTCTTTGATTTTGTTATTACTTGGTTTATATGATTGACTGCTCCCATATTAAGGGCATAGATATTTAAAATTGTTAGATCCTCTTGTCGGACAGAGCCTTTAAGTATGATATAGTGTCCTTCCTCATCTCTTAATATAGTCTTTGGTTTAAAATCTGATTTATCTGATAAAGGATTGCCACCCCAGCTTTCTTTTGATGTCCATTCGCATGGTAAATTGTTTTCCTCCCCGTCACTTTAAATCTGGAGGTGTCTTTGGGTCTAAAATGAGTTTTTTCCAGACAGCATATCAGTGAGTCTTGTTTTTTTTTTGTTTGTTTGTTTGTTTTGTCCATTCTGATACCCTGTGTCTTTTGATTGGGGCATTTAGCCTATTTACATTCAGGATAACTGTTGAAAGATATGAATTTAATGTCATTATATTGCCCTTAAGATGCCTGTTACTGTATGTTGTCTCTGTTCCTTTCTGGTCTGTTACTTTTAAGTTCTCTCTTTGCTTAGAGGACCCCTTTCAATATTTCCTGTAGAGCTGGTTTGGTGTTTGCAAATTCTTTTAGTTTTTGTTTGTCCTGGAAGCTTTTTTATCTCTCCTTCTATTTTCAATGACAGCCTAGCTGGATATAGTATTGTTGGCTCCATGTTTTTCTTGTTTAGTGCTCTGAATATATCATGTTAGTCCTTTCTGGCCTGCCAGGTCTCTATGGATAGATCTGCTGCCAATGTAATATTTCTACCATTGTATGTTATAGACCTCTTGTCCCAAGCTGCTTTCAGGATTTTCTCTTTTTCACTGAGGGTTGTAAGTTTTACTATTAGATGACAGGGTGTTGACCTATTTTTATTATTTTGAGGGGGGTTCTCTGTGCCTCCTGGATTTTGATGCTTGTTCCTTTTACTAAATTAGGGAAATTTTCTCTGCCATGATTTGCTCCAATATGCCTTCTGCCTCTCTTTCTCTTTTTTCTTCTTCTGGGATCCCAATTATTCTAATATTGTTTCATCTTATGGTATCACTTATCTCTCAAATTCTCCCCTCATGATCTAGGAGTTGTTTGTCTCTCTTTTTCTCAGCTTCTTTATTCTTCAGCATTTGGTCTTCTATATTACTAATTCTCTCTTCTGCCTCATTTATCCTAGTAGTAAGAGCCTCCATTTTTTATTGCATCTCTTAATAGCTTTTTTTATTTCAACTTGGTTAGATTTAGTTCTTTTATTTCTCCAGTAAGGGATTCTCTAGTATCTTTCATGCTTTTTTCGAGCCCACCTAGCACCTTGATAATTGTCATTCTGAACTCCAGTTTTGAGATATTACTAATGTCCATTTTGACTAGGTCCCTAGCCATCAGTACTGCCTCTTTTTCTTTTTTTTCGAGGTGAGTTTTTCTGCCTTGTCATTTTATCCAGCTAAGAATAGGTGAATGAGAGCACAAAATACTAAAAGGTAGCAAGGACCCCAGAAAAATATACACTAACCAAATCAGAAGAGACCTGAAAGTGGATGGAGAAGAAAGGAGGAAAACAAAACAAAACAAAACAAAACAAAACAAAACAAACAAACAAACAAAATATATATATATATATATATATATTAGACTGGTGAAAAGAACAGGGCCACGCACTTGATTTTGGGTATATATTGGTCTGTTAGAAGAAACTGCCTCCCAAAATTTTAAAGAAAGAATAACATATATATACAAAAATAAGGGTAAATACAATGATGGGATGGAATATGACTGTAAAGAGGAAAATTAAAAAAAGGTTCTAAAAAAGGAATTGATAAGATAATAAGTTGGTTGAAAAAAGTAAAAAAGAAAAAGAAAAAGAGGAAAGAATGTGACCAGGCTGGAGACTAGAATAAAGCTATGTGCTAGATTTAGGGTATATTTTGATCTATTAGAAGAAACTGTATCCCAACATTTTAAAGAAAGAAAAACCTATATGTATACAAAAAATAAGGTTAAATACAATGAAAGGGCAGAATATAACAATGAAATTTTAAAAAGATATTTAAAAAGGTATTGATAAAATAAAATAGTTAAAAAAATGTTAAAATGGGAAAGAGGAAAGATTTTAAAAAATAGAATAAGTAAAAAATAAAATTAAAAAAATTTAACTTTGAAAGACTAAAGAATCGTGGGGAAAAAGCCATGAATTCTATGTGCTGCATTCTCCTGTTTCTGGAGTTCTACAGTTCTCAGTGATCAGTGAACTTGGTTTGGCTGGATGTTCTTGCTGATCTTCTGGGGGAGGAGCCTGTTGCAGTGATTCTCAAATGTCTTTGCCTGAGGTGGAATTGCACCGCCCTCGCCAGAGGCCAGGCTAAGTAATCTGCTCAGATTCGCTCTTGGTAGCTTTTGTTCCCTGAACGCTTTCGGTACAGCTTTGGAGGACGGGAATGAAAATGGCGCCCTCCCAATCTCTGGTCCGGTAGGAGCTAAGAACTCGGGGCCCCACTCCTCAGTGTGCGGTCAGAGAAAAGTATTCAATCCATCCCATCTCCCTGGTCTCCAGCCACACTCTGAGCTCACCCGCTCTGTGACTGAGTGTTTCTATCTCTGGTGCACAGCCCCATTTGGAGTCTCCAAACGCAGCAGATTCCTGCAGCGTGCTCTGGCACTGCTTCTCCCAGAGGAGGAAGGTGAGTCTCCTTGGATCTGCCACTTGTGGGATCCCTGCTCGAAGAGCACACTCCTTGGCTCCGTCTCTGCAGCTGGCTTCTCTTCTCTGATTACTAGGAGCTCTGCCACACTCAGACACCCATGGTCTTTTTGTGACCCCTGTGGGTCCTGAGACCACACCAAGCCCGCAAGGGCTCCACTCCCACCCCGCTTAGCCTTTGGAGTGATGTCCCTCAGTGGAGCCAACTTCTAAAAGTTCCAATTTTGTACTCTGCTGCTCTACTGCTTGCTGGGAGCTGGCCCCTCCCCTGCGGTCTATTTTCCCATATATCACCTCAGATTCACTTTGCACGTCCTACATTCCAGAAAGTGGTAGCTTTTCTGTTCCTAGAATTGCTACTGTTCTTCTCTTCGATCTCCTATTGAGTTTGTAGGTGTTCAGAATGGTTTGATAACTATCTAGCTGAATTCCTGGTGATATACCCAGTGATATTTTGTTCTTCTACTCCACCATCTTGCTCCTACCCCCTCAGAGCCTTTTATATGTATTGTGATCCTGTAAAGACATGGTAAACAGCATATACCAAAATTATTTTGCCAGAATATATCATTATCTACCTCTTACTCTCATTATATTTCAGAATAATGTAAATTAAGGTAGTTTGGGCATACATTTATTTAGCACATTATTTCAACATGTATACTTAGGTTAATATTTTATATGTGTGTAGTATATACTGTTTTGCAAGCCACCAAAGATAGTTGCCTTGTGCTTGAGGATAAATTTTCAATACTTGAATGTAACAGATCAGTGAATTTTTACAAATCATTTTTTAAAATAGTCTAGAAAAAAAGAGGCAGCAAGAGGCAAGAAGCAAAGCATTTGATAATTGGAACAAAAGTAGCAGTTAGTAAGTTATTACAAATTACTGGTCATTCTTCCTTTCTGATGGAGGCATAATATTCCATTGTATATATGGACCATATCTTCTTTGTCCATTCGTCTGTTGATTACATATTGACTTTTTTCTTATATATTGTAATGCTATTTTTATATGAAAGATGCCAGGCTTACAAAATGAGTTTTAATTATACCTAATGTGTATACTCAATTTGTAGATTTTATTTTAAAAAAGAGAACCAACCCTCTTACTTTTTAATTTTTTTTTTAATCTTAAGTTAATTTCTATTGAAAGATCCAAAATAATCCAAAGGAGAGCAGTATCATATTTGTGAACTCAGGATAAATCCAGTCAATTCAGTCTTCTCAGCAATCATATAAGCCCTCTCCATTTCAGTCTGGTTGAGTCTCCGATCTCTAAGGCATACCTATGGCCATGGCAACTGTGGGAAGGTGGTATGTGGTACTTGGTGGTCATTATCTGTCCATGCTGTTTTCTCTGAATTCTCTGTGTCCTCGTCTACTGAGAAGTCCATAGTAGTGACTGTAATTTCCAGTTAGTGGGGCCTCTCCAGGGCTATAGGTTTTCTCAGCTGCTGCCAAGCATCTTTCAGAAAAGCATGGGAACATCTGAATGCTCTGGCACACCCAGCTGATGGCACGGAAACACTCTTAACTATCTCATGCTTCAGTGATATCCATGGCACTACTGCCACATCCCTCTGTCTGTTTGCCACTGTAAATCTTTCTGCTATTTGTTTAACTGCAGAGTGAAACACAATTTCTCTCTGCTCTCGTGTGCCTAAAACTGCCTGTGGTTTTTGCTTTTTCTTCTGTCACACTGGCTAGGACAAGGAGTAGCTAAAGGCACAGGGTCCCTTCTAGAGAAACAATACAATGATATCTCTCATGTTTCTGCAGTGAAGGAGAACACAATGTCCAGAAACAAACCTATAAGAAAGTGATCAATTGTTTTTTGACAAAAATACCACAACTTAAAGAAGGAAAAGGCTACCTTTTTAATAAATCATGCTGAAACTAGATGCATATATGAAACAAATGACTTCAACCCCCATTTTACTCTATAAACAAAAATTAATTTGAGATGTATTAAAAGCCTAAACATAAGAAAAATATTGGAGACTATGTTTAAGATTGTGGGACTGGCAAAGATTTCTTAGACTGAACACAAAAGTGCTAACCATTTAAAAAATGCACAAAATAAAATTTTCTTTATCAAAATGTAAGTAACTTGCTAATAAAAAGAGTAAGACAATGAAAAGCAAGCTATATGCTTCTAAAAACACATTGACAATATTTGCATCTGATAAAAGATTGTATTCAGAATATATAATGCAGTTCATAACTGAATAATAAAAGGCAACCCAATAAAACTGGATAAAAAGCTTGAGGAGACAACATAAGAAGAAATGCACATATGACAAGATTTTCAACAGCCTTACTCATTAGTGAAATACAAATCGAAATCACAATGAGACACTGCTACATATATAACAGAAAGAATAAAATTATAAAGACTGGTAACGTCAAATATTTCTATTGATGTGGAGCAACTGGAATCTCATACAATATCAGTGTGTGTTTAAAAGGGCAAAAACCACTTTGGAAAACTACATATTTCTTATACAATTAAACGTGCATCACTCCTATAATACAATGATTTCTACTCCTAGGAATTTACCCAAGGTTATTGAAAATAAATATCTACAAAAATTCTCAGACAGTTCAAGGCAGGTTTACTCATAATAATAAAAACACTATAATATAGCAAATGTCCCTAAACCGGAGAATGGATAAGAAAAGTGTGATGTATTCATACAATGGAATAGGACTCAATGATAAAGTACTGATACACATGACAACATGGATGGATCTCAGATATGTCATACTGAATGGAAGAAGTCTGATTCTAAATAGAATGATTCTATTATGTGATGTTCAGGACTAGGAAAACTAATCTCTATATTGGTGGTAATTAGAATAGTATTTTTTCTGAGTGTGACAAATATTAATTGTAAAAAGCACAAAGTAACCAGGGTGATGAGAATGTTCTCTCTATTGGGTGTAGTCCAAGGATGTATATACTTGTCAAAACAATTCAAACTCTGCACTTAATATTTGTGTAACTTGTTATATATGAATTATATCTCAAAAAATGATGTGTAATTTAATTTCTTGAATTAAAAATGCCTCAAACAAATTTGTGAGTCTGGGTAGTCATAAAGTATATGACTTTAGAATAACCTTGGTGATATTCAGTGACTTATTTAGCTATCAGACTTTTAGTTGAGGGATGCCTAGGTGGTTCTGTCAGTTAAGCATCTGCCTTTAGCTCAGGTCATGATCCCAGGGTCCTGGGATCCAGTCCTACACCCAGCTCCTTGCTCAGCAGGAAGCCTGGTTCTCCCTCTGCCTGCCACTCCCCCTGCTTGTGCTTGCTCTCTCTCTCTGTCAACTAAAGAAAGAAAAATCTTAAAAAAAAACCTTTTAGTTGAAAAGCTGTTATGACCTATTCTTGACATTTATGCCCTAAAATTGTTCTATGGGTTTTGTTGTTGCTATTGTTGTTGTTATTGTTTGATCTATGGTTTTTTAGGGATAGTCCCTGTAAAAGGAGGATTAGACTTTTTCTGTAGAGCACAAGGAGTAGAAATAGAGTTGCAGGTTGGAAATGATACAGTAGTTGGAGAAAAGCAACTATATTAATTTAAACAACAGTATTCAAAACTAAACCTTGAGGTCTCCAGAATCCCCTTTTTCTGGAAGATTATATCAATCGCTGCACATTTTTCAGAGATGCTCTCTAGAAGGTTCTCATATTGCACAATACATGTAAGTGAATCAAGGAACACCCAGAAATATATAATGCTTGGGTATGAAAAAGCCATTTGGATATAGTTCTCTGTATTAAAAGTAAAGAGACTTTTTCTTTTTCTTTCCATACCATTGGGTGATAAGCCATGGAATAGTGCTCAGTTAATACTGAATTCTGAGTATTATGATACTGAGAGAATACTATTTCAGTTTATTAATTGACAGTAGAATTGGTTCAGATTCTTTTAGTTGCAACAACTCAAATAGCATTTAAAATAAAATGAGGAGACTCATTCATTTTATATTGTTCTTTCAGCTTGGCTTCCTCATTTTTTCATTATGAAAAGCTTTAAATATAAAGTGTTTTAAAACTAGAACAATAACCCCTATATATTCATTATTCAGATTCAGAATTACCAAGGTTATTGTCACATTAGCTTTATGTATATCTTTCCTCACTTTTAATGAATCATTTTAACATGAATTCCAGATATTATGATATTTAAGCCTTATGTATTTTGGTTATATCTTTTTTAAAATAATTGTTTCTTATAAAATTCATTGTTCCAATGCCATTAGATTATCTATCAGTTAATATTTCATTCATTCCAGAATGTCCCATGTTCTGCTTTTATCTCTTTGCTTCCTTGTAGTGTTATTTACTCTGTTCTTTTTCCCTCATATTTCTTGTTAATGGTTATTATCTCTAGAAACTGGTCAGTGTAGGTTTTAGTAAGAATACTTCAAGGAGGTTCTGGGTGTAGTTTAGCTTTTTGAAAGCAATCCTATTGCTCTCATCTCTAGGCTTGTGGCACAGAGATTCAGGGCATCCCCAAATTGTTGACAACCATTTTACTTTCTTACAACCCGAGAGTGTCTTATTTGAAATCACAAGCAAACAAAGCAAATTTACAATGGACAGTTTGCCTTTGATCTTTTCTTCCTTCTTTTCTGTGACCATCAGTCATCCAGTGATTTTTCAGAATTCTCTTCTAGGACTTATATTTTCCTTTCTGAAAGGTTTGGAAAATTGTCTTTCTCCATTCCTAAATAACAGATGCCTTAGAGTACATGTATTACAGAAATGCATCTAGAAGGGAATATAATTCAAAATGACTACCACCACCACCCCTCAAAACAAACAGCACCTATTTATCTGCTTTATCTACATTTGCTAGTATCCAGAAAAACTGTGTGGTAGGGTCCTTTTATTTGCATTGAAATGTCCTCTGTTGTGGAGAAAAGTCTTGGGAAATTGATCTGAGTGTTTTAATAGCTAGATGTTAGTATGTAGATACTAACTTACCTCAGTAGTTTGCAATGAGGGTGATTATGGTTACCCATCAATTTTCATGGAAGAGAATTATCCTAACTCTCCCTTTTGGAGACCATCTTATTTTTCTGACTTTGTTAGGTTATGAGATAATTACTCTTGTCTTTGTTGTAGATTACATTACAATAATATTCTGTTATTGACTGACAAAGAAAGCCACAATGTATGTTCTTTTCTCCCTTACTCTTAGGATTCTTCCTACATGGTGTTCATCTTAGCTTACTTCTTCATATATATTTTTCAGAGAAACCAAGAAACAAACATATTAGGTTCAACTTAAGAATTATTATACAACTGATTTGGGAAATTATTTTAGACCATTTTCTCAAATAGAAAAATATTACCATTTTTTCTGAATTGTTCCCAACTATCCATCTTGATTCCTAAATTACTGATTTGAATACCATTCTAAACTCTATATTTAATAAAAGATTTCATTCTTTATCATCTTTCTGGGTATATCTCTTTTTTTTTCTGTTAATCCTTATGTATAGCCTGGGTATAGAAATTGCCCAAGGAATTTTGAGAAAAGAGGTGACATCCTGTGTTAGTTTGCTTGGGCTGCCATAACAAAATACCACAGACTGGGAGGCTTAAACAACAGAAACTTACTTTCTCACAGTTTTGGAGGCTGAAGTCCAAGCCTGTTGGCAGCTTTGGTTTCTTCTGTGGCCTCTTTCCTTGGCTTGCAGATGACCACCTTCTTGATGTGCCCTCACATGGCCTTTCCAGTGTGCACACCCATTTCTGATGTCTCTTCCTCTTCCTTTAAAGACACTGAAATTGGATTAAGGCCAATATTGCAGTAGGGCCTTAATCTTATGACTTCATTTAATAAGTATCTCTTTAAAGGCTCTAAATCCAAATGAAGTCACATTAAAATTTAAGACTTCAACGTATGATGATACAGCTTTGTGGGGGTTTTTTTTTTGTTTGTTTTTTTCAACATTTCCTTGGTGACTCGGCATCTTTTCTGGTTCCATACAAATTTTAGGATTATTTGTTCCAGCATTTTGTAAAATGCCATTGGTATTTTGATTGGGATGGCATTGAAAGTACAGATAGCTCTGGGCAGCATAGTCATTTTAACGATGTTTATTCTTCTGATCCATGAGCATGGGATGTTTTCCCATCTTTTTGTGTCTTCTTCAATTTCTTTCATGAGTGTTTTGTAGTTCCTAGAGTATAGATCCTTTACCTCCTTGGTTAGGTTTATTCCAAGGTATCTTATAGTTTTTGGTGCTATTGTAAATGGAATCGATTCTCTGATTTCTCTTTCTACAGTTTCATTGTTAGTGTATAAGAAAGCAACTGATTTCTCTGCATTGATTTTGTATCCTGCCACATTACTGAATTGCTGTATGAGTTCCAGTAGTTCAAGGGTGGAGACTTTTGAGTTTCCACATATTTTTTATCATGTCATCTGTGAAGAGAGAGAATTTGACTTCTTCTTTGCCAATTTGAATACCTTTTATTTCTTTTTGTTGTCTGATTGCTGTTGCTAGGACTTCTAGTACTATGTTGAACAGTAGTGGCGAGGATGGGCATCCTTGTCATGTTCCTGATCTCAATGGGAAGGCTCTCAGCTTTCCCCCGTTGAGAATGATATTCGCTGTGGGTTTTTCATAGATGGATTTTATGAAGTTGAGGAATGTTTCCTCTAGCCTTATACTCTGAAGAGTTTTAATCAGGAAAGGATGCTGTATTTTGTCAAATGCTGTTTCTGCATCAATCGAGAGGACCATGTGGTTCTTGTCTCTTCTCTTATTTATGTGTTCTATCACATTGATTGATTTGGAAATGTTGAACCACCCTTGCATCCCAGGGGTAAATCCCACCCGGTTGTGATGGATAATCCTTTTAATATACTGTTGGATCCTAGTCACTAGGATCTTGTTGAGAATTTTGACATCTGTATTCATCAGGGATATTGGTCTGAAATTCTCCATTTTGATGGGGTCTTTGCCTGGTTTTGAGATCAAGGTAATGCTGTCCTCATAGAGTCTGAAAGGTTTCCTTCTGTTTCTATTTTTTGAAATGGCTTCAGGAGAGTAGGCATTATTTCTTTCTTGAATGTTTGGTAGAATTCCCCAGGGAATCCATCAAGCCCTGGACTCCTGTTTTTGGGAGGTTTTTGATCACTGTTTCAATCTCATTGCTAGTTATTGGTCTATTCATGTTGTCAATTTCTTCCTGTTTCAGTCATGGAAGTTTATAGGTTTCCAGGAATGCAACCATTTCTTCTAGGTTGCTGAACTTATCGGCATATAGCTGTTGATAATAATTTCTGATGATTGTTTCTACTTCCTTGTTAGTCATGTTAGTCTACTTCCTTGTTAGTCAGGTGTTAGTCATCATCATTAGTTAGATCTCCACCCTTTCATTTATAATTTTATTAGTTTAGGTCCTTTCTCTTCTTTTGGGTAAGACTGGCGAATGGTTTATCAATCTTATTTATCCTTTCAAAGAACCAGCTTCTAGTTCCGTTAATGTGTTGTATTGTATTTCTGGTTTCTAACTCATTGATCTCTGCTCTAATCTTAATTATTTCCCTTCTATATTACAAAGCTGTGATCCCCAAGACAACATGGTACTGGCACAAATACAGACACATAGACCAATGGAACAGAATAGAGTGCAGATATGGACCCTCAACTCTGTGGTCAACTAATCTTCAACAAAGCAGGAAAAAAATATCCAATGGAAGAAAGACAGTCTCTTCATTAAATGATGCTGGGAAAATTGGACAGCTTTATACAGAAGAATGAAACTGGACCATTCTCTTACACCATACAGAAAGATAAACTCAAAATGGATGAAAGACCTCAATGTGAGACAGGAATCTATCAAAATCCTAGAGGAGAACATAGGCAGTAACCTCTTCGACATCGGCCATAGCAACTTCTTTCAAGACACATCTCCAAAGACAAGGGAAACAAAAGCAAAAATGAACTTTTGGGACTTCATCAAGATAAAAAGCTCTTCACAGCAAAGGAAACAGTCAACAAAACAAAGGCAACCCACGGAATGGGAGAGGATATTTGCAAATGACACTGCAGACAAAGGGTTGATATCAAAGATCTATAAAGAACTTCTAAAACTCAACACCCAAAAAACAGATAATCAAGTCAAAAAATGGGCAGAAGACAGGAGCAGACACTTCTCCAGAGAAGACATACAAATGGCTAACAGGCACATGAGAAAGTGTTCACATCATTAGCCATCAGAGAAATTCAAATCAAGACCACATTGAGATACCACCTTATACCAGTTAGAATGGCAAAAATCGACAAGGCAAGAAACAACAAATGTTGGAGAAGTTGTGGAGAAAGGGGAATCCTCTTACACTGTTGGTGGGAAAGCAAATTGGTACAGCCACTTTGGAAAACAGTGTGGAGGTTCCTCAAAAAATTAAAAATAGGTGCGCCTGGGTGGCTCAGTGGGTTAAAGCTTCTGCCTTCAGATCAAGTCATGATCTCAGAGTCCTGGGATAGAGCCCCACATCAGGCTCTCTGCTCAGCGGGGAGCTTTCTTCCTCCCTCTCTCTGCCTGCCTCTCTGCCTACTTGTGATCTCTCTCTCTGTGTCAAATAAATAAATAAAATCTTAAAAAAATAATTAAAAATAGAGCTACTTTATGACCCTGCAATTGCACTACTGGGTATTTACCCCAAAGATACAGATGTAGTGAAAAGAAGGGCCATATGCACCCCAGTGTTCATAGCAGCAATGTCCACAATAGCCAAACTGTGGAAAGAGCCAAGATGCCCTTCACCAGGCGAATGGATAAAGATGTGGTCCATATACATAATGGAATATTACTCAGCCATCAGAAAGGATGAATACCCAGCTTTTGCATCAACATGGATGAGACTAGAGGAGATTATGCTAAGTGAAATAAGTCAAACAGAGAAAGTCAATTATCATATGGTTTCACTTATTTGTAGAACATAAGGAATAACATGGAGGACCTTAGGAGAAGGGAAAAATGAAGGGGAAGAAATCGGAGTGGGAGACAAACCGTGAGAGACTTTGGACTCCAGGAAATAAACTAAGGGTTTTAGAAGGGAGGGATATGGAGGGATGGGTGAGTCTAGTGACAAGTATTAAGGAGGGCACGGATTGCATGGAGCACTGGGTTGTTATACATAAACAATGAATCATGGAACACTACATCAAAAACTAAGATGTACTGTTGTTGACTAACATAACACAATTAAAAAATTTAAAAATTAAATAAATAATAAAATGTAAAAAAAAGACTTCAACATATGAATTTGGAGGAACACAATTTAGTTCATAACCTTCCTTAAGAGTATATTTTTTTTCTGGTCTATGAATATTTGTATAAAATTAACCATCTAAACCATGCTGTATTCGCTTCACATTTTGAGTATGCATGCCAAAGTCTGAAAGCATATTTATTATCAGACTTGGATCACAGTCCGTCTAATTGTTTGCAACTGAATCATATTTACATTTGTGTGGGGGGGGTGTGGGTGTGTGTGCATGTGCACTTTCATTTTATTTCTGGTTTTGACGATCCAATAAAATAATCCCCTCTACACTACTGCTCTCACCTCCTTATAAAGAATGAACAAAACAGGTATTTGGATCTGACTTTATGTCTGAAAATCCACTCTTTTATTTTTTTAGGTTTTTAAAATGGCACCACTCCTCTGAAAGGTAGCACATTTTTAGCCGCTTGCCACTGTGTATAAATTTTAAATACTTCCCATAGTGCATATATGATGAGTTAGAAAAAGTGATTAGTAGTTTACATTGTTGAAATACAGTGAAAAATGAGGCTCAGATAATAAGCAAGAAATTAACTCAGGGAGAGATTAGTAATGAAATAAAACAGGATAGTGACTTGAATATAAAAATCTGAATAAAAATTGGTGAATCGATGATTGAATTTTACTAAAATTATGTCCATTCCATATGGACGTAATATTCTTAATTGAAAAAGTAGTCTAGAAGGCTCTTTTAAAAAAGAAGTTTTGGAGAATTGTTTTATGTTATGATATAGGCTGTGTATAATATGCATTTTTCACTATTAGCTATGTAAAAATCACTGGGTTGTTTAGGGTCAAAACTGTTATGTTTTGAAAAAGTTTTTATTCTTACAGAAGACTCTTGCTAAACAAAGCTGGCATTTATAAATTCTTATGATTGTTCCAAATTTGCAACTTAGGACAAACTAAGTCCCAAACTGTCTCCTGTCTACCATGGGTTGACAGCAACAATTTAGAGTAATGAAATTAGACACTACTCAGGATAAATGGATGTCTTTGGTTTGCCTGATAAGCTGTGACTCTATGATTGAGTGTGAAAGTGTATGTACCAGACAGAGGGGATTGTCACCTTGATTTTTTTTCCTGTTTTGAAGTCTGTCCTAGACCAGTTCAACTGTTAAATTTCAATTAAACTAAATTTGGTCAAACACACACACACACGCACACACACACACACACACACACACACACACACACACACAAAGGTTGGAAATGTAAGTATATTTCTTTTATCTAGCCTGAGCTGTTGGCAAAGCAAACTGGCTTTTCCATACTTGGCATTTATTAATAATATTTTGAATACCATTGCGCTTTTTAAGCTGAGTGTGGTGGAATTCTCTTGTGGGATTATTAAATGAGTCGATTTGCATTCTAATGAGAACAAATGTTTGGGATTGCATTGTTAAAATGCTAAAACGGTGTGTGTATAATTATTTTGCAGCTTAGATTCGCAGAACTCATTTCCCCAAACTCCTTTTTTTAAATAACTAAAGAGTCAGAGCCTACTGACGGCTGGAGGGGAGGTGATTAGGGTAATTTAAACTGTTCGCAAATGACTTTGCTATGGAATGAAAGCATTTCTTTGGCTTTGCCGGGGCTCCTTTCATTATCTTTAAGCGGCCGCAGTGTTGAGTCCCATAAGAAGTCTCACCAAGCTCTCTTTCCTTGTACAGTTTCTCATTTGTATTGATTAATCATTTTGTAATTCCATTCTAGGTTGACTTGCTCATCTTTAAGGCATTTGCTGCTTTTTCCTAGCTTGTCTATCCTGTAACAGTTATGTTGTCTGTTCTAATACCTTAGCTTTATCACTGCAAGTCAAGCTTTAAAACATTAATCCCTTCATGCTTTAATTTCATATTCTATTACCAGAATGAATGCAAATACTGTTTCCTTTTTCTCCTTTTTAATCATCTTTACTACAGCTTTTGCATATGGGGCAATAGTAAAGAAAGCTTTTATTATTTAGAGTGTATCTCCTTTTTTTTTTTTTTTTTTTTTTTTTTTTTTAGTTTTTCCACTCTCTTCCTTTTATTAGTTTTAAATTCTGTTGACAAAATACAAATGTTTACTGAAAATATTTGTGGCCTCAAAGCTTATTCATTGTTGCCGATTTTTAATAAAATATACATATTGTAATTTAACAGTCTTAAGCTACTAATGGTAACAGTTGAAATATTTTATCATCAGATTTTCAAGTATTTTGATTATTAGCCTTGACCTGAGGTGTTGATTCTGATGACAAAGTCTTGGAAAGATGATGATTTTAGATTCTTGCATCATACAGCTTGATGTTGGAAAAGAAACTAGTGGGGATCTTTTTGTAGATAATGAGGATGAATCCAGAAAAAAATAAGTGGTTTTCCTGCAGACATAAATAATAATTTCATGCGTGTTTAAAAACAATAATATAGCAGAGTCCTGTTTGTAAGTTCATATTGTGATGACCAATGCTTTATTAGGTTAAATGACACTTTATTCTATTGCATAAATACATATTTAAATATATGCATACATAATACAAATATAGTTATGTTGAAAATATTGACTAGGATATTACTTTGAAAAACACAAAAGTGTGAAAATCATTCAGTAAAACATTATTTTATGACAGTTACTAATTAATACAATGTAAACAGGTGGCTTTAGTGAAAGCAAATCTTAAAATTTGATAATATTCAAATATAAAGAAAATGCCAATTAATTAATGTGCTGGTGGCTATTCCCTGCTTGAGACATTAATTAAAAGCTCATGATGATTGATGTCAAGACATTTTATAATCTAAAAATTGGAACTTTTGTTCAAAGTCAATCTTTGATCTTGTCAATTCGAGAACTTAAAAATTTTTGGAATACAGCATGTTTTAAAATAGTACAGTTGCAAAAATGGGGAAGTTTGAATAACACTGATTTTACCATTGCTAATTTTTTACATTGAGAAATCAGTCAGGACTCACTCATTTGCAGCACGTAGCCAGAAACATGACACAGACCAATTTAAATAGAACAGTGAAAGTTTTGTAGCCCAAATACATGAGACGATCAAAGGTGGGATCAGCTTCAGCTTATTGGTTTATATAGGTTATATAAATAAACTATAAATAAATATTATATAGCTTATATTGGTTTGATCTAGGTTACTAATCTCAGCCTAAGACAGCCTGCTTGGATCATGTGTTTTCTAAAGAAAATCATAGCCTTTGGGAAGGACAGGGAATGGATGCTAGCGGAAAACCCCAAAATATCTACTACCTAGAAGTATAGGCAAAAGTTTCTAGATTATAATATACTCTCCAAATTATCATGCTGGACATAGCTGTAAAAACAATGGACTCTACTTCGTCACTTTCTCTGTTTCTTTCACTCTCTATTTATTCCCATGTGTTTTTATCTTGGGAATAATAGGATATGTGAAAGAAAGGGAACCTGAAAAAATGAACTGAAGTGAATGCAATTATTCATTTCATTTTCAGACTTACGATACATGGTAGGTATATGCATCACAAACAAACCTTTTTCTTGTATACAGAAAAATTACAAACTTTGTTCTCTACAACTTTGAATCCTTTAATCTTTCTGTGGATGAATAGCTCCCTCCACCTGCCCCCCAAAGCCTTAGTCTGTCATGACCTTTCATACCTGTTTTGTCTTTAGAAACAGCTTTGTAAATGTCACAAGCTTAGGATTCTTTTCAGGGGCTTTGGGTTTCAGCTCTATAACCACTGAGTAATCAAATTCGGGTTGGTTGTGGTTCATGATATTTATTGACTGCTAGTTTGGCTTTAGGACCCTAATGCCATGGGTTGAAGTGCCATATTGTCCTATTATCAAAGAAAAGTCAAAGGCTGTGGGTCTTGTTAGTTTCTTTTGTTGTTGTTGTTTTCTATATGTATTTTATACATTTTCTAAATTACCTACAATCTTAATAGTTTTAACTTTATGATTTTTCTTCTTTTGATATGCAAGAAAACCAAAAGAAACATAGGCTTTGACCAATTTGCACCAGGATAATAGGATTCAAAGACTGAACTAAAGAATGATGGCCAAAACTAGGTCTTCAAATGAAATTGGTGAGGAAAAAGTCACTAGGCATTTATATAGGAATAGGGAAAGCTCTTAACTTACAGAGATCATGAGTAAAGACAAAACTGAAAATTGAAGGACTATTGACTGCAAAAATGTGCTATTATGGATGATGTTGATATTTCAGAATTGCTTAGAAAAATTACCATTCTTCTAAGCATTAACCTAATTTTGGAAATACAATAAATTAAGATCAAATCCTTAAAAGTAGTAATAATCCAGATAATTGTATGAAACATACTTAAAGCTTCATGATGAGAAATTTTACTCAAGAGCCAGAGCCTTTTCATATCTGGCAAAAATCATGGTTAGACTGGAGCAAATGCTTTTGGAGTTGATTAAGCATACAATCACCCATTGTATGATTGCAGTGAAATGTGTTGCCCTGAACCTGTTTTTTGGTGTTTTCTAATTGAGCAGGTGTGCTGTTCAAAGGATGTTCATTAAGGGTTATTTCACAGTGTGTGTGTGTGTGTGTGTGTGTGTGTGTGTGTGTTTCAATCCATATTTCAGGTTTATCAAATGACTCTTGATATTTTTGTGTTTAAATATAAGCATAAATTCCCTGGAAAACATTTAACCCATGTGGTATTTAAATGAAACTTTATTTAAATACCTAAAAAAAAAATAGAGAAGCTTCTTTGTTCTAAAAACATTCATATCTTCATTTTTCCTTGGCTTTTGGGACTTTAAAAAATAGCAATTTTGCCAAAACAGTGCTAATGAATTTACCAAAGTATTTAAGTGAGTTCAGAACTCTGACGATATTGATTTGGAATGGGTGTGTTTCTTGGCAAAGCTTATTCTCTAGTTGTAATAAATCCAATTACTCAAACATACATTTATTATGCTTTTCTCTTTTTAAAAATTTCTCTTTGCTTCTTTCTATCCAGGATTAAAATGCTTAGTAACACTATAAAGGTATTTAGCTAGCTTTAAGAATTGCCTACTAGTCTGTAAGACATGGAAAAATAAAGCCTCGGTGTAGACAAGCAAATTAATATACTTAGGAAAAATTAATCCCAAGTGGTTTTATAAGTTACTGGACTCAAAACCATAAATTACGAGCTGTGAGGAGATTTTAAAAGCTATTGTGAACCATTGGCACAATGTTTTACTTTAGTCAAAGGCCAAAAAATTCTAGGCAGCTTATTAAAAGCAAACAAATAACATAACCACATATTCTTTGTATTTTTTTGTGCTTTACAACTTAGAAAATGCTTTGGCATACATTTATATAATATGCTCACAAAATCATCTAGTGCCAGGAAATTTATGAATACTTGTCTTCATTTTACAGATTAAGAATCACAGTTATAATGAGATTAAGTTACTACCTGAACCCACACAGACTGCCACCTGTAGATCTGAGACTTGAACACACGCATATCTGTGTTGTTTCTATGATACTGAACTGCTTTCTATATCAATACAGACCAGATAAAAGTCTCAGTAGATCTAAAGAAAGAGTACAGTGAAAAGATCAGGGAATTAACAAAGGGTATAGTTAAAGTCTAGCATGGTTTCTTAAGGGACAAATACTAAACACTAAATTACATGCATGGTATAAAGAAAGAAACTAATAAGTAAATAAGGACATTGGCTTATCTTTAGATAACTATGTGGTAAAGAG
The DNA here is from genome assembly GCA_028534135.1 of Potos flavus. Classification (NCBI taxonomy): domain Eukaryota; kingdom Metazoa; phylum Chordata; class Mammalia; order Carnivora; family Procyonidae; genus Potos; species Potos flavus. Next base: position 85,277,494 of record CM052895.1, on the reverse strand, counting down.
AATGCATGTGCAAAAAAAAAGTGTTTTGTGTAATGATGAAAACAGAAATGAATCCCACATCAATGATATCATGGCAGCTGACCTAATATCTACACTAAATAAATGAGCATTGAAAACACAAATCTAAAGGAATTGATAGTGGAATAGAGAAAATCAGACTCATATCTATTACTATAACATGAAAAGAAAGTGGCTAGTGTTATGAGGCCTTGATGGAGAAAGAATTTTCATCAGAAGATATGCTGCAGCTTCATAAAGAAGATAGCATTTAAATGATTTTAAGGAAGGGTTTGGCTGTTGTAAGTATATATACATTTTTTTGAAGAGCGTATTCTCTGTACAATTAACAAAGTTAACATAGAAGAGAAAGCTTAATAGGAATGAATAAGTTGATTAGAGTGAAGAGATTTTAAATTAATGTTCAATATGAAAAAATAAATTTGGGACTTACTTAGATGGTCTACAATAGGTAGAATAGGTAATAAATTTCAATAGAATAGGTAATTAATTTCAATGAGGGAGATAGGATCATTTAGCGGCAAGGTTAAAATAATAAAAAATAGTAATGGCTTATTTACATGCATGTAAAAAATTAAGTCAGCCATATGAATTTGTTCTGTGACTGCTGGATTAATTCAAAGGAAGTTACAGTAATAAAAAATAACAACAAAACAATTTAATCTGCTAATGTCTCACCTATTTTTAGGTAATTCCAAAAGAATTACATTTAGAACGCAGTGTTTGCTAGTAGTTTCTCAGATTTCTTTTTGTCTTTCTTAATCGTTCTAATCCATGCAGAATCATTCCTTCACTCGTGGACTCAATTGAGATATTGTATCACAAATCCTGAGGTCTGACTTCTTGTGTAGCCTCTGGGGAAAGAGATGAAACAATCTAGAAATGGAAAGGCCATTGAGAAACAGAAGACCAAATGTATCCATGCAGATACATTTATCTTCTGTTTCGCCGCTGTATAGTATCCAGTGTGGTTCTCTCTACAGTGAAACTTCCACTGAATTCCCACATAACAGCAAATATGTATGGCGTGTGACCTTTTGTTTCCTTTTGCAGCTCATTGGGAAGCAGTAGACATCACAGTATCATGCTTGATACTTTTCCTTGGCTCGCCCTCATCACTCAGGGCTTTCATTTTTTAAATTATTAGCAGCATTTTAATTTTTGCATCAGCACGTTAATGATCTACTACTACGACTTCTTCTTCTTCTTCTTCTTCTTCTTCTTCTAAGATAAGGCTAAGGAAGACAAAGATATTGACAAATGTGATTAAGTCAAAAGGAGAGCAGCAACATTCACTAATATTTTTTAAGCGCTTTCTATGTTCCAGAAATTTGTTTTTAGTACAGTTATCTTTGGTAATATTTACAGCAACTCCATTATTTCTATGAGGAAGTAGGGGCTCAGAAATGGTAAATATATTACTCTAGGTTAAATAGATAGTAAGGGAGAAAACAAAGGCTCAGAGAGTTTGGATAAATTCGTTAGGGTCATAGAGATGGCAGAAGAAATAAAGGCTCAGAGAGACAAAATAACCAATTTGGTTCAAACCCAAGTAAATGGGAACAGAAAAGAGTCACAGTCGGACATGACTAACTCCATTGACTAAGATCTCAACTGCTTTGTCTCACTACCTCTTCCCGGAGAAAAGATGAAGTCTTAAAAAAAAAAAAAAAAAGACTAAAATGATTAAGATGTCTACAAAGAAGAAAAGATAACTTCAGGGACAAAGAAGCTTTAAAATATGTGAAGTATTTTCTTATGAAAAAGACATTTCGGACTTAGTCTATATAATTCCAATAGCAAAAGAATAAAAGAGCAAAATAACCCATTTTGACTCATTATAAGAAAGAACCTTTATGAAAATTGGAACTTCTTAAAAATGCCAAAGGCTTGTGATTTTTTTCCTCATCATTGATAGGGAGTAGGAGTAAAAAATTAGGTCTGAAAATTTTTAGAAAGACCATGTCATGGAGAAATCACTGGAGTAAAATATCTTTACTGTAGTCCTTTCTAATGCAGAGATTGCGTGATTTTGTCATTTTTGAGTTTGACTAATGTTTGCACTAAAATTTTAAAAGCAAGACTTTAAAAATTGTTACTATGAATAGATGCTATGACCATTTGCCCCCAAATTTCGGCTAGGCAAAGATTTCCTTTTAATCATGCAAATGAATACTGGAAAATAGACATCTCATTTACAGTGTCATGAGTTTCTAACCTTAAACTAATGCAATGTCCACATCATTTTATTACTATTTTGGAAAGCATTAATTCTTTATTTTATAAAAATAATTGTATAAAGGTCAAGGTAAGGTTTTCATGCTTGATAAAGAATGTGTTGTCATCAACTTTAACCTAGTAGTTGCCCTATGTTACCAAGATTATTATACATAAAACTTCAGTGACAAGGGGAACCTATATCAGCTTTGAGTAGGTGGTAAAAATACCCAGGGATCAAATGTAGCTTTTGAGATCTAGCTTATATTAAAATATCTCACTATACAAAATATGATATCCAAAGCTATATTTTCAATCAGATTTTGTTATAAAACTTAACTCATAATAAAAAAAGAGTTTATAATTATCATTAATATTAACAATTTTTGTATACTCCCAAGTAAATTAAGGGCTATTTCATGATAATTATTTTATATGTCACATAAAACATGAAAAAACATGAAGTTTTATAAAAGTTGGCTGTTTTCAGAGAGGCAGAATCTTTATAAAGAGATATCTCGAGAAGGTTATCCAGTAGGAAAAAAGGAGTCTGAATTGGAAAGAGCTTCTTATTACCAAAAGGGAAATTGATTTGGTTGAACAATTTTTTTAACCTTTGATGAAAAAACAAGCACATTTATATAACTTGTGGATTTTCCTAACTATGTTAGGATATTTTAGAAAGCATGGCCTTATAAACTTAACGAAGCGAATGTCTTACACACTGCCCATTGCATATAATTTTAAACATTCAATTTAATCATCTTTCTTTGATATTTTTGGAGAAGCAGTAAAAACAACCATCGCCTCATAGAAAAAGCTGCAGACATCTCTGCTTTTTAATCCAAATGTCTCATGTACATAATGAGAGGATCAGAGTCTGCCCCCCACAAGCGTATTACTTGTTTTTACTAGAAGAAACTTCTAATGTTTTCTTTCAATCTTTCCCCTCCAAACATTTATTATTAAATATATTTGCTCAAGTAGGATTTTTTTCCTCAACTCTTCACTTTCAGTTGACAGTGCATCGTAGTCTACCACTTTCATGCCCTTTCTCATGGATGTGATGACCGAAGTGAAAGGAATAGAATTTTGTGTCAGGGCTTTCCCCTTGAGTTCCTCAAAGTATGTTGTGATAGTAGCTGTTTTATTATCTAACTGTCATGTCAGCATAATTCCAGTTGGTGGATCTTATTTCGGAATGTGGCAGGCTCCATGTGCACGCCAGGTTATGATTGTGAGTTATTGCAGAAAGTTTCTGAATAGTTTGTACTCTCTTGGGGATCTTTACGTTCAGAGATGGTATCCCCATGAAATATAATAGAGACAGCCATAGGCTGATGAAATAGATATCTACATTGAGTCATCTTGTTTTACAGTCAAATTTTATAAAATAGATACACCTTCAAGTAACAAATGTTTCTATTATTTATGAGCTCTATATTCAGCAGGATGTGGGTCACAGAGAAATTTTTCATCCTGATTTTGTGTCTAGAAATTAATAAGACGTGACCCTTCTCAAAATGGTATCATAGTCTATTTGAAATAGATTAAAAAAAAAAAAGAAATAGATTTAAGATGTTACTATTCAAAGACCGAGAAAGGGTATTCCTATTTGGTGTGTGTGCGTGTATGTGTATTGGAGTTTCAATGCAGTCATATGTTGTAGTTCCATTTCTTGAGTGTGAACCTGGGATTGGAAAAACAATTTATCTGACTTCTTTTATGATTTGGATCACAATTATAAATTTATGCTCCTTTTTTTGTTGTTAGACTTTTTGTATATGGAGAAGAAGAAGAATATCATTTATTTCATTGTAGCCTGATGTCACAGTTCATGATCCTTCAAAAATTAAGCAAATGGACCTAAATTTACAACATTCTGTTTCATATCAGAAGGATAGTAGCAAGGTAAATCCATCAAAATAATGTCCTTATTTCCTTTTAGCTAGACTTACTGCAAACACATTTACTGAGACATTATTTTGGAGGATTGGATGTGTTGTCATGAAATTATTAGCCACACATGAAAAGTTATAGATCTTGTTAGAATTCACTAATATTCTCACTCACCATTAGCCAACCAGTCCAGAAAAAATTTCCATAACAGTGTGTTAGTATTGTTGATGCAATGTGTGGTGCCTGTCTTTGTCCCAAAGTCATATGTACGTCTTTTACATATATTTCTCACCAGAATTCTGTGGATTTAAGAAGAATGAAGAAAAATCATATATGTTATTAAGCTACACTTGTCTTTGTTTAGCTCTAATGCTATGAGCCAGGAATCTTACAATATTCTTTTCTACATATCCGTAGCATGTTTCGTAAGAATTTCTCACTACCCTTAAGAGGGCAAAGTATTTTTTCCTCATCTATTGGGAGATTCTGGGAGTCAAACTTGAGAATGTCTCATTTCACATGGGCTTGATGCTCCTGCTCACACTGATAACTCACCAAGGCCTCAAGATTTTGTTTCAGTCTGATTAGGCTGTAATCTACCGCATGGTTACATAAAACAGTATTATAATGGTATATGTTCAAATAAAGCATCAACACCATTAAGAATAAAGAACTAGTTAAATAAAAAATTGGGGGAAAATCTTCCTCTGCTCTGTCAACAGCAGTTTGATTTAGGCATCTTCCTCATTAGTAAACCACCTAAAAACAATAGGTTATAATGAGGTTAAGTTGGCAGCTTCACATTGCAACATATTTGGGGGTGTATGTTCTTTTGGTAAAGGAGTGTATTATTATAGAAAAAAATTAACTATCAAGTTAAAATCTCAGTGACAAACTAGTGCTAACTAGCACATGTCTGCATGTCACCATAGGTGGCTGTGCCTGACATTTCCTAAAGGACAGCCTATAGTTAAATAGGATTGAAAGGCACCACAGGCATTATAGCAAATGTATAGGGGACAATGAACAACAACGGGGCATAATCAAGCTATTTGAGCTAATGGCTGATGCTGTGTTCAGTGTATTATACTTGTGCCATTCACATCACTATGGCTAAGGTTGTGTCAGTGTTTTCATAATAGAGCTACTATTTTTGAGGTTTATAATCTGGCAATAAAAATTGGCTTCTGAAAAAATGACATACAGGACAAGACCTCAGCAAGAAAGTGATTTCTGAGAAGTCATATTTTGTTGGGGGGAGAAGGTATGGAATAAGTTTTGTTGTTTCAGATGCCCATTTGAGTTTCTGAAACTCAGAATACAGCTCAGATTTGGAAAATGGCATTTGTCGGTTCTTAAACTACAATTAGGAACCAAATTGGTCAAATAATACGTATGGTCTTAGTTCAGAGCATTTTTATCTTTCAAAATGTTCTTTCTAGACTTTTCAGTGGGAGTATATGTGATGATTCACAGTCCTTTATTTTGATATATGAAAGGCATGGTTGCATGAAGATCAAGGAGTTAAAATGTATTTTCAGAAGATAATATATTATGATATGTTGCTTGTTTTTTTTGAAGTTATACTCCTTAATAACACCCGAGTCATTAATCCTTTTATTAAATGTCATAGATTTATTACATCTAAACATTGGAAGGAATCCAGCTTCCACACAGAGCTGGAAGATGTATCACTGTTATCATTACCATCATCATCAGCTATTGATTGCATCTTCAGTCTGTAACCAGTAGTGTACTGGAGACTGGATGCACTAACCTAACATCCGGTATTTGACCTCATGGATCTTTGATTCATACGTTGTCATAGAGAGATATACACACAAAGAAGAAATAAGATAAAACTGAGCAAAATTTATACATGTATATGCTGTTGTACACTAAAACTTAATGATGGTTTTCAGACATTGTGAAAGCTTTATTTTAAATGTTTACAGTAGGTATGGGGGTCATTGGCTTATATGAATTGAGTTATAGATCAAGAGAGAATAGAAAGATGTTGAGAGATTTGGGAAAAGGGAATAATGTTGAAAGGGTAGAGGGGAGGACATTAGTAGAACAGCTATAAAGATATAAATGGCGGTTATGATGTTGGTGTTATTAATATCTATTAATAGTGTTATTAATAATAAATAGTACTGACTTTATCAGCTATTTTTACTGGTGATCACTATGTATTAGACATTGAGCTACTTTACAAGCCTGACCGGACAGCTATTAATAAATAATTGCAATTTTCTCACAAACACTACCATTGCATATTTCTCCTTAGACAGTGTCTGTCAAGCTTCAGAGTATAGAATAACAATAGATATATCAAGTTGAGCTTGGATACCCATGCAGTTGAAGTAATGCATTTTCCAAAGGGAATGAAGGAATTGGAGGGGCCATAGGAAAGCCAGACCCCCTGACTTTTTACTCTACCTAATAGAAGTTGTCTGAGAGGCCTCATAAAACATATTCTCTGTTGTATGATATGGTGGCATTATCACCACTTTGGTTCAATTGGTTTAAATAATGTACATTTATTATTCCAGCTTATGTTAATATGAAATGGAAAAAAAATATTAAAAATCTTTTAAAGGCAGGATTGAAGAATTGAGATAGAAGTGAAAATAAATTAATTTGACCCCCTTTCATATTTATCCAGAGTTGTAACAAAGACTTGACTAGATTAGAGAAAGCCCATTTGTAAATTATTTTCATGAAAGAGAATAATCTCTGAGGTTATAGAACTTTTTTCTCTTCATTAATGAGAGCCATATCTTACCTTACTTTAAACTTTTCCACTTGTGTAAGTCTTTCAGTTTGACTCTTTGTTTAACACTAAATCTCATATCAGAGACTTGACAAGTTGAGAGGTGAGTTATCTAGAGCAAAAAAATTAAGCTTGTCAGATGCATTCCTCCCACACAGAATTACGAGATCTCAAATTTTTAAGTTTTCAAGATAATAGTTCTAAGGAGATATTTTTATCCCTACCACAAACACTGAGTAGATTGTGGAAAAACAGTTTTTCTCTCCTATGTTTGAGAGTCACTGTTTTTACAGAGATTCTGATGTTTTTGTTGTTAAATTTTACTTAAAGAGAGATATATACTTCAAGGATTCACAGTTATTAGAAACTAGGAGGCTCTGGGGTACATATTTTTTTCTTTCTTAACCATCATTTAATAGTTCCCAGAAAGTGAATATATGTATTATTACAGGGATTGAAAGGAGAATGGAAGATTTATTTAAAATGGATTGGGTTGCACATGGAAATGTGCAGTTCAAAAGGTAAAAAAGCAATAAAAGGTAATCTCCAAGTTCCAGAAATGCAAAGGAAACTCAAACCCATAGTAGTGAGCTAGAGTTGAAGCTGAAAAGACTCAGAATCAGGTACTGATTTAGAAGCTGTATTCTCAACACCCACACAAAAACCTGAACAGGGAAAATAGTGTGCATAGCAGAAAATGGGATCTGGGCTCCCTACATAATGGCTGACACCATAAAGGAGTAGTCCTTTCTGTGAAACAAGAACTAAAAATAAAATTAGACCACTAGCCATGGGACTAGGCACAAAAGCCAGTCATCTATTGTGGGCTTTGGGTAGTATTAAAGTGACCTGTGTGACTGACTCAAACTTGTCAGTGTGAACATTGCAAATAAAAACTTTCTATGAGGTAGTAAGATACTTTGTGTCCCAGCAATGGCAAATATGAAACCACTGCAGTAAAGGAGCTTCTACTATTCATGGCAGAGAAGGGAAAATGGTAGACAGAGTACACAGAAACCCAGTAACCCTATTGTAGATTTAAAAATATTTAGAAGATTCTCAGGTGAACAATTAGTTTATATCACATGTCTTTATTTTCCCCTCCTAGAATCTAGTTACAAAGAGCAAGAGTATAAATAGGAAAAAGTCCAGCATCAATTCTAGATATTAAGAAAAGCTGCCATGTTTGTGCTACAGATTTTGTTGAATAACTATCATAGATAGAAAAAATAGTATAGGATTAAATAAAATACTCATTTTTTAAAAGTCACAAACTATCAAATCTCACTCAAAAAGACATAGATGACCAGAATAGTTCTATAAACAACTATTGAATTTTTAGTTGAAAACCTCAAGCCTGTATATACACAACAAACACATAAACAAAAAAAAAATAAAAAAAGGAATTGACAGCCCTAGGTGGATTCACTGGCAAATTTTCCCAAACGTTTAAAGAAGCAATGATCACACTCTATCCAAACTCTTAAAAAAATTAAAAAATAAGGTTTGCTCCTCAAATTATTCTATGAGGCCTCAATTACCCTGACACCAGACCCAGACTAAACTATTATAAGAAAACTACAGAGAAGTGTCCCTATAAGTAGAGATGTAAAAATCTAAACAAAATTTTACAAAATAAATTCTAACGAAAAATGCGAAGGATAATACATCATGACCGAGTCAAATGTAGCAAAGGAATGCAAGGTTGGTTTTTTTTTTATGTTTTTTTTAAAGATTTTATTTATTTATTTGACAGAGAGAGAGAGATCACAAGTAGGCAGTGAGGCAGACAGAGAGGGGGGAAGCAGGCTCCCTGCTGAGCAGAGAGCCTGACACCATGGCTAGATCCCAGGACCCTGAGATCATGACCTGAGCAGAAGGCAGAGGCTTTAAACCACTGAGCCACCCAGGTGCCCCAAGGTTGGTTTAACATTAGAAAAATCAATCAGTGTAATTCTGACTAGAAATGAAAAAAAAAAAAAAAATCTATGTATTCATCTGAATGTATAAAGAAAAAGTTCTGGAAAAAATAAACCACATTTATTTGTGATTTTTAGAAAATTACTAAAAATTCTTAGCAAATAAGAAAGAGAAGGGAAAAATTGTTTAACGCAAAAAATGGCATCTATGAAAAACCTACAGCTCAAACCATAAGTAATTGTGGAAATCTGTTTCTTCCTCTAAAATCAATAGTAAGGCAGAGAGGCCTGTTCTTATCACTTCTATTCAACTTTGCTCTCTACATTCTATCCAATGAAATGAAGCAGAAAGGACCAATAAAGATAAGAAGGCAATAGAGAGCCATAAAGAAAAAGTACATAAATTAGGAAGAATAAACTTTTATTGAAGTTGAGTCAATCCTATAGAATGTAACAACAAAAAAACCCTGCCAATCACTATTGAATCATAGAATAAAAGACCAGTATACGAAATCAATTGAATTTTTACATACTAGATACAAATAATTGGAAATTAAAATATAAAATAGCATTTGAAATAGAATTAAATATATGGAATATTTATGGATGATATGAAAGAGATCTGCAAAACCTGTACTTTGAAATTATAAAACCAATGAAGAAGTTAAAGAAAAACTAAATAGAGATATTACTCCGCCATCAAAAAGAATTAAATCTTGCCATTTGAAAAAAAAAAAAAGAATAAAGAAGATTCATTTGCAGTGACATAGATGGAACTAGAGGGTATTATGCTAAGTGAAATAAGTCAGAGAAAGACAAATACCATATGATTTCACTCATGTGCGGAATTTAAGAAACAAAACATGAACATAAGGGAAGGGAAGGAAAAATAAAATAAAATGGAAACAGAGATGGAGGTAAACCATAAGGGACTCTTAAGTATAGGAAGCAAACTGAGGGTTGTTGGAGGGTTGGTGGGTGGGGGTGGATGTGGTAATTGGATGATGGGCATTAAGGAGGGCACTTGAAGTAATGAGCACTGAGTGTTTATGCAACTGATGAATCACTGAATTCTACTTCTGAAACTAATATACAGTATATATGTTAACTAAATTGAAAAAACAAAAAAAAGAGGAGCTATACATCATAATCATGGATTTGATTACTAAAATCTTAATCTACTTTGTATTCATTAGGTTTACTCCTGATCAAAAGCCCAAAAGTTTTTTGTTTTTTTTTACATAAATTGACAAGCTGATTTTAAATTTTTTCTGGAAATGTAAAGAGTTTTCCCAGAACTTTGAAAAAGAAAAAAAAATAGTGGAGGACTTAACTTCATTTTAAGTCTTATTATAGACCTATAATAATCAAGATAGTGTGCTAATGACATAAAAGTAAGCAAATAGATGTTTTAAACAGAATGGATTCATAAACATATGGCCAATTGAATTTTAACAGAAATGACAAAGTAATTGAATAATTAAAAGTAAAAAAATGACATTTTCAACAAATCATGCTGTAATAATTTAATACTTACACGCAGAAACAAAAAACAAAAATAAATAAAAACCTCAACCCTGAGGCATCTGGGTGGCTCAGTTAATATAGACACAAACAAAATAAAAAGTATAAAGCTCCTATGTAACAGAAGTAATTTAAATAATCAGGAAAATTATAAACTCTGAGATATGAATTTTATATATATTACAAACTTTTGATAATATAAAGTGTTAATGTTTTAACTTTAAGATAAAATACAGTATTGCCAATAGACTAATGGAGAAAATAAATTAAAAATGGCTAATGAACCAACGAAGATAAGTTCAATCTCTTTTTGCCAATAATTAACCTCTAGGTATCCATTCTTTAAGAATAGTCATACATGTGCATTCATGTGAATGAAGTTATCATAGCATAAGAGTAAAAAGCTAGATACAAATTAAATGTCTCCTCTTACAAGATTGATTAAATTATGGAGCATCCATACAATGGAGGAGAATAATGTCATTGCAAATATCTAAAGAGATACGAAAATGATGGTAGCATATTTATTCTCATGTTGTTAGCAAATATAACTTTAAATACACATAGAGGCTAGAAACTTGTAAAAAAAATGTATTAATGGTATTTTTTCTGACACTGTAATTTTCACTTTCTTTTGTTTTCCTGGATTTTCCACATACTTCTACAATGATCTTGAGTGACTTTCTTAGTAATAAGTAAAAGAAAAGTGAATATGGGGAATAGGAACAAAAGAATGATAGAGGTTAACAAGTGCCAGGTTATGATTTTTTTTTTAATTTTATAAGCAGTAGGGAACAATTGAGAGGACCAAAGAAGAGAAGTGTTTCTCATGAACTCTATACGACCTTTTATATTGGTCATTGTTAAACTCTATATGTGACCTTATATGCCACATATTATAACTCTTTAGGATAACAATGAGATCTTTAGGCATTGGAAATTTTATAGTCATCTTTATACCTACAGAAACTATACGTAGTCAATGGCCATATGTACAGCAATTTTCATATAAAAAATCACAAGAAATCTGAGGAAAATGACCACATATCTGTAGTTTGCAAGTTCTGCCAAGCCCAATACTCAAAACAGTGTTGTAATTGACTTACCAGAGGGTAAACTTGAAAAGATATTATGAAACTAATGAGGCTAATAATTTCTGGTTATATTATATTGGAATGGTTTTAATAAACTTTCTAATTAGTTAGGACATTTTACTTATATTGGTAATTCAAAATGGATATATGATCATAAAGCATGTGGCAAGAGACATGTGTAATACTGGGGTTAATAGGGTGGAAAATTCAATGAGAAAATAAAATTAAGTAAAACATAAAAGTGCATGAAACCAAACTGAAAAAGGTACAATAGATAACATCTAAGAAAAGTATGAAATTTTTCATGACAATAAATGAAAATCATTGGTACGAATGGAGAGGATATGAGGAGAAGGAGAGTGACATGTAATATACTGGAAAAGACTGACTTGAGTAGAGAATAGAACTTCCCAATGAGTATTTTTCTCAACAAAGTCAAATGTTGTAATCATGGACTTCCAATTAAATATAGGGTATTCTTGTGATTTATCTCACCAAATCATGTGCATTAGGTTTAAAATGTACAAGCTCAGCAATTATGCAAAATCTTTCTCAGCATCCCTGGGTAATCAGGTGACTAAAATTAAATGTCATGGGAGATAGTAAGCAGCATATTTATATTAATCTAATAAGGGTCTTAAGAGGAGGCAGAAAGTACTTAATTTGCAAAACTGCCTATTTTATTATACACAAAAAAGTGACAAATACACATAGTTATCTTAAACATATAATAATTTTTAATTATTTACCCATAATGTACAAATAAAATAAATATATATGCAAATGTAATATTCTGTCAGTTTTACTCAAATTATTTGAATTAGAAATAAGTACCCAGATTGGTAAGATATCATATGAATTTCATATTAGTAGATAGCATTCTCTACTCTTTTATAAAACCTGGTGTCTTCTTTAATTCAACAAACATTTACTATATACTGATGGCATATTCAGCATCTTATTAGATATTGTGAAAAATGAAAATTGCAGAAAATACAAGACTCGTTTTTTTATCATCTATGAAACACTAAATTTATTCTTTTGTTGTTGTTTTTATTTACTTTTTATTAACATATAATGTATTATTTGCTTCAGAGGTACAGGTCTGTGAATCATCAGTCTTACACAATTCACAGCGCTCACCATAGTACATACCCTCTCCAATGTCCATGACCCAGCCACCCTATCCCCCCCATCCCCCCCAGCAACCCTCAGTTTGTTTCCTGAGATTAAGAGTCTCTTGTGGTTTGTCTCCCTCCTGGTCCCATCTTGTTTCATTTTATTCCCTCCCTTCCCCCCACGACCCCCCACCCTGCCTTTCAAGTTCCTCATATCAGAGAGATCATATGATAATTATCTTTCTCTGATTGACTTATTTCGCTTAGCATAATACCTTCTAGTTTCATCCACACCATTGCAAATGGCAAGATTTCATTTTTTGATGGCTGCATAGTATTCCATTGTTTTAAATCAGCTTTCTGAGAAGCAAAGCCTAAAAGTGACTGACAGAGGGTGTGCCCCTTAGGAAAATCCTCTAGAAGCAGGAGAGTTATACCAAATGTGGCAGGAAAGAAGAATTGAGCAAGGATGTGGTCTCAGGCAAAGCGCAGCCTTGGTCTGATCCACAGATGAGAGCCCTACCATGTGACCAGCACTGTAGAGTTGTTCCATCATGGAGGCAAAAGGGCTGGCTCTTTATTCCCCATGTCTGTCAGTCATCAGCTATGAGGAGGCTTTGAGAGGTGAGAAGCTTAGAGAGATCACCTAGCCTAGGGATATTCTCCAGAGGAGGGGCAGCTACGAGGCACATGCAGCTAGGAGAGTATGAGGCCTGCTAGAGGGAATAGACACAGTATCTACTACAGGCCTTTTTTTCTCTTTCTTTCACTTGGTTATTTACTTCTTAGCTTCCTATTTTTCCAACAATCCCGACACATACTTTTTTTTTTTAAACCATGTCATCATTTCCATGTTTGTCACCCACGTGTTAATACTGCTTAGTGAGTTCCACTGGTACTCAAGGCCTCTTCACTCCATTGGTGGTGCTTATTGTCATGAGATTGCTGAATGGAGTCAGTGCAAATCAGACTAGTTGACTTTCTAATCCAAAGTCTTGAATGACTTTTCAAATCCTTCAGCATGGCCTATAAAACTCTAAAGATCTAGGTCCCCAATATTTTTCTGGTACTCTTTCCTGTCACCATTACCCCCAACACACCTATTCAACTCCAATCACATTAGCCTTTTTGTTCAAACATGCTCAGCATGCTCCTGCTCAAGGTCATTGCAATTGCTGGTCACTCTACCTCAAACATTCTCCTTGTCCAGTAAGTTCACTCACTTACTTTCTTTAGGTCCCTGATCAACTATCATTTTGTCATTTGGGTTTTTGTGATTACATAATCCAAAATAGCGCCTCACTTAAACAGGTTTATCACCATCTGGAATATTATATATTTTTGATTGATTGGGTAGGTTGCTGTCTAATCAATCTAGAATGTAAGCATACCCGTAAAAACAAGGATATTGTTTGTTTTGTTCACCGCTGGGTCCCCTACACCTAGAACAATGTAAAGGCCATAATAAGTAATCAATGAATATTTGATTAATAAATAAATAGGTGCTGAAGTTGCAAAAAAGAGAAAATACAACCATCAGAGAAAGCTATGCTGAAATAACTTTTGTGCTTAGACTTTACAGGTAAGGAAAAGATTTACAGGTAGGAAAGTAGACAAGAACTTTTCAGGCAGAAAAGTGATCTGGTGCCCCTGAAGCAGTAAATACAAATGCGTCTGCAATACCTTGCCCATGTTCTCTACTTTAGAGGATTCATCAAATAATCACAGCAGTTTTCTCTATGGGGATACCTCTTAGATCTATATTCTACTTTCCATTACAGAGAAGCTTGTTGGTTATTTCCACTTATATGGTCTGTTATCACCTTAAAAAAACTCTTTCTGGATTTGTTCCTGTCTTCATGGCTATGGTACTAGAATTATCAGATATACCTCATTATCCTTCACCTTCTTATCTCATCAGTTAACAACTTTTATTGATTCTTTTCTTATAATATCCTTTATTTTCCCCAAACCCACTGCCACAGCCATATCCTAATCTGTCATGCTATATTTGCCTAGTGACTGGTTTCTCTGACTCTAGTCTCCCTGTTTAATTCATTCTGCCCAATAGTGCCACATGAACAACCATACCACTCAATAAACTCTTGGGCATATCTAAATTTGTACTTCCAAAGTCAAAGCTTGGTAGGCAAGACCAATTTCCCACTTTGTTCTGTTTCTTCTATGAAGTCTCAATTTTTCTCACATTTGTTTTCACTTAAACTTGTCTACTGTTGTACTTTTACCCACTGCTTCCTGTCTTCCTAGAATGCTATTCTATCCCTATACTGTAAGTTTAACCTATGCTTTGAAACCTGGCTCAGATCTTCCTGCTACATATACAAAAATTTCCCTGAACAATCCATTGATAAGTGTCTTCTAAATTCTTTGAAAGTCTCAAGTTCCATTCTTTATTATTCACTTGGAAAGTAATCATTTATGTCCATGAAATATATTTCCCTTATTTTATATTGAAATTTTATTTGAATGTATTATTTTCTTTACTATTTTTCTTTTTAATTTTTTTTCTCCAAGAAGATTTTAAGTTCTCTTTGGGGCAGGGATAATATCGTGGTGTAGGAGTGCATTGGCTAGTCGCCCCTGCCCCAAGAACTCTTGTACAGTATCTTCAAATTAACCTCACTAAATAGGTTCTACAACCCACAGCAACTCCAGGACCACTCATAAGATAGAACTGCAGTAAATATTTTTATATGTTATTCTTTCTGACTGAAAGTTTACTTACTACTTTTACATGTAGATTTCCCACTTAGTCTGTAAGATTCACTCAGAAACAAAATCCTGTCTTTCACAATTTGGTTAACCTTTGCAGGTAGGCTTTGTTTCTATTTCTTTTTTGTTGGCTCAGCACTGTAAGTTTCCTTCCACGATAGCTATGATTTTATACATGAGTGAAGATTTTGATTTGGAGGAATTAAGAAGGTAGGCTTCAGAGTCAGATTTGGAGTCACAGTTCACATTGACCCTTTATTGTCTCTATTACTCAGAACAACTACATTGTGCTCATTTAAGTTCCTAAAAATCACTTTGTCTGTGAATGAAACTAAAATGTCTTGCTATTCTATAGACTCACTATAGTAAAGTGGATAGATCCAATGGCATATTTTTCTTTTGTTTAAATTTAAAAGGTATGTGTAACCATACACAAACTGAGAAGGAAAGGGATAAAGGGGGTGTTGCAGATTGGGATAACTACTTTAATTCTTCAGGGAAAATACTCTCACTTTTGTTTTACATAATTTTATTCTGATTAATTTTCATTGCTATCATCTGACACTTATCTGATAGCAATGTGTGGGCATTTTTGTTTTGTTTTGTTCTGTTTTGTTTTGTGTTGTGTTTCTGCCATTGGAGAGCTCTGGCTGATACCTGGTTTCATTAAAAAACTTTCTTACAAAAATAGCATCAAAATACATATTTATATTTAATGTTAGAAGAAGCAAATCTGGAATATTGTTACTGACCTGGCAGTTATCTTGTGTTTTTTTTTTTGTTTGTTTGTTTGTTTTTGTTTGTTTTTTGGCAGTTATCTTGTAATTAAGCCTTTATTCTCCTAGAATATGCCAACATAGATAATGTTATTGCGTTTTGTTTTATGTCATATGATCTCTTTATCTTTTGAGAAATAAGCTGACAACTTCTGTTATTTTAGGTAATACTCATTTCTTCTGAGCATGCACAGCTCTAAAAATATTTAATGGTGCATCAAATATTATTAACTGGAAAAGGAATACTTCTTTCAGCAAATTGGGTTGAAAGAATATTATTTTTGTCAGTTGGAATGCTTCTGCCTTCTAATAACAAAAACCTTGACTCAAAATGACAATAAGGAAAATGTATTATTGGTGTAATAGGAAGTCTTGATTCATGATGGCTGTCTGGGTTGGCTGATTTATTGGCACAACATTGTGATCAACTATACCACTTCTTTTTATTTCTGGTCTCTGCCATCATAAACATTTGTTTCATTCAAGATGAATGCAACATTTTCAGCTTCAAATACAGAAAGAATAAGAGGAAGCAAAGAGATAATCTCTTTCTTCATCCTCTCCTAAGAAATAAGAAAAATCCCAGAAGCCAGTGAACAAACTTTCTCCCATCCCAATGTCTCATTGATGAAATTTTGGCCCCATAACCATTCCTAGTATAATCAGGCTCATTCTTTGGACTACTACAGGTCAAATTCCCAGGGCTGACTTCATGGCCATGCAGTCTGTACCACCGCACAGGACCTCTAGCTTAGTTTAATATGCTGCTAATGCCATTTTGAAATTCTTAATAATTTTTAACAAGGAATGTGCATTTTCATTTTGCATTGAACCTTACAGTATTATGCAGCTGAGTCTACATATTTCCTTGAGGTAATTAGCTGTATGGGACAGGGGGATACCCATATAGAACTTGTAAGTCTCTAAGGAAGGAAGATGGGATGCTGAGTAGACAACCAGCAGATTCCACTTCATTTATTATTTGATTTTAGAACTGCTTTGACTCTATTCTAAATCACCAAGAGCAACAACAATTGGTGAAATGACCAGTTTCATTCATACTAAGGAATTAATTCCTCAGGTTAAAGAAGCTGCTGAGTACAAATTAGAAATTGGTGGTGCAATGGAGGTTTGAAGGCAATGAGTGAGTTAAGACATTCCTTCCTACATTATTCCTCTTGGTAGCACCTAAAAATCATACATTTACCCTGCCAAACTGATTCTCTTTCATTGATACCTCTTTCCCAAACTTGACGTATTACCCATGTGTACACACACACACACGCATGTTCACACACATTAAAATTTTTCAATGTTTCTCATTGCTATGAAAGAAAACAGAAAATCCTTAACCCATATTACAAGGTCCAGTATGATTTTGCCATTCTTCTCTCCTGTATTGTGTAGCACTTCTTGCTACTTCAGTCTCTGAGCTCTGTTTACCTGGCCGTTTCAATTTCTTTAGAGCTTCATGTTGTCTGCAACTTAGGAACTTTTGTCATTGCTATTCTGTCTGCCTCCTTTCCCTTCCCTTCTCATTATCATAATAAACTTTTACTCATACTTAAAATCAAATTTGGAGTAATTTCCTCAGAAAACCTTCCCTGCACCCAATTCTAGACCCTGTTATTTTGTTATCAGAGCCTACAAACTTATATTGGTTCTTTTTATACTGTATCTCAGGTTGTATTTATACTTTTATCGGTGTTTGCAACGTATAGATTAAATACCAAGAGACCTTAAGCCTAAGAGATCAAGGATGGCAATCAAAAATAGCTTTATAAAACTTTTTCAAAATTTGACTCAAATCCATTAGAACCACTAATGGGTAATATGTGAAGATGGAATTTGGGTCACGTCCATAACTAGAGATTTTGTTGCATAGAGGGTGTGAGATTAACTGAGCTTCATAATTACATTTAATTGGTGTGCCTGTTTTTTCACTCAAACATACAACTTTTGAGTCCCTTATTTTGTGATTTGGACCTAACTAATCACCTATTTAATTTAAGCAGGAAAGTAACAAAAATATCAGAGTATCATGATTCAGTGACATACCGATATATGTTCTTTTGGTCAAATAATTTCTAATGTACCTTGAGGATTCATTTAAACTGTGCACTTTAACCTTACTATTTCATTGAGTGCTTCCAGTCATTTTATTATCTTTTGAAGCTTCTTACATTGCTTACAAAACTCAAGCATTGAAGTATTTATCAACCTGATGGGCTTGAGATGCTTTCTAATGAAGGCTGGGGGACAGATTGTTATTTCTCTCTTGGCTCATTGTTCTCCATTAAAGACATTAGACACAACTTTGAGTTTGTGTTTTCATTAGGCCTCTTTTCAAGTGTTAACAATATGGTTGGTGATCTAATTGCTAATTAAAGGTCTGGAGTTAAAATAGAATTTTCATTTTAAAAATGAAGTGTGTGTGAGTATGCTTTTTGTGTCTGTGTGTGAATGTATATCTGTGTCTATCCATATAAACACTCATACATACACGTTGTGGCTACATTGTATTTTAGAACTCTGAAATTATACTGAACTCATTAATTTATTCACTAGAAATTTATTATCTTCTATGACTGCAGATTCTCATCTAAACCTTAGAGATAGAATAGCAAACCAAACAGAAAGGTAATACTGTCATGTAACTTATATTCAGTGATGGAGAACTATAAAGACTAATTAATTAATTAATTAATTAACATAATGGTAAGCATAAAGACAGTATATCAGGCTAGTGTGATAGTTATGCAGCAGAAATGACTGAGATAGGGAGGAGAGTTGCTATTTTATATAAGGAATCCAGGAAGAGATAGCAAAACATGTGATATTTGAGTTATGACCAAAATGATTAGAAGGAATGAACAATTTGAAGATTTCAAAAAAAAAATTAGCTGAAAGTAAACTTAATTCAGCCATGAAGTTGAAATTAAGAACACCTTTATCTACCTAGACACTTTTTGTTGGGATATATTTTCTAAGTCCAAAAAGCTTTGGTGTTACACTATTTTTATTTTCTGATTTTAATTGCATGAAAAGGCAATACCTGGCTGTTACTCACAAAAGTCAGATTGTTCATTCTTCCCCACTGAATATCCTGGTTTGCCTCTGGTTGACTATGCCATCTTGTACAAATTACTTATCTTCTTGGATGCTGTTATTCAAAAAAATTACTTAAAAGTTTAAAACCAAAAAAGAACATTAATCCCTGTCCTGTTATCTTGTCAGAGGGTAAACTTGTAAGAGAAACTATACTTATGGAGAAGATTTGGGAACAGTATATATATAACTCAGTATCCAGGAAAGCTTGGGCAAATCACTTAGAAAATCCTGAACCTCAGTTCTTGATCTGTAAATTATGGAATAAAATCTACATCAGAATTTTTATGAGAATTAAAGGTGACTATTTGGAAAGCAACTTAGCACATAATAAGCACTCCCAATAAATCTTAGGTATTGTTACTTTCATTTTAATCAGAAAAGGTAGTGACCATGAAGGTTTTTTGTAACCGAAAGAAACTATAAATGGAGGATATAATTATGTGCTTGGTAATTAGTCATACAATAAATGATTAGGTAGTAGCTTTAAGCATTTTGTTGAATAATTATCGCATATTTTTTCTTAATTTGTGACATATTTTGAGTAGAGAATTGGGCTCTTTCAGAATCATTATATTCTACCATATGTCATCCCTGTTTTTTGGAATTGTCTGTCCAGAAATATTCTTTTCACTTGGGGTACTAGACATATAGTAAATCAGCATATTTATTATCTCTAGGGAGGTAAGTATTTCTTGTCCTTTTATGGAGGAATGTGTATTTTCGTCTGACACTCCAGGCTTAAAGAGACAAAGAAGTATTTCCTTCCTTATGCACTAGGTACAAGGTGAATGAAGATAAATGGAGACATTTTTAGATACTCAGAGGAATAAGTACAGTCAGAATAAAAGGGTCACTTCCATTTTTAAGCTTAAGAAAGCTAGCAAGGCCACAATGAATAATTATATATTAAATGAAATGTGCAATTATTAATGGTACTGTCTCACTTCTAGCAATTTAATTGTCTACAGAAGACTATCCAAAGATACTACATTATATTCTCTAGTTTTTTACTTCTTTGCCTACTGAAGCTTTTATAATGATTTACATTAGTAATAGGCTTTCTCCAGTTCACTTAATTTAATCATTCTCAATTTATTCCTCCTTTGATGGAAAGTAACTCAGAGTGTAGAGTTCCCCCAATAAGAGCCTTCACCTCTGTAGTCACAGGTGCATGATCAGTATACACTTCTCAGCAGTGCAGTTTCTCCAGAAGTTCTATCTGTAAGGTGAGAACCATAGATTATAGTCCTACTTTAAAGGCAGGAAAATGATCTTGTTTTGTAACATTAAAAAAAAGAAATGACAGAGCAATAATAATAGCTAACAATTCTCAGACACTCACTATATCCCACACACTATGCTAATCTCTTGGTGGATTTTCTCATTTCATCCTCATTTCCAAACTATGGAGAAGGACTGAATATGATCCTTACACTAAATGGGCAAACTGCGGCCCTACAGGTAAGGTAACTTGCCGTGGCCACATAGTCAGGATACTTTGGCATGCTCATTTAAATTCAGGCACCTAGTCTGACCTTAGAAACTGTGCTTTTAACCACCATTGATTGATCAGTGTAAGTCATATTATGTTATTCTCCCATGCACGACTTTCCAGAAGTTTCCATTCAGACTTTGGCACTTTTTGGCCTCAGTCCTAAAAACTTCTTTTTCCAGGTATTCATATATTTTACTCCCTCATTTCATTTAGTTCTCTGCTGAAATAGTAACTTCTTAAAGAATCTTTCCTGACCATGTGATCCAGATTAACAGTCCCTCCTACTATATCCCTTAGTCTTCCTTTCTTTTCTTTTCTTCTTTTCTATTCTTTTCTTACCTTATCTTTTCTTTTCTCTTTTCTTTTCTTTCTTTCTCTTTTTAAGATTTGTTTATTTGAGAGAGAGAGAGAGATTGAGCTCAGGAGAAGCGGGAAGAAGGTAGAGAGAGAATATCAAACAGACTCCCCACTGAGTGCAGAGCCTGGCGGAGGTTGTGGGGGGTGGGTGTTGATCTCAGGACTCTGAGGTCATGATCTGAGCTGAAATCAAGGACACCTAACTGACTGAGCTACCCAGGCACCTCCTTTTTTTTTCTTCATAGATCTTATCATTACTTGACAATATAAATTATCTATTTGTTTAGTTAACATTCCCTCTACTGCACCATTAGGACCTTGAAGAAAATTTTTTGTGCTTAAAACACTATAAACTCAATAAATATTTTTTTCAATAAA
Source organism: Potos flavus (assembly GCA_028534135.1). NCBI lineage: Eukaryota > Metazoa > Chordata > Mammalia > Carnivora > Procyonidae > Potos > Potos flavus. The sequence continues at coordinate 85,256,079 of CM052895.1, read as the reverse complement.
TATTTATTGAATGTATGAATTTATTGAACTGTATGAACAAATATTAAATAATAAATAAATGAGTGACGATATTAAGCACAGTGCCTGGCACAAAGAAAGCATTTAAGAAAGGTCAATTCACTTATTTTATAATTTAAAAAGCAGTAATAATAATTATTGTTATCAAAAGTGATTAAATATATTAGAGGGTAAAGAATAAAACACTATTTTAATACCTCCTGAAGGGACTTAAAAAGTTGAGATAGAGCCAATAATAGAGATAATTTTTGTTAAAGAAGAAAAACACCTCATTATTTTCCTAGAAAAGGAAAAATATTCTAAGTTGAATCTGTTATTTTTTTAAATAATCAGTGCTTAACAGTCACTTCCAAATTCACATTGTAGACTCTAGGCACAGATAAAAATTTAACACATATATTACAATAACATTGTTCCTGAGAGTGGAATTTTAAAACTTGAAATATATCAGCCCTAGTTAAAGATATGTTCTGTACTTTATTTTGAAGCATGTATACAACAAAGTCACGTAGTTAGATGAGATAAAATGATATAAGCTATATGTTTTATTTTGAAGTATGTATAATATCCAAGTCATATGATTAAGTAAGATAGAATAATATAAACTAGAAGACAATGATTTGTATGTATTTGTGATATGTTTTCTTCAACAGAGAGCATAATTGTTCTTAACATTCCTATATTTTTGAAGAATTAGTTTTGTCAAGTTATAATAAACACAGGGAAGACGATTCACTTAGTAAATTACTAAAAGTGACAATCACATGCTGCAGTTTATGACAACCACACTGATTTTACTCCGTATATTACTTTTTAAAGATCTTTTACTAAGCATAATGCAAAAAAAAAAAAAAATAGTGGTTGCCCACCACTATTTTCAGTAGCTATGCTAAAGCAAAATATAGGTATTAAGTTATCACCATTCTCTGAAGAGCCTATATAATACTAGTAAATTTCCTGAATCACAGAAATGTCATGTTCTATTTCCTCAATTCAGAAATACAGATGTATTATCTAAAGAAAGATGAATAGACTGTCTCTGACAACACTCCACATTGTGAGAAAAAATTATATAATTAACTCCTAGACTCTAAGAGGTTCAGTGATAAACAATTGCCAACAAAATCCTTTTTCTTGTATGGTAAATTTGTAGTAGATGAAATGGATGTTCCTGTCTGGTTGATACACCTACTTCTTTTACGGGATCAAAAGAAGTCTCCAGTTACCAGATTTCTTCTCTATTATCCTTGATTCTTCCGTAACTGATGTTTCAAGGGATGTATTTTGAGGGTCATTTCCTGTAATTTTTAAATATATATTTTTAAAATCCAAAACGAAGTTAGAGTTCTTTTTCTTACCTCTTCGATGATAATAGCTAAGGGATATGAAACTTGTTAGCTATCAACAGGTAAATCTCCGTCCATATGAATAGAGTGTTTCTAGTGTTAAAGTGGTTAAAATGTTAGAGAATTAAGCTAACATGCATAGAAAATGATTAACTGAAGCAGCCCAGAAGTATAGAGGCCTGTATCCAGGTAAACTTGAAATCCAGATGTACCTCTGCCCTTGTAATGGTTTGATTATATAAGATAGTACTTTTTATTTATTTTTAATTTTTATTTATTTATTTTAATACTTTTAAACCAGTATTCCTTGTCTTGCCTAGTTTGAGTTATGTTTCTAGCACTTATAAACAAATAAGTTGTAACTAATATCATTAGATCTACTGTGTACCTACTCACATCCAAGTGTACAATTAACAGTTATGAACATTATCAAGAAAGGAATTGGAAATTAAAAAAAAGAAAAACAGTTTTTTTTAAAAACACAGCACTCGTGTAGTCTGGGTCAGAATCATAATGGAAGTTGAAACAGCTGCCAAAATAAATGGCAAAAAAAAAATAAAGAAAGAAAGAAACCAGTATATAAAAACTGAAGGAAAAGCATAACACCTTTCAGGTAAGAAAAGAGATTGAGATGGAGAATGACATTTTTAAATTTTTAAAGGGGAGGGTAGATTTCAACTGATACACTCAATGCATGGATGGTAAAAACTTAAACACAAGGAAGATAATTTAGAACTGAATTCATTGTGCTTTATAACAAGCTGAGCATAATGGATAAGGAATGTTGTCAAAAAAACACGTATGCTTGGCTATTTAAGATATGTGACAGAGGTATGTGTAGGTGTGGTGGATGGCCACACCTCAGTCTCAGCTTTACTGCTGCACTGTAATTACCTGTTTGTTCTCTGTATTCTCCATCAGACTATGAGGAACTGGAGTACATTGACCAAGTTTCATTCATCTTTAAATTCTTATTCATTAGCTACCTGCCACATTGCAGGTACACAATGAATTTTGGCAAAACTGAGCAGAATTATGCCCTTACTCCTATAGCATTCTTTATAGTCATCTATTATAGTACCTATATACTGCATTATAATTTATTTTCTGTGAATTTATCAAGAGAAAGCTCCCCAATTTATTCATGTTTTTGTTCTTTATTGCCTAGTATATACTATTTGAAATATTATTGCATGCCTGAATTAAATAAACAAATGGACAAAGAAATTAGTGAATAATAAATATGATGAAGTGAAAATGATTATTGAAGTTTGAGGCATGAGAATTAAGAGAATGGCTGGAGATTGGCAGAAAATATATATCTTGCTGGAAAATATCCATTTTGAGATGCAAGAGAAATCCAAATGGACAAAAACCTTAGCTCCAAATCATTTGTACTCTATCCCCTGTTGTTCAGTTGCATCATAAAATAGTTTGTTTCTGTAACTCTACTTATATTATTCATCCACCTAAAATAATCCTAATTTATTATTAATAAATAATCCTCATTTATTTTATTAAAATAAATAATCTTCATTTATTTTATTTTTTTCTTTTTCTCCTCAAAGGCTTCTTTGTTCTTCAAGATCCTATTCAGATACCAAATCCTTTCAAATCCATTCCTCATTCTTCCCAGTTGCATGCATTTCTCCCTCATCTGGACTATTCATTTTTCATATATGTCTTTATCAAAACATTTAAATCGGCTTATCCCGTCTTATGTTTACTTGTACATGAACTATCATCTGCAGTAAATATCGAGGCCTTGAAAAGCAGAGATGAGGTTTCAGTTTTATTTACAATTCCTAGATAGTTTTGCACAAAGAAGATATAGCATATATGCATATATATACCTTGTAGTATATTATCTTCATAGTGGTTAAAAATATAAAACTGGATATTATGTAAAAGCTCAGCAGTATAGACACATTAAACACTGTATATATATATATTAGATATATTAGAATACTAGATGTAGTAGATAAATATGTGTGGGAGCATTCAGCTTTGGGTGGTGACCTGCGTATCACACCAAAATTAGTAACTCTGTTGGAGGGATCAAAACTTGTGTCACAGGTAATATAATTTTTAGATTATACTCATTTCTAAGGCAGAGAGTCAAATATTTCTTTTTCTTTAGCTGAGAACTTAAATTCTGTATGTATCTGTGCTGCTGACCAGGATCTCTGAGAAATACAAGGTTTGCAAATGTCAAACATTCATAGAGTTTGCATAAATTACACTCAAGGTGTTTTGTTTTTTTTTTTCTTTTTTGTTCCCAAATGGTTTATCAGGCTTGGGAGAAAATATTATACATAATTGCTACACCTTAGATTGCAATATACTATACCAAACTAATCATAGATATTTATAGCCTGCATAAACTCTGTTTGCCCATCCATGGCAAGCATTTAATAAAGCTAGTTCATCTGGAAAGGAAGTTAAATTAAATAATCCAAAATGAATGTGATGCATATTCACAAAAATGTGGGGTTTGGATTGAGCTAACAAAAAGGAAGTCAGGCCCCAGCAAAGACAGACAAGCTAGAATCCAGTCTTTCTCTATATATGAGATATTAGGCCTTCACTGTCTGTGCATTCTTTTATGTCCATGCTTTTCAGACATTGTGCCTTGGCCCATTTTATTAAATCCTCTAAAATCCCATACATCTTTATTATATACTGCATGGATACAATAAAAAATTATCTTCCGGCTGCTATATAGAAATTTAAAACCTATATAAGAATATTCAAATGAAATTTTCAAGGTAGGTTTTACTTTCTTAATATGAGAAGAAAATTAATTTAAGTGTAAATGTGCACTAAAGCTAAGGGAAGGATGGTGAAATAAATTCTGGTATTTTCAATCTTAAGATACTAATCACACTGTAGTAATTGTCTATGAAAAAAGAAAAGACCCAGGACATTTAATTGAAGATCATTTTTCACCACTGTGCAAACTAAAGAAAAACTTAACAGCAGTATGTAGCAATGGTAGGCAAAGTTATTCTGGTTCATAAACAGACTATCAGGCTATGAAACAGGTCTACAGGCTTTTATCTACAATTCTACAATCCAAGTAGTCCTAAATTAAAAAAAAAAAAAACTTTGTAAATTATTTGGTGTCAAAATGTCTCTTGACTTTACCTGATAGAAAGTGATACAATGTGTAAGCCTGATGATTCACAGACATGTACCCTGGGGCAAATAATACATTATGTGTTAATAAAAAATAAAAAAAATTTAAGGGGCGCCTGGGTGGCTCAGTGGGTTAAAGCCTCTGCCTTCGGCTCAGGTCATGATCTCAGGGTCCTGGGATCGAGCCCCACATCGGGCTCTCTGCTCAGCAGGGGGCCTGCTTCCCCTCTCTCTCTGCCTGCCTCTCTGCCTACTTGTGATCTCTCTCTCTGTCAAATAAATAAATAAAAAATCTTAAAAAAAAAATTTAAAAAAGTGATACAAAATATTTTTTAAAGTTTTTGTATGAATAGTTATACATTTTGCCACCATATTAATGTAGTGTTACATTGTGTAGGATGCTCTCTTTTTAAAATCAAAAACATTTTGAATTCTGAAACACATCTAGCCCTAAGGATTCCAGATAAGGGATTTTGGATGTGATAAAATCATTTTCCTTCTCAAACCTGCAACATTATCTCCCTCCTCACTCCACACCACATACGGCAACTCAAATTTCTATTTGCATTTGACAATTTGAGAATATTTTTGTTTAGAGACAGGGTTTTGAGAAGGGAAGTAGAGATATTGAGAATATATTTTTACCTCTTTCCCTACCCTAGTCCTACGAGATTTGAACTTGTATATTGAGAAGGGTATGGATCGGAGGTTAAAAAAAATTTTTTTTTCTGAGTTATTGAGAATTTGGGCCAAAGCAGATTTCTTTCATGATCCCAGAAACAAAGTGTGGTATAGATCTGAGGAAGAGTCAAGTATTCTTATCACTTTCCCATTCTAGCTGGCACTGTGAAAGCTGCTATGTTGGAAACATAAGGAAACAAGATTCTTGATGTGGCCACTGGTGTTTACTTCGTAAGACCCATGAGCAATGGCAGCAGTTGATTTGGAAGTGATTTGCCTTCAAATGACTTGGAAGGCATTGAAAGTCAATAGATGAATTCTAGAGCCAGCAAAGAATATTCTAGACATAACTCAGTGACTGTAAGTAACTGTGACACTTATTTATGAGTCACCTGGATACATGTCTTTGGTGAATCCAGGTAATAAGTGAGGGACATTTTTAGGGAGCTAAGTTCTTGAAAATATATGAAACTCAGCACTATTCTAATAGGGATGTACATGTAAAAGTGAAACAGAAAAGGCCAGGTGGCATTTTGGTTTGGTAGGTTGGGTTTTGTTTATATTTACCATCAATAAGAATATATTAAGACTATGATATGGGCAACACCAAGGCCAGTGCTCCTCAAAATACCACAAAACTCTCATTATCCTTGTTAGTATATTCTCTATATTTTTTAGTTAAATTTTCCAAGCTTCAAAATTATTTGATTGTAAAAGTTGGTGTCTTTGCCTCTAAAGAATCACTGTGCTTGCTTCCAAGTCCATTGGATATAACTGAGGAATGTCTTCTTAACTTGCCTAATATGTTTATATTCATTCCCATGGCTGTATTTCAGACATTTTTTAGCTCATACCTAATCTGTGAGGATAACCTCCTAAATGATGTCTTTGCTTCTACTCTTTGATCCCTCCAATTTCTCTCTCTGATGTCAAAGTTTTGTCATTAAATCCAAAGTTTAGTTAGCTAACTCCATTTCTCAAACTCTCTTAATGGTTCTCACTATGAGAGGAAATAGCCCAAATTTTCATTCTAGGTAATATGGTCCTTTGTAATTGGAATCCAGTATATATTCCCAACTTTATTGTGTGTGTTTTTTTTTTTAAGATTTTATTTATTTGTTTGACAGAGAGAGACAGATAGCAAGAGATGGAACACAGGCAGAGGGAGTGGGAGAGGGAGAAGCCGGCTTCCCCCTGAGCAGGGAGCCCGATGTGGGGCTCGATCCCAGGATCCTGGGATCATGACCCAGGACCCTGGGATCATGACCTGAGGAGAAGGCAGACGCTTAATGGCTGAGCCACCCAGGCGCCCCCCCCAACTTTGTTCTTAATCTCACCTTTCATCCTATGAACCTAAACAGATCACTCACCAATCAAGAACAAGTTCAGACCTTAGTATGGTACCAACCAGTTATGTGTATTTATTTTCTCTTTTAAAGGTGTGCCAAAATCAAAGGAAACCATCTTAACAGAGACTTCTTTAAACAAAAAATCCTTTGTACTCTTAAGCAATAGGAAAATCATTGTGTACGTATGCTATAGACATCAGTAGAGATGGGTCTCAGTTTGCCTAGTAATCAAAACTTGTTCCACCATTTTTCTTGGCAATTGATGACTAAACTTTGATGGGTTTGGCATCTGGCTATTGGAATGATGTAAAAAATGGGCATTCAGAGCCTAGGGTTCTGATGGTGAGATGATATATGAGTGTGACTCTGGTGACTACAAAACTTTCTTTCTGGTCAAATTTGTAATTTCTGCAGAACTGGAAGAGCGTTAGTTGCAGTGATACTTGACCACTTATAAATTGTGCGGTTTAACCAAGTGAATCAATTGTCTCTTCAATTGTTAGCGAGGAAGGAGAGGGTGGAACAGTCATTTATTAAATGTACTTCACATAACAGTGAAGGTCTGGAATTGAATGTACTCTTGAAAATATTGCTTGTTGACAGATGAAGGCATTGGAAGCATGGGCTTAGGGGTATTAAAAATGTTTTTGTGTTTCTTTGTTTTTGTTGTTGTTTTATGAAGAGAAATATATCCCAGATGTTTAGCTTCTAGAAGACATATCTACCACTATGTCTTTGATGTGGAACTCAGAGCCATTTCCCAGTTACAAAGACAGTATGTCCATGCCACTGAAGACATTTAGAGGCATTTAGAATGGCAGATACCAAACTTTTCTGTTTGTGGGGTGTGTGTATGTATGTGTGTGTGTGCGTGCAGGATTTCTGTGTAAATATTAAGTTTTTGAAATACATTCCATGAATAATTTTCAATAATCTTCCCCCATTTGTCTAATTTCTGTTAAATCTGCAAATCACACCATTTTCTGTGGCCTCTTTCCACCAGTCATACGATGCCTTCCCTATTTCCTTGGTATCTGTGTATAGCTCATTATGGTGTGTGTATGGTGGGATCCTTTTATTTGTCTCCCAGTTTGCTTTCCAGTTTATAAAGATGATAGACTGTCCTGTCTGAAGTGAACATTGTAATATGTATATCTGTTTTTGATCTTAAAAAATCATTGCAAAGTTGCACATATGATCATGTCAACTTTTACATATAGAGCATGATGCACTGATAACTATGTAGTGGTGAAAATAAAGTTTGGACTACACGAAAACTCAGGTCTCTCCTCTTTTGAAAGTCAAAAAAAGTTACATTCATTAGCTCTTTCGGATTAACATCTGGAATAGGATGATTTTGCCCTATATAGTACAGAGCAGTGTATTTTTACTATCAAAATGTGTAAATGTATCTGTATTAATGATCAGATAAATTTATTGAATTGCAGGCTGTGCATTGATAGTTTTAAAATTAGGGCTTTTTTTTTTTTTTTTAAGTAGAATATACTCTCATAATGAGCGAAGGCAAAGAGTAAAGAAGAGATAAAAAACACGGAAACTCCATGCTTGACAAAGTGCTTATTATCTGTCAGTTCCTTTATAAGGTAGAGGCAAGAGAAACTTTGAGAAAGCGTTTGAAGAGTAAAATGCACATGTAGCAGAACAGTCTAAGTGGAAAGACTGGACTTCTTTATACCTATCTCTTATCCAGCATAGAAATGAAGTTAATGTTGTATTGCTCTTCTTCCAAGCCCCAGAGGTCTGTGAGAGTTGGATTTTACTTGGTATGACTTTTCAGAGCTCCTTGTGGCCAGTGGATTCTCCAGGGGGACTTATTGATACTTGTACAATAAATTAATCAGAACAGAGGCTCTTCATTAAAGGAAACTGTGAGTGAAGAGTCTAAAGTCCACAATTCTATAAGTCAAGGCTTAGAAACAAAATATTCTTACCTGCATTTCTCCCTACAGGAAGCTTTGGAAAGGAAAGTTACCGTGTATTACTTTTCAGAGGTGAAAGGAAGAGTTTACTTGTAAAGAATCCCAACAAGCCATATTTCCTTCACGTAAGGGTTATGAAGAACAACTATAAAATTGCATGACTCCAAGTGGGAATAGATCTTTTTTTGTGAAAAGGGCAAATACTCCTTTAACAAATACTTCCATTGGCAAATTGTTAATGGGGCTATCGTGAAGGGCTTAAATGATGATCCAGGAGATAATTGAGAAATTTGGGATGCTTGTTCTTCTCTACCAAATCTGGCTTATGTTATTTCTGAGCCAAGCTGTTGACCTTTTCTTGCTTCTTTTGTTAAGCTGAGGCACCAAAAGGATTATGTATCCAAACAATTTTAGAGGAGCTTTTCACCATGAGAAAAGTAGGGGGCTTAAATTTATTGAATACTGCTGCATTTAACCTATTTAATTGGAACACGTTAATTAGATCTAATTGCAAAGTTGTTTTAATTGGAAAATCAAGCATTGCACTGATATTGGTGTGCATGATTAAACAAAGTAACTGAGGTCACCAGTAGATTGTGTAAGCTTCATGCCTGTGATTGATTAAGTATGAAAGTTAATCAATTTAATTTATGTGATTGATGTTAATTCTTTCCTTTTGAAATTGCTTGTTCGTATCTTATTTTATCAAGATACTGTGTGTGGAATGTCAACTAAACTACAGTAGCTCTTCTGTTTGTTTATTTTGGTATAATGATGTGTTTATTTCTGATCTAAGTAATTTTAACATGGTTTTTGTGTCACTAATTAAGATTTTCAAGTTACTGGAAATAAAATTAGATTTCCTATTAAGAAAATTTAATTTTCCTGGGGAAATAATTCAAGCAACATGGGAAACTTAACCTATTAGTTCCATTAGTGGAGTTGATAGTTTATTGCCTTAAAACATATGCCACACAGCTCAGGAACAAAGGTGTCCCTTTTTTTTAATCATCTCAGTGTCAATGTGCTTTATGCTTCCTGATCACAATGATGATAATTGTAATAATAATGAGAAGATGAAGAACATTTATATACTACTTATTATATACTACTTATTATATACTACTTATTATGTGCCAGGCATTGTTTTAATTTCATTAAATATAATAACCCATTCAATAACTTATGTAAATGCATTTGCTTCTGTGAATTTTCTTTTATCAAAGTCACAGTGGTAGTATCTTCTTATGTATTGGTTGCTGTTTTTTGCACAGTGGCAAACATACGTAGTTAAGTCATGACAAGATAAAATTATTTGCCTAGCTTATATATTTAGTAGATACTTGATCATTTTCATATTTAACATTGTAAAAGTTGAGTCTATTCATATGAATGGATCTGTACCTTGTATCAGTCAGGGTTCTCCAGAGAAACAGAACCAATTAGTGATATTTATATCTTACCTTATCTATGTCTACCAATATACATATGTACCTACCTATAGAGAGAATTCCTTTAAGGATTTCTTTTAAGGACTTTGCTTCTGTGGTTTGGAATGGGGAATGGTTTGCAAGTCTGAAATTGTAGGGCAGGCTGGCAGGCTAGACACTCAGGAAGGAGATGATGCTGCAGCTCTGAGACTGATATCTGTGGAGAGGGCCACCAGGCTAGAAACTGACACAGGAGTTGAATCTGCAGTCTTGGAGAATTTCTTCTTCTTCAGAAAACCTCAAGTATTGTTCTTAAGGTCCTGAACTGATTGAATGACATCCACCCACAATACTGAGGGTAAACTCCTTTGATTAAAGTTGATTGATTGTAGCTATTGACCACATCTATAAAATGCCTTTACACAAAGACCTAGATAAGTTTTTAAGTAACCGGGTATGATATGCTAGCATGTTGATATATAAAATTCACCATTGCAAACTTAAATTTATATTAATGGTTTACAAAAGCGAGCAGGAGTCATGGGAATGAATATATATCTAACCATAGCGAAACATCAATTTAATATTATTCTGGAGGTAGATAATAGTACTAATAACTTGGTAATAGTTTGCAATGTTAAAGTTGTGACAGACTTTTTTGAAATCTTTTCTTTCTTTCCTTTCAATTTTTCAGACTCCCTTGTAGCCTGGGGGCCACGGAACTCAGTTTTTATGCAAAAGACATAACTATAGATCTCCTGAGGAAGGGATGTTGTCATGAGGAAACTTAATTTTTTTCTAAATAAAACATAAAATAAAAATAAAAAACAAATACCACCTCACAGATTTTCTTCTTCCCTTTCTTCTTGCCCAAGCTATAGAAATGAAGCCTAGAAAAGCGGCAATCACTGGCAACCATAAGGAAAAAAGCCAACACGCCAAAGATGGCGAAGCTGTGAGATAGGAAGAACAGGCTTCCCGCAGGATAGTACTGAGTTGTTAGTCTTGGCTACTACTCCTTGACACTGGACTTCTTGTTGTGTAGAAAAAACAATACACTTCTGTTTTAAAACTACTACAATATGTGGTTCCTTGAGTTTATTTGCTTGTTTGCTTTTGTTTTTGTTAGTATCAGGACACAATGCTCACTAAGATTTTTTTTGCTCGTTGTTTTGTTTTTGTTGTTTTTTACTATTTTTATTAGTAAAGGGAGAATCTGTTTATATTTATTGGATATTCAAAGCAAATTGTGATATAGAATTACATCATCATCTTTCACAATTAATGTCATTTTATCAGGAGAGGTAATTCTAAAAGAATATTAAAGCATTCCAAACTTTCCGAAGCAAAATCAAGGGCTCTTCCAAGAATATGCAGTGTTGACTAGGAGGGACTACGAAATCATTTACATACTGTTTTCTTCTGAGCTGTATTACACTCCTTATTCATTAGTAACTGGTATTATTTTAAGTTAATTTCTAATGTAAAGGATAATAGGTACATGTCTATCGGAGGAGGACACTCAAGTTAAGAAGGGTAAGAAAAGAGATTCAAAGGTAAGAGTGAGAGTAGGATACTTGAAAATTAATGCTATACTTTTTTTCAACTGTTTATGAGTTAGCTCCTCTCCTCCCCAGGGATGAAAGGGAATGATGGTGGTATCAAAAATGTAATCTTACCTTTTCCTTGTTCTCATATAGTGTTTATTGCCTGGTGAAGATTCATAAAGAAATGTATACTGGGTCACTGAATGAGTGAAAAGCAAACTAGTTAAAAATCAGTGTACCAGAGATATTAATGTCAGAAGTGTTTATAGAAAAACAAACAAAAAATAACAAGAACCTAGCCTAAAAAGGAAATTTCAAGAAAATATACATGAATTCTATGAAATTTTGAAGTGTATAAACAAAGAGAATGGCATTTTATGTAATAAAATCAATACTACAAGAGTAAGGCTCACTTCTTGCAATTTTAAGTTAAAAATGTATACAGGGTTATCTCTTGTTTTACGATTTTAAGTTATACACACACATATTGGTGTTTATGTGTGTGTATATATTATATATGTGATGTAAAGTGAGAAATAAAGAAGTTTTTATTTCAAGGGTTTTCAAAATCTTGAGGCATAAATACAGGCAGATCTTGTCATTTCCATGTGTTTATTTTTCATGTGTTTGCACTAATTTCTTTCATTGTTCAGAAGACCATAACCTCAGTGTCAGGCACTTGACACCTAAACAGCCAACACTGTGTAATGGAGAAGTTGCTTACAAACATAAGATCAACATTTATAAATTTGGTGATTTTTACATAAGATTCCTTATTTCTTAGTTCTTTTGAATGATAGGGAAAATGTGGGAACACTGAAACTGCCTTCTAAAATGCCATTGATAAGCTGGAGCTGACAAATGGGTGTCCTATTAGATCAGGCATGCAATTAGAATTCACTTCAGGTCCCACTATTCCCTGTTTTCTCCCAACAGTGAGATACTTACTCAGTTACCATTAATCAAGGAACCTGAATAGAGAAATACAGAAATACATCTTTGTAATTACTACTATCTAAAAGGAAAACAAATATAGACCGAAGGGGTTTTCATGGTGCAATAAAATGCAATAAAGCATATTCCACTAGGGAATAAAGAATATTATAACATGTTCAATAGCAAATTGACAGTATAATCTAGAATTTCATAGCTCAGTATGGTAGTCACTAGATATATGCAGCTATTGAGCTCTTCAAATGTGGCCAGTCCAAATCAAATATAAGGTGTAAGTTGAAAGATATACTGAGTTTTGAAGACTTATTGAAAAATAATAACTTTTTAATTATATGTTTAAATGAAATATTTTTTGACCATGAGTTTTATAAATTATATTGAAATTAATTACTACCAATTTTAAAGCTGTAGAAGCTATATAAACGTTTGCTCCCCAAGTCCACATTATTAGTACTAATAAATTAGCATCTTATTAACACGTCTTTTATTTCTTTTTCTTTCCTAAATAATCTCATTAGAACCTCTAGTTCAGGTTGAATGTTGTATGGAAGTGATGAAGTAGATATTCTTACCTTATTCTTGATGTGATTGGGAAAAAAAAAATCTGTCTTTAACCACTAAGTATGATGTCAGGTGTAGGTTTTTGGTAGATGACCTTTATCAAATTGAGAAAGTTCCTTTGTATTCCTAGTTTGCTGAGAATTTTTACCAGGAATAGACAATGGATTTTCTCAAAGGCTTATTTATTTATTTATTTATTTATTGGAGCACTCATATTTTTTATTGGTTTGTTAGTATGGTGAATTATATTATATTTTGCATGTTAAACCAGCCTTACATTCCTTAGATAAATCCCATTTAGTCATGATGTATTCCTGTTTATATATTGCTAGTATATATATTCCTGTTTATATATTCCTATATATATATATATTACTAAAATTATGTTTAAAATTCCTGCATCTATGTTTAAGAGGAATATTTAGTTTGTAGTTACTTTCCTTGTATACTGTTTGTCAGGTTTTGTATCAAGGTAATTCTAGATTTATAGAATGAGTTTGGAAATATTCCCTTTCCTACAATATTCCAGAAGAGCTTATATGGAAATCCACCCCCCAACCCGCAAAAAACCCTTAACTGTTTCATGGAAATCACCTGAAGACATTGGGACTTAGTTATTTTCTTCATGGAAAGTTAATTAAGGACAACTTGAATTTGTTTAATAGTTGTAGGGTATTCAGATTATTATATTTCTTCTTTAGTGAACCTTGGTAATTTATGTTTTCCAATGACTTTTTCCTTTTCATCTAAGCATGGATTTTATTGGCAAAAGGTTTTCATAATATTTCTTGTTTTTAATTTCTGTAAAATTTCTATAGAAATGCCACTTCTCTCATTCTTGATATTGATAATTTGTGTCATCTTTTTTCCTCATTGGTTTTGGAAAAGGGTGGCCAATTGCATTAATCTCAAATAAGCCGTTTTGGGTTTCTTTGGTTTTTAAATATAAATATTCTGTGTTTTGTATAATTAATCCCCACTCTGCCTTTATTACAATCTTCTTAGTTAGATTTCATTTTCTTTTATTTTTCTAGTTACTTTTTTTAAAAGATTTTATTTATCTATTTATTGAGATAATGAGAAAGAGAGAGAACTCGTGTGAGTGAGGGGAGGGGCAGAGGAAGAAGGGAGAGAGACTCTCAAGCAGACTCTGCTGTGAGTGCAGAGCCCAAAAAGAGGCTCCATCTCACGACCCTGAGATCATGACCTGAGCCAAAACTGAGAGTCGGACGCTTAACCTACTGAGCCACCAAGACGCCCCTTATTTTCTAGTTTCTTACATTGGGTGCTGAAGTCATTATTTGACACTTTCTTCTTTTCTAACATAGGTATTTAATTCTGTAAAACTTTCCCTTAAGTATTGCTTTGTCAACATCTGTCATATTTAGTAAGTTATATTTTCATGTCCATTCAGCACAAAATACTATTTTTTCTTTTGAATTATTTTTTGACTCTTGGGTTATTTAAATATATGTTCTCTAGTTTCCATATTCAAGGAGTTTTTTTTTTCCAGAGATTTTTCAGCGTTTAATTTCTAATTTAATGCCATTGTGGTCATAGAACAAACTTTGTATGCCTTAAGGCTTTTTCAATTTAATGAGACTTGTCTTTTAAATTTAATGAGACATAATAGAACCCAAATATGAATATCTTGGTAAATGTTAGTTGTGTGTACTTCTGAAGCATGGATATTCTGTCGTTTTTGGACAGAATGTTTTATAATGACAATTATAAAGAGTTGCTGATTGGTTGCTTAAATTTTTGTAACTTTACTGATTTTGCTGTCTACCTATTGTTTTAGTTATTGAGATGGACTATTGAAATTTTCATTCTTTTTTTTTAAGATTTTATTTATTTATTTGAGAGAGAGAGAGCACAGCAGGGAGGAGGGGCAGAGGTAGAGGTAGAGAGACAATCAGATGCCCCACTGAGCAGGGAGCCCAACTTGGGACTTAATCACAGGACCCTGAGATCATGACCTGATCCAAAGTCAGACACTTAATCAACTAAGCCACCTAGGCATACCTGAAATCTTTCATGCTCCCTAGAAATTTATCCTTGAAGTTTTTATCAATTTCCATTCTGTGTATTTTGAAGCTTTGTTATTGGTGCCATAGCCCTAAGGATTTTTATATTCTTCTGATTAATCAATCACTTTATCATTTTTAGAAAGAAGTTCTTTATACCTCTGGTATTATTACTTGATCTAAAATTGTCTTTATCTGATACTACTTAGGCAACTCTAGCTTCTTTTGGATTATTATTAGTAGGGAATATCATTTTCTATTTTTTTCCTATGTATCTATTAGTGATTTTATATTTAAAGTGGGTTACTTGTAGGTAGCACCTAGGTAGATTTTGCTTTTTTATCCAATTTGATAACCTCTGCATTTTAATTGGGAGCATTTTAGACGATTTATTTTAATGCAATTATTTCAATAATTTTATGGTTCTATTCCCTGCCCTTTTTTTAGTTACTTCACTATCACTCTTTTGTTATTTTAGTGCAGTAAGTGTACCTTAAACAGGGAAAAGTCAAGAGTATCTAGCTTTTAGCAATTTGATTCAACATTTTACTGAAGTCCCTAGCCAGACAGTAATGCATGAAATGAATAAATTGTGAAAAGATTATAAATGAAGAAAGAAAACTGGAATTATCTTCAGATACTTGCTTACCTAGAATACTCAAAAGAATCGATAGATAAATTATTTAATTGAGGTTGCTAGATTTAACACCATATTATTAAATTGGTGTTTTAATAATATAACACCATGTTATATATTAAAGGATTGGTTTTACTCACTAACAATCCGTTCTTGGAAAATTGTTCTTTAATGTTACATATTTATGTTAAGCATTTAACCATTTGTGGAGGGACATCTAAAATTGATGGTTGGTTGTTTCTGATAGTTTTCTCTACCTTGTTCAGTTATGGCTTTGTCTATAAAGTTTGTGTTTCCTAAATTGCATGACTATGTTAACTAACTCTTGAATTCACTTGGGTTGGTAAAACACCTTAAGGAAAAATATCTTGCTTATTTTCTAGGTTCCTATCTTCACTGAGTCACTTATATTCTTGCCAATGAATCTTGTCATGGAGGAGAACTTATCCAGTAATTTTAGTTGTTTTTAATGAGACAGTTTGTCCATTCCCCATCTGCCATATTGCCAAAAAAGCTTAACCTATACAATTTTCACAGCTGTATAATTCACAATGTATAATTCTTACAGTGCTATAATGAGGATGATAGGAAAAGTTTCAGTAGTTCCATCTCAAATATCAAAATTAAAATGAGTAAGACAGACAATTTACTGTCTGTCTCATAGTTTCTATAGGACAAAAGATAAATTAGAACATTTTTGTGTCTCTTTATCTAGTGCTCTTAAGAGTATTTAAATGTGATGCCCTGAATTAAACACAAAAGTTATCTGAGTATACAATACAATGAGGCTATTCTTTACTGTATTTCTGTATATTTATATACATTTAACTTAAGGTTTCATTAGTTTTTTTCATTAGGTCCATTTTAACCTAATTATTCAACAAAAATCTCTTGAGTACCTACCATGGGTTTGCCCTGATAAATAGACAAATTATTAAGACACGGACTTTTACTCTATAGATTATGACTCTCAGGTTATAAATGATGAACAATTACCTCACTCTTACTTAAAAATAAAGATAATTGATTTACACAGCTCAAAAGTGAAAAAAATCAAAATGATTTCAGACAGGCTTTGAGTTAGTATCTCAAAAAAATAAGCTGAGATCTGACTTCTTTCTGCTTTGACTATAGTGGTGTTGGCTTCTCCACCAACCTCCATATACTGTTCCATTGGCCCTGCTTGTTTAGGCTTTTCCTCCTGTGGTAAAGTTCAGGTTTTATATTTTCATTTTACATCTTCCATGAAATAAAAATCAGTCTTTCCTGATATGAGCAAGTTTAAAAGAGAAAGTGAAATTTTTCCCTCAAAGAAAAACTCAACAAATATATGCTCACATCACATCAAATCACATCACATGAGCCTATTTAGGATATTAGTCTGTCGCTGAACTTACTTCTGAGACAGAATGGGTTTTATCAAGATAATTCAGAGACTAGTAAGAATAAGGAAGATAGGGCTTTTGGGTGGCTCAGTTGGTTAAGTGTCCAATTCTTGATTTTGGTTCAGGTCATGATCTCAGCATTGTGGGATCGAGCCCTGCCTAGGGCTCTGTGCTGAGCGTGGAGCCTGCTGAGGATTTTCTCTCTCCCTCTCCTTTACTGCCCTCCACCCTGTCCCCCACATACTCTCTCTCTTTCTCAAAAAAAAAAAAAAAAAAAAGAATAAGGAAGATCCATTTGCAATGATGTGGATGGAGCTAGAGAGTATCATGCTAGGCAAAATAAGTCAGTAAGAGAAAGACAAATACTATATAATTTCACTCATATGTGGAATTGAAGAAAGAAAAGAAACAATTATAGGAGGAAAAAAGAGGCAGAACAAGAAACAGACTCTTAATCGCAGAGGACAAACTGATGGTTACCAGAGGGGAGGGGATTAGGAAATGGGTTAAGTAGGTAATGGGAATTAAGAAATGTACCTATGATAAGCACCAGTTGTTGTATGGAAGTGTTGAATCACTATATTGTACACCTGAAACTAATATTGCACTGTATGTGAACTAACTGGAATTTAATTTTAAAAAAGAGTAAAAAAAAAAAAAAAAGAAGAAGGAAGTGACTGGAGGCTGGTGATGAGAGTAGGAGTGGAGAGGATAATTACTTCTGTGTCCCATGCCATCCTTTAGAAATTTTTAGAATTGGGAACTTCAAATCATCACTAAAAATTGTTGAGTCATTGAGTGTAGTCAAGAAAAATTGTCAAATCTTAAATGGCAGATTAATATTAGACTAGACTTCTCTTTATTGTGATGTTTGACTCTGCTTTTTAAACATAATCATATGATTTAGATATATTCCTATAAATTTTATCCTACTGGTTTTTCACTGTCATTCCTGTTTGTTGAGTCTTTTCAGAATCTTGATTCTGTCAACTGTCATATTAATTTACCCTTCTAGACTGAGGTCACCTGAAAATGTGATACCTTCTTTATCTTCTTTATCTCTACCACATAGATAAAAATGTTTCATAGGACAAGGCCAAATATATTGGTTGAGCTTTTTTGCTTTTTTTGTTTTTTATTCATGGGCAAAAAACTTGAATAAGTCATAACTAGTACATGATAAAACTTGGGTAAAAATATTCAGTTTTTCTATTAGTATCCGTGTAAGCTTGAATTAGTAATGTCACTAGTAAGAATTCGCAATCACATACAATTATAATCAGGGTTGGGTAAGGATAAGAAATTAAAGAAAGGTCAGGTTTATCTGTTGTACAGAGTTTATGGTTTAAAAAAAGAGGCAGAGAATAATGATTTTACATTTTGATGCATTCATTTCAACTATGTCAAAATGGACAAAAGAGTTCAGTATTACTGTGTTAGAATGTCTACATATGTGGTATGCCTCTGTAGGAGTGCTGACAATACTGACTCCATCTTTGGCCCTTCATCTTGTTCATGTTTGCTCAATGACCTTTCTTGGGGCTATGTGTCCCAGGCCTCTTGAAGATTAACACACACACCTTAGAAATGCCTGCTGGGCCTGGGATGGGAGGAGGCTTGTTTTGGCCTTCCAGGGGCCTGTTAGAGATACAGGTACCACAAAATCCAACTAAAGGTTAGCTATCTAAGTTCATGCAAGACTTTTGAGCTGCACATGAACACTTTGATCTTACTAGGATGCCCTTCTTTGTGTCCATTTGCTCTATAAAACCTGTGGACTAAAGTCTGGATTTGGTGGATAATAATTTGCAGCTGCTGTGGATCAAACTCTGCCCGATCCCCCCATCAGTAAGTTACCCTGAATAAAGCTCCATTTAAACTCTATGTAGTAACATCCTTCATTTTCTGATGTCAAAGTGCCTTCTCAGTTTGGGGGATATTTTCTGTCTCTCCACCACCTTCTAACAGCATCTATTGGTTCTTGTTCTGTAAAATTACCTACAACCATTTATTGATAATCCACTCTACCTTCCCAATTCGTCTGGCACTTTGATAGTGTAGTTCCCAAGTTCCAATTCACACATTTGGTCTTTTATGTGATCTTTTCCCACCCTGCTGATTGTCATTTCTGCCTGCTTAATCTGTGAATATGCTTTGTGAACCGTGTTTGGTGGAATATACTGTGTGAATCATGTAATTTCTTTATTGATGATGGATTTCTCTAGATAAAGGAAAGCTAGTAACTCAGAAAAAATGCAAGTAGAAGAACTGGGACAGCAACCCTTATGACTAAAGTCTCACGGACTTTTAAGGGGAATCCTTTTTCTTTCCACCCAAAACCAAGGTCAATGCAGGAAATTTTCCTTAGCGCCTCTCTTGGCTAACACTGTTTTATTGTTTTCACTGTTACTTTTGCTTTGTTTGTCTTGTCGAAGGCCACACTACATCTCCACCTACACCAAAGTCCCTGTCCTTGAATGACCATTAAAACTTAAACCCCTAGATTAGATATTGTGAACTTTCTTAGGATAGCTGTAGTAATAGTTCTCTACTCTGCTTTTCAGCTATCTTCATTTTGGTCTCTTTCATTGAAAACTCCCAGTTGCTTTCCTCATTCTTCATTTGTTTTCCTGACTATCTTTAATAATCACATTGAGACCCTTCTAATATTAATGAGCTCAGACCTAATTAACTACTCTAAAGTCTAGGATGACTACAGTAAGGATATGTATTTTTTTCTGAATTATTATTATTATTATACACTTATCTAAGTGTTCATATGTATTATCTCAATTCCATCATTCTGTTCAACTCAAGATATTCTTCTTTTCAAAAGTCACTTAAAATTCATCTTTGTAGTTATTTTATTTTGGGTAGTACAGTCCAGTATTAATGCATTAAAAAATAATCTGTGTTGGCCGACTTTGAATTCTACCATTATATTAAGTCATCATATAATATTAATATTTATATCTATGATAAGACACTTAGATATATTAGGACATTTTAGGATACAATTATTTATGTTTAGTATTCCTTCCTTAGATATATGAATCTCTAATACAGTATTATAAAGTTTATTTACAATTTTTACTACTGCAGGTTATTAATTTAAATACATTTGTGATTGTGATTTTTTTTCCAAACTGTATGAAGTCTGTACAATATGTACAGCCACATTCTTTTACAAATACGTTTATATACTTTATTACATCAGGGATTAAGAGATAAAAGATAAAGTAGTGGAAATTAAGTTTATAATTCCTTATTTAAAAAAAAGTAGTTTTTAGTCTGTGAATTTCTAGTCTTTCTTGTTTTAAGCTGTATCTATTCAGATTATATGTATAACTTAGAGATCATGACAGAGAGAGGGAGAAATGTGAGCATGCCATCCGACATTCATCAAAATGGAAGTCTCTTATGAAAAGTACACTTTTGATGATTTGGTAATAGATTTAGATCTCAAAAAAGAATAAACCAAAGAATTCTCTCTTAGAATAGGAAGGCATATTTTGGCCAGCATCTGGACCATATCAACTTAACTCCTTTACACAATATTCTTTTCACAATTCAACTTGACCTTGAATGTGCTTGCTTTTCTAGCTGTATGTGCTGTTCTTAAATATATGATGCCCACTGTGTTGTCAGATGGGTAGCAGATCTGAAGTGTACAAAATTAGAATGAGATGTGTATACCCAGGTGCATAGAGTTTGTGAAGGCCAGATCCAATCCTGTCGTGATGAAGTGTTAACTTGAAAGGATTGTTAGCCATAAAAAAGTCCCCCACCATGTACTCAGCTACACCTAAATTCAGCTAGTTAATGTGGGCTCCATTTCTTTGCTTGAGGTGAAATTCATGTGAACTGTAAATGCTTGATCAGGAATATTTCTCTGGCTTTGCCTGGCCAGAGAGACCTAGCGAGAGAAAAGCCCTAGGCCAAGAGCATCCTGCTGACCAATTGTTGCCAGTCTGCAGCTCAGAAATGAGGAAAGTAACAGGGCATCATTAGGTACATGGAAAATTTAGGTTTTTTGACGTTCTGTTTCCAATCTCCAAATAGTGTTAATTAGTTTTCATTCATTTCCTGCCCCAAACAAACAAAATAAAAAACCCATAAAAAACCAAAAATAAATAAATACCAACAACAAAACTTCCATCCTGGAGATAAAGATCTCCTTTCTGTTTTAAATTTATAAAGCAGTACTGTTATGTCCCAGGAAATGCTAAAATTGATCTGTTTCTTTGCAGTACCAGGATCTGATGCATCAGCAGGTTTTCAGGAAAAAGTGTTGCAACTGGAACTATAGGAGAATAATAATTAAGGATAGACTTGAGAGAGAGCTACAGACCTAAGTCCAGATAAGTGGGACTAGCAGAAGATGGGGTAGTTGCACAAAGACAGAACCAACCAGTGAAAGGGGACATGGCATTTTTGAATGACCTTAAAATTAGAGAAGTGAAAAGTTTTTCTAAAGATTCTATACCAAGATAGCACCTAACACAAATACTGATGCTTTTTTTATGCCTTTTCTTTAAAATGGGAAATAAAGCACAAAGCAGTACAGATTACACAAAAGACAAGGATGGATCAGAGCAAAATGAATATGACAATGGCATATTAGGATGGGTATCTTAGAATGCTCCATTCCTTCAACAAGTATTTACTGAACCACTTTTGCTTTTGTTGTTCCAGGCACCATGCAAAGACCTGGAGATACTATAGTGTATAAAACCAAAGATAATCTCTGAAATCTTCACTTAAGTAAAAAAGAATGACATACACAAATACAAAATTATAGCTATGTTATTGTTGGTAAGGGGAGTGGGATGATAAGAGAACATAATAGGGAAGGCATACTGATATATAGGTGATGCCTCCTTGAGAGAGTGAGTTTTGAGCTGAGATAGGAAGAAAACATAGGAATTTTTTAAGTGGAGAAGAGCCGTTTTGGGCAGAGTTCAGAGTTCTGGGCGGGAATTCTGAGCAGAGAACACTGTCCTCCAGAGTCTCTGGCTAGGAGAATATCAGTTGTGAAAGATTTAAAACATGAAGTTAAAGAATGAAAATGAGCATACAAAGAGATGCAGACCCCAAGTCTGATTATTCAGGATTTCGTAAGCCACATAAAAGAAACCTTACCTGTATCGTAAGAGAACTGGAAGCCAAACTTCAGTGTGAAGAATGGACTTGCTATCATTAAGAACAGATGTAGGCTGACTGGGAAGGAGTCTAATTTTAGGAATGGAGAGGAATGATGATGATAGGTTGGTTCGGAGTGCAGTTGGAGAGGATTAAAAGAATGAGGAAATGTGAGATATATTTGAGAGAAAAATTCCATATGCAGATAGATGCAACATCAAGCAAGTAATGTAGCTAACCCCTGCCGCTCCCTCTCAAACAGCGGCATTTGTCAGAGGTTGTTCACAGTGCTAGGGCCAGTACATCTTCAAACTAAATGTCACCCTCTGGTGCAGGTTCAGAATTTTTAAATGGTTGTTACTGTGATAAGAATAAATCTTAGAGAGGGAGACAAACCATGAGAGACTCTTAACTCTAGGAAACAAGCTGAGGCTTGCTGGAGGGGAGGGGATGGGGTAACTGGGTGATGGGCATTAAGGAAGGCACATGATGTGATGAGCACTGGGTGTTATATGCAATGGATGAATAATTGAACTCTACCTCTGTAACTAATGATCTACTGTATTTTAATTAATTGAATTTAAATATAATATATTTTTAAAAAGAATAAATCTTAGCATAGAAAGTGCAGGGGCCAGGTAATTGAAAATACTTCGGTAAGGAGAAGTGTGTGTGGGCTGGGGGGGGAGGGGAGCAGAGGAGGAGCAAAAGCTTTAGAAGAAACTTAAGTTACTTATTTCCTAAATATTTTTGTCCTGAAATGCTTATAATTAATATCCCCTGTTTGAGCTTTGAGTGATTATTTTTATGGAGATGGAGAACGGGGGTAAAAGATACAGAAAACTGACACATCCTGAAATCCTGCTACTCATTTTGTTTGCTCTTTTAGAGGCTTATTTGAATTGTAGACTCAGGCCCAAACCCAGTCCTACCTGATCAGAATCTATTTGTTAACAGATCTCCAGGTGGTTTGGAAGCACATTCAAGTTTGAGAATCACTATTTGAAAAAATAGTAACCATCCCAGAGATGGGATGGAGTGCTGCACTACTGCACATTATTTGACAAATTGTAGTCTCTTCGTTGCTCAGCCTCTTTTTTTTTTTTTTTCAGCCTCTTTTAACATACACATTCACACAACATGACCTGAAGTTTATTTTCAAGTGTTGTATGCGTGCTCAGATACCACATTAGTCATATGTCTGTCTAATGCTATTCATAATTAAAAGAAAAGCACACCAACTTTTGAAAATGATAATGGATGAAAGTAAAATCAGTTGCAATGACAAATGAAGAAGTAAAATAAGCCATAGATCACATTTATTAAAAAGAAAATTACACCTGAAAACTTGAGAAAGAATGTGGCCCTAACCACAAACTTAAGTCAAAAGATCAAAACCTTCTTTAAAGTTATCTGTCCATGGAGGTTCTTACAATTTCCCCCCTTTTTACTAAAAAACAAATTACCTACCATTCCAGTTACCTATTGCTATGTAATAAACCAATCCATAATTTAGCAGCCTAAAACAACAAGTGTTCATTTTATCTCATGGTTCTATAAATTGACTGGGTTCACTTGAGTGGTTCTAGGTTGGAGTCTTTTCAGTCAAATGGAATCAGAGGCTGGTGACATCTCAAGGCTTGACTGGGCCTTTTACCTAAGATTATTCATCATGTGATGG
Organism: Potos flavus; assembly: GCA_028534135.1. Lineage (NCBI taxonomy): Eukaryota > Metazoa > Chordata > Mammalia > Carnivora > Procyonidae > Potos > Potos flavus. Next base: position 85,232,243 of record CM052895.1, on the reverse strand, counting down.
GCAGCCAAGGCTGGTTGTCCTCTGGTAGCTCAGTTGGTGTGCTGATTTGAATGGCTCCCCACGGTCTCTCTTTGTCCTTGCCTTTCCGATGCAGGAAGAGAAAGAGAAGAGAGAACAGGAGAGACACAGAGACGGAAGGAAAGAGAGATTTCTGAAGAACATTAGACAAACTTAAGCAGAATTTCCACAGATAGAATGGAATATGTAATCACTACAAATTAGATGCTGTTTTCACCCCTCCCTAAATATAGATTTCATTTGCATCATCATCTTGTCTGCTAAAGGTCATTTTTAAAATGTGAATTTTTAAATGTCAGCTAACAAGGAAGTTTGACTATTCAGTCTCTCCTGTTATTCTGACTCCACAAGTCTATTATTAAGAATATTTTAGTAGTTGATTGCTGATACTCCTAATTAAGAATTGGTTTGTGTAAATTGATTTAAGGTGACATAATTTTTAAAAATCATATGGTACAGAATCTGCTGGATAGTTTGGTTGCATATCCCTTTCTTGACCAAAATGCATTAAGTGGATTTGCACAAAGAAATATAATTGTAATACAATTGTTGAAACTCCCATTGAGCCATAGATTACACGTTCTTAAAGACCATTGCTGAGGGGTTTGATAGAAGAAAAATCTGCGTTGGATGGAAGAATGGACAAAAACCTTAGACAAACTAGAAAACCTGTAAAGTCTTTCTAACTTAATGATCCTATAATTCTAGTGTCCCTCTACATTTAACTTGGGCAAATCATAGTAGGCTCTCTTCTCGACTCAGTCCCCTTAGATGCTTTCTAAAAGAGACTCAATTAATTGCTCTGCCATTGTCACAATCAAATTATCTATCCTGTGAAAAACCTGACTCTCTAATTAATGTTGTAACATATGTGCATTAATCTGTCTGCTCCTCTAGTTCTCTAATGAGACAAAACTCACTACAAGATCTTTCTTAAGGAATAATAAACTGAGTGACTCAGCATGACACCATTACCTAATTAATAAAATGGTGACAATTTTGAAATCCCTATGCTCTGATTTTTCTTTAAAGAAAACTGTTTTGCAGATTTGCAAAGGGACACAAGAAAGGATGTAAATTTAGCAGTTAGAAACCTTTGACTAAACAAACAAGGGATTAGGTAGAATCAATACCGCCAGAAAGAATTTCTTCCAAACAGTCCAGGAAATCTGGAAATGCAAGAAAATAAATCTGTATTGGAGAAAATGGTCTGTTTATACTGACATCTAGTGGTATTCATTTTCATGTTTGCCTATGCCTAAATGAATTCCCCAGGAAGATGGCAAATATAGAAAATTTATTATTCTACTTTAAAAAAATCAGTACAAACATATAACTGATATAACATGTAATTTGACTAACAAGAATTAATATTTCACAAAACTACATGAATTTGTATCATCTCGTGATTAGAAGAACTGTATTAGAAAGTGGTAATGGTGAATGAATTATGATGGACATGATAACCACAGGACATGGAATAATGTCTCCCTCATGTATAAATATGTCTATTTCTTTATGTTGAACCATGTGGCCATGGATTTTATATGTAGATGTAGATATATGTATATATAGATCTATTTTATATATAGATATTTCATATCTATATATATCTTTATTTCAGATAAATGAAACCAAATAATCGGAAGTTTATATATATCATATATATATTTATAGTTTTTATATAGTTTATATATTACATCTATATTTATAGTTTATACATCTATACATATCTATATCTCCCTATATAAAATCCATCTATATATATATAGATAGATTGGTAGATACATAAAGATATATCTATAAATATATCTTTGTTTCAGATAAATTAAAGTAACTAATCAGGGATTTCATGGCATAAATACCTTTGTGAAAAATGAATGAAATTGTGTCAGATTTATCTTAAACTAAGATAATTAAAAGGACTACATTCCCCAAAGGTTATAATGCAGAATATTCTCAGCTTCTGTTTTCTGATAGTTTGCACTGGAAGAGTTTGACTAACTCTGTTAGAAATGTGTATGTGTATGTAAGGTAGGGGGGTGGTGATGCAGAAGTGCATACAACATAATTATAAATCTGTCCTGACATTTAGGGTAGACCTTTTGTTTAGAACACATTTTTTTAAGGTAGAAATTAAGAGAAGAATAAATTTTGAAATAAATGAACTACGGTACTTCTAAATAGCAAGCAACAATTTATACGAGTTACAGGCTTGTTAAAATCCAGGGACTTATGAAATTGCTAAGTAATAGTCCTTCTAGCTGCTTCAGAAGAGAAGAAATTTTGACAGGCAACACTTTTTCAGAGGAAGATTTTAAGTTGCACCAAGTTCTGACACTTGGCCTTCTGAGAAAGCCTACAGAGAATTCCAGCCTCTAGATTACTCTTATCATATCTTCTGGATCGTCATAGGGAAGACCTTATCTATTATGGATAGATGCCTTCACTCAACAATTCATTTAACTAATATTTAAGCCATCCATACACCAACCACTGTGAATGAGTCTGAACCAGTACAAGCTCTTAATCCTTGAGACTCCATGTCTTTACTTATTTACCAAACAGAAGTCTTACCTGGGGATCACACAATTTCTTTGTCCAGTACTGCTCCATGGACTGTCTTTCAGGCATCATCATCAATATTCTGTGATATTAAATATAAAGTTTCAGAATGTCTTTGAAGTTTAAGTCTGTCCACTTATACCCCCTGTACTTCAAGGCTTATAGAAACTGCTTTGACCTTTGAGAATGTCTTTTTTTCTTTGCAAGATGAATCCCACACAGCCTGACACAGTAAGAATTACTTCAAAAGCTCTCCATTCTACTTTATTCTCCCATGTGATAACCATTTTGCCTGCGCATGTCATGGGTGAATATTTTGAAAGACCCAATGTGACAATAATATTTCCAAGTTCTACTCTGAGCTTGTTGGAAAACACCTTCTTCTTAGAATATGTAATAAAGTTAAATAACTTGACTTTTCTGGACAGTAAAATTTATCATTGAAGCATTAATTCGTTGTACAGTCGCATGATTTAAATACCACTTCTTGCCCACAGAAGGGAATTATGGTAAACAGATTCATAGAATTTCTAGCCTAAAAATTTGTCTGGGTGTTCTAGGGCATAGCCACAGGCAGATTTCAGAAGCCTTTTAAGTACAGGAATTGAAAATGCTTCATACATGTACCTAAGGATAAGGAGCAAAAATTTACTTAAACATCTATCCACAGGCTTGAATTTGACTGACTTACAAAATCTTTCTAAAGGAACAATATTAAGATTCAGTAAAAATATTTAGTGATGCAACATGTCAAGCACTCAGTGTATATCTGCAACCTTAAGAATAAGTGCAGTACCCTTCCATCACCTTTGGTTTTACTGTGCGCTGAAAAATGTAGCCACTGCCTGGCAAAGTGTCATCTTTCTCAGTCTAAAACAAAAGTCAGTGAGATTTTATTTTGGCAGTGGCCAGAGTCTCTGTAGTATATTGCAAAAGGCATTTTGATGGTAGCATATAGTCAATAGTACTTATAGGTGTATACATGTACATATTGAAATTTATCAGTGATAATTTCAAATAAGTGATGGGGTATTTATCTTAACTGTCATGTCACCCAAAGTGTCACCAGATCCGCTATTAATGAGTATAATAAATATCATAAATGTCTTTTATAGCTTTACACAGATAATCAGCCATATGTAATTCTCCTATCTCATTTATTATATAGTATATAAAATATATATTTCTATATTTCATATATATTTATATCATTATTTCAGATGAATGAACCCAACCAATCTGGAGATTGATGCTATAAATAGCTTTGTAAAAAATAAATCATGTCATGACAGATTTTTTAAAACTAAGATCACTAATGGAATATATATGTAGAGAGAGACAGAGACAGAGAGAAACAGAATCAGATCCCAATCTCATTATTCTGTTCTCTGATTTAATTATCTGGGGTGAAACTTAGGTAAATGTATTTTAAACTGCTGGTGGTAATTCTAATTGTATAGCTATATGGTTGAGAATTCTGGCATATTGTTTCTGTCCTGCCAGTAATACTCACTTTTCTTTTTTGGTGAAAGGGGGAGTAAGGATGGGTTATATAAGCCAATAATACAAAATTCAAAAGAAAGAAAACATATATAGTAAAAAATAAACTTCTTCCTTAACTCTAATTCCAAGCAACTCAGCTGTCTTCCCAAGAGGCAACAACTATTACTAGCATATTATATCTCCTTCAGAAAAATGTTTTCACAAACAGACATGATTTTTCCTCCAACAACTTTTTTCTGCTTCCCCCTTACCGTACGAAAGATAAGATACTATACAAACTCATATGAATATTGCTTTTTAAAATATTTAATAATACATATAAACACCTCTGTATATCAGAACATGTAATTTCGTTTTCTTCTTTTTAACAATGACACAATATTCCATTATGTGAATAAGGCGTCATCTATGAAACTGGCCCAATTCCAATATTTCAGTCTGTGTATTTGCCCATTTAACACTGTATCAGATGTGTGCGAATAGCGGTAGAATAAACACTTGGAATGGATTTGCTAGATCAAGATATTGTGCATCTCTTATTTTGATAGGAAATACCGAATCACCCTCCCACGAGATTAGACCACTTGACACTCTCACCAACAATATGTAAGTGTTTTTTTTCTATCTTGCCAACATAACACATTAACAACATTTACATAACTACCAGTCTGATAGTTGGAAAAAATAAGTATTTAATTGTGGTGGTAAATGTCCATCTTTCCTCAGGGATGAGGTTGAACATCTTTTCTAAGAACCATTTGTATTTTATCTTTTGTGTGCTATTCATATCCTTTACCCATTTTCTGTTGGATTGTTAGTTTTTACCTCTTGGTTTCAAGGTCCATTTTATATATTAAGAAAAACATTCTTTTATCTTGAGTTTAGTATGGTGGGTTTTTTTTAATCCCTATGTAGATTTTTTTAATTCTTCTATGAGTAAATTTCTTAATTTGGTCTTAATTAGTTAGGTTTTGAGACATGATAGAAAAGATCTCTGTACTCTGAAACTATTTAGATATCATCAAAGCTTCTTGTTTTTACAGTTTCGCTTTTACATCATTACATTACAAATATCTTATCAATCCAAAACTTACTCTAAATTTTTGATTGGTATTATTTAGTATTTGATTTTTATATCTCAATATTTATTTAGTTATTCATATACTACCTCCTCTATTGGATTTAAGTTGACCTACATACATTAATGCAATATTATACATGAAATGAGGTTAAAATGAATAAAAACAGTGAAGAAAAAAATTGGTTTAAATAAAGCAGAGACATATATGACTTTAGTATACAAATTATATGTAATGAAAACTATTCCATTTTAAAGTGGACCGCAAATTTGGCCATAAGATGTATGATAGTGTGAGAGGGAAATATGATGTAATATAGTCAGTTATTAAAGTTATAGAATTATTAAAATTGATGTAATCTAACTAACATAACATGTGTACACACATAGACATGTATATACACATACACATATACCTTTTTTAGCAGGGTATAAGAATATTTCCTAACACTGAAAATTAAAAAAAAAAAAGATTCCCTGAATTTTCAGGCAAAGCATATTCAGTAAGTGATAAGCAACACTCTGGAAAACATCCTTAAACACTGAGTGGATTCCATTAATCTGTTTACTTATTGTCTCCTAATAAGTCTGACAGCATCAAACTGAACACAGTAGAGTAAACCAGTGCTACATACATCGATCCTGTATATGACATGATTAAGGCATAAGTGTTTGTTTTTTGATGCTCTGTATCAAGGAAATTTTGTCTTTTAATCTAGAGGAATGTTGAACAGCATGTTATTCAGATATTCTCCAAAACAGCAGTTTTTTCAACTGAGCTTTAAAAAGTACTTAGAAGACACAAAATTTCAAAATTCACTTTCTGGAAGTATACTTTTTTTAATTGGCCAATTGCATAGTCATTAATGTTTATTCTTTGACAATCTGTAAATAGATGATTCCTTACCTACATTGTAAGATCCTAAAGGGCAGAGATTATACTTATGTTTATATTTATATTTATGTATTTATACTTAAGTATCTGTGGTACATAACTTCAGAAAAGTGGTTGGTTGGTTCTCAATAAAATCTAATGGATTCATATGAAAATGGTTCTATTTCCGTGATAGTTCCTATAGATATGAAGGGATGCCATTTTTTAAAAACCAGTATCATAATATTTTACTAAGAGAAAGATAATTATCTTAACCTTATACTGAAAAAAGAAGGATTGGTTTATTTTAGCTTGGTTTGCACAAGTGTGTTTTCTAATAAACAGACTAAGAATAAATAATAACCCTTTGTTATTATAGATAATAATTGACATGAAATTTCATTTGTATCACCTTAGTAAATTTTATCAGTTGAAGAAGCTTGTCTGTCTTGTTCAACCTTGTACCTCCCATTGAGAACAGTACCTGGAATATTGACTATCAAATTAATAAAGGTGTAAGGGCTACTGTTTGTTTTTGACATTAAATAGTTTAATAGACTAGGGCCACATGATTATAGATCTTTAAAAAAGAATGTAATATGTATAAATTTCTAGGATGAATAGCCATGTAGTAATAATGGTAGAGTTTTCTAGAAAGTGATAGAACACTGTTACCTTAAGTTATTTGCTAACTGTATTTTATGAAATTGGTTAGTCTCACTGGTTCTTTGGTAAATAAAAGTGAAAAATGCTTGGTCCTGTTAGTATTATATTTCAATGTGAGGAAAAATACTATTCCATTTAAATTTTTCATGTGGTCATGTCCTAATATCTTATTCTGGTAGAATTCAGAACACTTATTTGACATTTTATTTATTTATTTATTTATTTATTTATTTATTTATTATTTATTTAATTAATTAATGCAGTCATTCATTTGTTCTTATTTGAATATAATTGACACATGATGTTATGTTAGTTTTAGGTGTACAATTTAGAGATTTGGCATGTTTACATATTATGCTATGTTCACCACAAGTGTAGCTACCATCTGTCCTGTTACATACAATATTATTGACTGTATTCCTTATGCTGTGACTTTTATATTTGTGACTTATTCATTGTGTGATTTGAAGCTTGTATTTTCCTCTCCCTTTGCCCTCCCCTGACCTCCCTCCCCTCTGGCAACCAACAGCTTGTGCTTTATATGTATAAGCCTGATTCTGCTTCTTGTTTATTTTTGTTTTTTAGATTACACTTGTGAGTGGAATCATGTGGTGTTTGTCTTCCTCAGTCTGACTTATATCACTTACCATAAAACTCTCTAGGTCCATCTTTGTTGTCTCAAAAGGCATATTCCTATCTTTTCTTATGGCTCTATAATAATCCATCTATAATAATCTTATTAATTTTTTTGAAAGAGAGACAGAGAGAGCACCAGTGGTGGGAAGGGCAGAGGGAGAGAGATGAGCAGACGCCCTGCTGAGTGAGGAGCCTGATTCGAGGCTCGATCCCAGAACCCTGAGATCATGACCTGAGACAAAGTCAGACCGTTAACCAACTAAGCCATCCAGGTGTCCTAAGCCCAGTTTCATTTTTTTTTTTGCATGTGGCTCTCCAGTTTGCCCAGCACCATTTATTGAACAGACTGTCTTTTCCCCTTTGTATATTCTTGCCTCCTTTGTCATAGATTAATTGACCATATACTTGTGGGCTTATTTCTGGGCTATCTATTCTGTCCTGTTGATCTCTGTGTTTACTTTTGTGCTAGTACCATACTGTTTTGATTACTATATATTTATAGTATATCTTGAAATCTGGCATTGTGATACCTCCAGCTTTGTTCTCTCTCAGGACTGCTTTGGCTATTTGGACTCTCTCTCAGGACTGCTTCATTATTTTAACTTTAACATTATTTTATGTTTATTAATGTATGGCCTCAAAAAAATGTATTGCATCTTCTCCCACATAAATTATGATAGTAATTATAATTACTATTTATAACTGTAGTATATTTTAAATTTTATTTCATATTTCAATTTGTTATACTTTCTGACATGTTTTCCTTTATTCTATTACCTGGATTTGTCATTTGTTGATTTAATAGGTATAAACACTGTGTCTGTTCTGATGGTTATCCTTTATATCAGTTTCCACTTATGTTTTCTATTGATTTGTTAGATGTATCAAATCTACAAAGTGTTTTTTCTTCAGTATTTTAAAAACATTTATTCCTTATTTTTTTCCTGTATCCAGTGCTAATACTGAAAATTCTAATGCTAATCAGGTGGTCATATCTTTCTATATCTTTCTGTAAGCAAGAGTTTTTAGCGTTATTATTTTGTCTTTGATGTTTTTAAATGTCATGAAAATGTATCTACATATGGGTTTTGTATTCTTTCTCCTGATCAGTACTCTATCAGTGGTCTCTAATCTTTCTGTTATATTAGTGAATTAGCTTGAGCTACTGTAACAAAATACCACAGACTGGCTGACTTAAAGAATGGAAATCTATTTTTTACAATTCTGGAAGCTAGAAGTCCAAAATGAAGGTCTGGCTGATTCAGTTTCCAATGAGGGCTCTCTTCTGGGCCTGTAGTGGTTGTCTCTTGCTATGTCCTCACATGGTCTTCCTCAGTGGGTGATTTGATACCATGAGTAAAGAGATCTTTGAAATCATTTTGAGAATCACAGCCTTAAATACATCCTGCATCTCAGGCTCCTATATTCCTTCCATCCCAGCACAAACCACATACATCGTCTTTTACAATGGATTTATTTCTACTTAAAGATTTCCTATATTGATATTTATTCATTTTTATTTATTTTTATATTGTTTTGGTTTTTAATTCATATGATACATGCTTTCCTCTTTTGTGGATTCCTTAGGGTGCTCTTGGAATTTTTCTGACTTTAATATCGGTTTTGTGTCCCCCTTTAGTCTAGGCCATGTTATATAGGAGCAGGGAAAATCATAAATTCACCACCACTTTAGTGGTACTTTGGATTCATGTATCATTTCCCAATCCATCTGCTTTTATTTATATTTTGGAGTCCTCAGATATCTCTTTATAGTCCACGACTTTTAGGTGCATTCAGAGAGAGAAGTTTCTGTAACTGGAATCTCCCTGTCTTGGCTGTTTAAAAGAGAGAATTTGAAAAGTTATGCAGAGAAGAATGAGTGATAAAATTGGAGGAGAGGGGACAGTTGAAAATTACAGGTTGGGCAATAGAAGTGGTAAAGTGCTTGGATTTTATTGTAACAAAAATTAGAAATCCCTGAAGGATTTAATCAGATCATAAATATAATATGATTTACATTTCAAATAGATCACTTGAGCTGCTGTATGGAAAGTTAATTGTGAAAAGATATTTGTTGGTGGTTTAAATATAAGATATGAGTTTCTTAAAGAGAAAACGCTTTAAAGGTAGGAGTAAAATAATACACCAGTAGATAGAATCTGGGGAAATAGGAGAGCAAAGGGATAAAGATGATACTGATATTTTTTGCCTAAATAATTAGGTAGGTAACAATAACATTTACTGAGATGGGTAAGATTGGGAAAAAGCAAGACTTGAAACAAATATGAGAAGATTATTTGTTTTCTTTTGGACATGCCACATTTGGCCTATCTGTTAAATATCTAAATAGAGATGTCAACTGCACAGTTAGATACACTTTATTCCATTACCACAGTTCTCACTAATGATGAACTATTTTGGATACAGGTCCTAAAGAAGCTTTTAAGGATATGCATGAAACACAATTATATTTTTTCACAAATATTCATTATGTCCTAGTAATGTCATGTTTCCATATGTAACAATCACCCTTATTTTTTTACAGCTTTTCAGAAACATATTTGATGGTTTGATTGTAGGTCATTCCATAACAAGCCCAAAGTGCTTAAATTTCATTATATTTGTATCATATTACAGATGTAAACAAGTATTTGTTTCTTTGTCTCTTTTATAATGAGAGTGCCATATGATACACCATAGTTCCCAATAACTGAATTATTCAATTTCAAATAACATCTTGCAGGACCTTTATTTTTAACTCACGGTGGTCTTTTCTCAGTCCAAATCACTTTACTGTGTCTCTGACTATGTGTGATGGATATATGATCCCTCATCCCTTCATTCGGTCCTCTGGTCTCTAATGATTGACTGTTACTCAGAGCCTCTGCTCAATGAAAGATGTTCACTGCCTTCTGGGATTTTTTATCATCTGAAATTTAGAACTTGAGGATAACCTGGGTTTCTACTTGCTAGAAAATCATGATGGTCTTTCAACAATTCACCCCATCAGAATTATCATTCTAAGTCAGGAAAGACATACATACATACACACACACACACACACACACACACACACGCACACATACACACACACACAGTTTATATTCATGCTGTACACACATACATGCACACACAGTAGTAAGCAATGTTGGAGTGATCTATGTTTTCCACATTCCATCTATATCTCTTAAGAGGTGGGATATAGCAGGAGCCATGTTTCTCCAGAAAATAAGAGACAGAAGCAGAATGATATCTAATTAAAATGTTTACAGCATTTCTCAAGAGATATAAGCTACTGACATTTTCCAGACTGCAAGCCAAGAAATGCTAAGGATTATACAGATGTACTTTGCAATCTACAATTGCCATGCAATGAAAACATAGTTTAGACACAGTTCAGGAAATATGGATTGGATAACCTTTCTTTGGAACTCAAAAATTAAAAGTTAGGTCCTATGAGAACTTATCGTAAGTTCATCTCTTCTCAAAGTAAATCTCTTCTCAAAGTAAATCAAGAATCCATTTCCTCTGCTTCATGGGACATCTTCCTCTAGAATGGTTTCAGATACATCTGTATCTGAGTCTGCCAAAACAATAGTTGCTTTGCTGTATACCTTTTTCCTCCCAACTGCTCTCATATCTACTTTAACATTCAACTCTTTTCCCTGATTATCACACTCTGGTTCTCCAGCATTATTATACTTCTTAGATGTGAATGGTGTTACTAACGTCAGCTCCTCCAAACTGCTCTATTTCTTAATTCCTCATAGTATTACTCACTGATATGTTCAAATGACAAATGTTTATTGAGCAACTGCCTTGTTCGAGATACCCTTTGGAGGAAGGAGATATATCCATAATCAGTGTAGACAGAACTCCTGTTCTTATGAAGCTCACGTGTTAGTACAGGGAGAAGACAGAGAAACAGAAATAAGTAATATATATTATTTGCTATACTTATGAACACCAGGAAGAAAACAGTACACGCTAAGAGAAAAGAAAGTGATAATGGGGAGGATAACTTGAGCTTTTGCATTCAGACCCTCAGAATGCATATCTTCACTTCGTTCCTTCAAGGTCTCCTATGCCCAAGAATTCATTTTTCTTCCATTCACAGAGGTATTCATGAGGCCACTTAATCATCAGCTTATTTCCCATAGTTCATTTCTATTAGTCTAAAATAACTATTTTAAGAGAATAGTGGAAAGTGTACTTTGTCACCTGAAGCTTAATTTCCTGTTAGCAATAGAAATAGGTCTTTGTATTATTACATAGAACATCATCAGTTCCCCTTTTCTCACTCTCTTACTTCAAGACCATGAACAGAGGTCCTTTTCTAATAGCAATATCTGTCAATTTTTTTTTCCACAGAACCTTTTTGGGGAAAGGAAAAATTCCTGTACATTGAGACAGAACCTGTTCTTAAGCAGACTTATTTCTTTTACTAATCATTCATCTGTGAAAAGGCAATAATATACAAATATCATTCCCTTGAAGAAAGAAATGGATTGCAGTGGGATGGGCTAAGAAGAATATTTTATTACTTCAGTAACATTAATTCAGATGGAATATCTTAAAGCTTTGGAACTAAGGAAAGCATTTCAAATTAAGATTTCTACTAAACTAAATTTTACCTAGAAGACCTGTAGAAACATTTAGAAGCTAAGTGTGAGTCTGGGTAATGAATGAGTATAGAAAGAATGAGTATAACAAACCATTATTAACTCTAAATGAACCTATATTAATGGACCTCTATGCCCAAATCTATGTGCTAATGATGATTCTTAGATGACTACAGTTTTATAAGGAATATTTCCTAATACTGCTTAAACTGTTATATCCTCATTTCCTCTCCAAACAGATTCTTGAGCATGGCTTCTGTTAGTTTGTTTGCTTTTATTTGTGGTCATTACCACTCATCTAATGTGCAGTAAGCACTCTACTGCCCTTTTCATATGTCCATTGCATAGCAATATATATATGCATAAAGGTGAAATATAACTGGGATCATCTTGACATGTCTGCCTCCAATAAATCTAAACAGAATGCTATATATAACATTGTTTTTTTTAAGGTTTTACTTATTTATTTGACAGAGAGAGAGAAAGAGCAAGTGCACAAGCAGGGGAGAGGCTGACAGAGGGAGAAGGAGAAGCAGGCTCCCTGCTGAGCAGAGTCTGATGGGGGCTTGATCCCAGGACTCTGGGATCCTAACCCCAGCTGAAGGAAGATGCTTAACTGACTGAGCCACCCAGGTGTCCCTATAACATTGCTCCTTAAGTATTAGTTCCAGGATGAATATATGGAGCTGCTTTGCGTGCGTGAATGCATGCACATGTGTGTGTGTAGGGGAGCGCTGTGTCACAGCAGGTCTCTATATCCAAAAGAATAGATTAGCCAAATGGCAAAACAGGTGACATATACAATTTGAATTCAAGGATACCAAAGGATACAATAAAGAAGTTTATAAGCATCTTGAGCAATAGAATGCCATTAGCCTAATTTTATTTTTTTCTTTTTAAAATTAAAACATGTTCATTGATATAAAATTATAGATAATTTATTAAAAATAATTAGCAGTTAAAACCTTAGGAAATTTTCTTTCAAAATTTTTTATAGAAATATGATATTTTATATTTTCTTTGGTAATTAGTTTTCTTTTTTCCTTTATACCAGGCACTGTGGTAGATTTAATAGTGAGCATAGCAGATGAAGTTTTACTCTGACAGTCTATAATATAATGTATCTTTCCATGTTGATAAATATTCATTAACACAGAAATGTCTAAATCTGTATTTCATATGTTATTTAACCTTGCCCTATCGCCAGACATTTAGTTTGTTCTCTATCTTTTTCTATTATTCACAATAATTATCCACCTGTGGAATCCCTGATACCAAATGTCCCTTCCTTCTCACTCAGTTCAATTTGACCTCCTACCTTCTCCTACAGTTTAGAGCCAGCTGTTGATCTGATTGGATTAAAGTCACTCATACTAATGTAAGGAATGCTTTCCATGCATACCAAAAGAATTTAATCAGAAGTGTGTATTGGTTTTTGACACTGTCAAATTCAGCCAACCTCAGTTCTTTAAGACCCAATTCAGTGAAAATCAACTTGCCAAATATTGAATTTATGGAATGACTAACTTTATTTTTTTATTTTTTTAAATCACACCAATAATTTATTGCAATTATACTCCAGTAAAGTTGTTACGAATGAGCAAAAAATTATGCTAATTGTAATCTTTATAATTTTTTTTTAAAGAGAGGTGTAGGTAAAGATTTAATAATCTCTACTTCATATGTGGAATGACTAACTTTAAACACTTAGTACTTTCTTGTTTCTGAACATTTCTTAAGAATGGACAAGCTCCTCCTTAAGCGCAGATTTTTCTCTTTTGAGGTCTTAGGCTCTGCCTCTTCACCATTCTCTGACCCTGATTCTTTCTTCCCGTCCTTTGCCCTTGCATTTTCACTCAGATCTCCTCCTGCCTCTTACCTGTCTTTGCCCCTGCTCATGCCTCTAGCAATAAACAGCTACAGCAAATTATCCTGGACTGGATTTAACGTATTTTTCTGATAGTTTTATGAGAATTGGTCATTTCGCACACTGGCTTCAGGCATATTCTCTCTACCCACCTCCCTCATTGAACCATTGCTGGAAACATGGCTTTTACTTAGGGGTTTCAGGTAGTAAAACTTGCTTATTTAAGGTCAAAGCACCTTCCTTTGTCTAACCTAACAAGGATTTATGTTCATGAATCAGAACAGTAACTTTACGACACTCACGTTTCTTCCACACCAGATCAAGGGGTGTCCTGACAGTTTGAAGAAGGTGAGTGATATATATAAATATTTCTAATTTTATGTTCATGAATAGAGAGACTTTCCTAAGTTTAATTTTTAAGTGACAACTATTGCTGGCATTTTTCTCCAATGTTATTTTTCAAAGAGATCAATTTTGGCTATAAAGCACGGATGCCACAAGCTGACTCATCATTTCTAATTTTTCACAAAACCTTCATATGCTAAATTCAAGCATAGATATTGGAAATAGTCTTCAGAGAGTTTTCCCTCATCCTAACACACTTGACAGTCCAAGGTTACGGCTGGAGTTGAGATGGTTACAGAGCCATGCAGCTGGTTGGTGAGCCCCATGACTCTGCCATGGTAAATAGGAGTTCTTTGAAAGTGTGAAAAACCAGAAATGAAATCTTAATTTCACATAATAGAAATATAAATCAGAATCTCTTCTTTTTTTAAAGATTTTATTTATTTATTTGCACGTGAGAGATTTTATTTAATTGAGAGAGAGAGAGAGAGAGAGGGAGCGGGAAAGAGGGGGAGAGGGAGAGAAGCAGGCTCCCTGCGAGCTCAATCCAAGAACTCTGGGATCATGACCTAAGCCAAAGGCAGACACCCAGGCATCCCAAATCAGAATGTCTCCTGTGCATTGCAATTGAATGGACATTGGTGGTAAATTTTGTTCTTCCTGTATCATTTCATCCTTTTATCTATTCACTCTCTAGCACATGGAAGCTACAGGCAACCCAAAAATGCAAATATTTACTATGTTTGAGAATAAGAGGAACAAAACACACTCCAAGAAAGTAAATACATTGCACCATATAAAATTTAAAGTAAACATTACATAAAGAGGACATAATTCATCCTTTGTTTTCCTACTTGATAATACAAATCATATGGCAAGCCATAACATAAGATATAGTAGTTACCATGCATTTAGCATAATGGCTTAAACACATTTTCTCTGTAGGAAGTATTCCTATGATAATAGGGCAATATGAAAAATTGCTTGTGATAAAATATGAACACAAAAGATAACTTAGCACCTATGATGCCCCAAATACACTATATCATAACAAATATACATTTATTTAAATGTATAATGCATACCATAAAATCTTATCAAGGAAATATCACTGTATAATTTGAGAGTTTTTTATGTTAATTTTCTAAAATATTAAACAGACATTTAATATGTTTAAAGTCTTTGCCCCATTTAGTGCTTCAGATTTTATTTTAAAAAGCCTTTACATTTTATAATGCCAACATTCAAGTAAGTACTATCCTAGCCATTAAAACACATTAATCAAATATTCTTTATACTTTTGAACTCATCTAGGCTATGAAGATAATGTTAACTCTTTTCTGAGTGTATGTGAAGTTGTGGCAAAAGAAGTTCATTAACCAAATGCTCAGATAGGGAAGTATCTAGACTCCTTTATTAATAACATGGTTAGTATGGCAGACACCACCATTTGCTCACCCTGGATCTTTTGTTCTTTCTACCATGCCTAGAATATTGTTGTTGTTGTTGTTTATGTGGATGATAGATAATAACTGATATTACTCACCCATCAGAATCCTCTTTCTTGCTTAGACATCATGCCTTGTGACTAAAGGTGCAAGTTTGAGACCCATTTGAAGTTAATGATCCTGAAGGAAGAGTCTTACAAGGGAAGCAGAATGGCTTTCCTAGTAAATCAGTAAAGACAAACTTACCCCTCTGTCTCACTGTCCACTTCTTGCTGTGAACATGATCATGGTATCTGGATTTGCAGGAGGAGACAAATATAAGAAAAAATGCAAACATGCTGATTATGGTAGAGCAGAAAGATAAAAAAATCCTTTCCTAACCCACACTTAGCTTGATCTACTTAAAAGAATAAAAGCTACCTGATTCACAGGGCATTTTCTAATTCTTCTTGCCAATCTAATTTTTGTATTTTAAATCTGCACAAGAGACTTTGTTATCAAAACAAAACTTTTAGTGGATAACTCTACCATGATTCAGGCCCCCATAGCCAGATTTCAGGAATAAAAATAAAACTCAATCTACTTCAAGTTTGCATTATGTTAGAGCTGTTCATTCAGTTCCTTTGCTCTCCTTTTATTTCCTTGTCCCAGTTTCTTCTCTTATTATTCCCCAGATAGAAACTAAAAGTACCAAAATTCTGTGACTCAGTGACCTTAAAAATATAAAATCAAGAATAAAGAGGCATCCAGTTTTTAGGACATTTTAGGGATTCCAGCATGACTAATGCAAGGGTTACAGAACTCTTGAATACTTTGTAGTTGTGATAAGGAGACATTCACATCATATAGTATAACACCAGACAACAACTGCAAATAGTTCTTACACTAATCAGAGATTACCTTTGAGTATCTGACCACTAATGCCACTTTCGTTGACCAGCTGACTTACTGGATTGAAGTACTTAGAGAATTCCAAGGTTATGAAATTGTACAGTTAAGATGCTTTTGACTAGAGATACCAAAATACACAACAGGAAGTAGCCAATGTAATGGGGTGTATTAAGCTCACATAATAAGTCCAGAGCCTCCTGATTCTAGGGTTTGTGTAGTGATTTACTCCAAGCACCCAAGGTCATTCCACTTCTGATACTCAGCGTATTGGTAATATCTCACTACATAGTTATAGATATCTGCCATACCCCACAAGACAATATCTATAGCAGGAATTATGTAAACAGGTGGGGCAAAATGCATTTCTTCTCACATACTGGTCTCTTGCCTTAAGAGGAAAATTCATTTCCAGAAGCCTCTCAGCAGATTCTCCTTGTGAGTCATTGGGGCAGAGCTGGATCACAGGGCTTTTTTAGATCAATGGGCGGCAACCTAGAATGGGATTACTTTATCTAGGGTGAAGGAGAGATCCAAGCTCCTTGTAAATATAGTCATCTAAATGATATTCGAATAAAACTGAGGCTCGGCTAATGATGACTATTAAGTTCTCTAAGATTGTTTCTTTTTTTAAGTTTTTTTTTTTTTTTTCTTGAAGAATTTGGAATAGCCGGTTGTATTAGTTTCCTAAGGCTGACATAACAAAGTGCCACAAACTGGGTTGTTTAAAACAACAGAAATGTATTCTCTCACATTTCTGGAGGTCAGATATCTAAAACCTAGGTGTTGGCATGTTCTCTCAGAAGATTCCGTTTTCTGCCCCTTTCTTAGTTTCTGGTGTTGCTGGGCATACTTGTTTTAGAGATGCATCACTCCAGTCTCTCCTCTGTCATCACATGGCCGATTTCCTGCATCTTTGTGTCCCTTCTCTTCTTATAAGAACACCAGTTATATTGGGTTAGGGTCCAGAGCAATGACCTCATTTTAACTCGATTACATCTGGAAAGGCCCTCTTTCCAGATAAGTTCAAGGTACTGTGGATTAAGACTTCAGCATGTATTTTTAGAGGATACAGTTCAAAGATAGTACTGACATGGCTGAAAGAATGCTTGGGGTGGGTGGAGTAAGGGAAATGGCCCTCAGAAACACAAAAACAGAGCTACACTTGAGAATACACATGGTAGAAACTAATACAGAGTACTGTCAGAGCATTGCTAGTCAGACAAACTGTTTAATTATTTTTAGTTTTTCTCTCTCTTTGTTTAAGATTCAAATTTCTTCGAGTGACAATTAGATTGGCTATGTTTGAACAACAAGCCCACCTTTGGTAGGAAATAGAGGAGACTGATAGAGTATTTTGATCTCCTACCAAGGCTTCACATAATATAAAAGAGGTCATTCCCTACAGGAAAAATAGGTGTATTTACCAGAAGAAAAGTGCGATGGAAGTAAAAGTAAAAATGTGCACTACATGACTTAGTTAGTCTTCCTTGTCTTCCCCAGGTTGGCAACTGGCTCCACGAGTGTCACAATGGCAGTCAGAAATTAGGATAATCTTGGTTCTCCTTGGACAGCCTAGTCACAGGCTCTATAGGAGACTTTTGGTCAGGGGAGATTGCTGTAGAAAATGATATGGCGTATGTATTAGACAATAGGAACTGAAGGCAGATATAAGCAAGCGGCTTGTTCATTTTGGCATTCCCCAGATAAATATCAGCTCTGAATATAGGTACAAATAAATATAATATTGACTGCCATATTTATAGAATATTTTATAAACAGATTTTGTGTCATCCTTACCATTGGAAAGGAGTTACAGTGCAAAGAATTTAAAGTAGAAGGAAAAGATAAATAAGAACAATGTGAGTATAAATTTCAGTTGTCACTAACAAAATATATAAGAAATTAATTTGAACCAGTGTATAGTTTGACATACTGGAATCAACCCAAAGTTTGGGGAGACAAAAAAACGATAGAGATTAAAGAGAACCAAGATCAGAGAGATCTGGATTGAAATCAGGATTCTGCTCCTTGTTGTATTTATGAGACAGAGTATGAGTAAGGCATATAGTGCTTGTGATATGAATGCAAGCTTAGCAATAGGTATTTGTTAAATGAATGAATGAATGATGTCAGTAAATGTGAAGATATCTTATGATGAATTCCAGTGTGTTTGTAAACAAAACAGCGGGAAGGAGAATATACACATGCAACTGAAATTCCTTTTCAACTGTAATGTAAATGGCACTACACATAAAATGACAAGAATGATCCTTCACTGACTTTGATGATCATCTATGTACTGTGCCTAATCTCATGCATTCATTGAGCACTTTGTCCTAGGTAAAGCACTGTACAATCTCATGCATTCATTGAGCACTTTGTCCTAGGTAAGGCACTGTACATAGTATTAGGAAAAAACACTGAAGTCCCAAAGTCTCTGCCTTTGAAAAAAATGTAAACTGTTTGGAATGAGGAAGGATGGCATATGCTTTTATCCAAGGCAGATAGAAATTAATCAATAGAGGTTTGAGTAATCCAGTGAGACAAAACAAAAAGGATTGATTTATTTTGACTGGTAAGACCAGGAAAGTCTTCACCATTAAGATAAAATTTGAAATTGGGTAGTAAAACTCTAAGTAAGACCTAGTTGTGATATTTTTGTTTTGTGTGGGTTTTTTTCTTGGTAAAAAAGAGATATTAGGAGAATAAAAAGGATATATAATACCAGTCAAAAGGAACTGGAAGTCAAACAGCCTTTGGTCCTTACCTAAGTGATTTTTTTTTTCTTATGAAATAGCATTTATCTCACTGTGACTCACACACTCCTCAAAGCTCACTGTTAAGATTCTTTTCACTTTTAAAGAGCTGTGACTTAATTACCCAAAAAGATATTATGAGGGATAAAAAAATGTGAAAACTAAAGGTGTTATAAAATATCATGTAAATAAACAGCTTCATTTCAAATGTTAGAGAGGAAAACATGACTGTTGTTTGTAGTAGTTTGATAGATTAGCTTTACAAGGAACAAGCAGAGAAAGTTTGGCTGCCGCCATCTGGTGCATCTGATTCACTTGCACCTTTGCTCCATGTCCCCTTACTGAGCTCTGATCTTCTGTCTTATTTAAATAAAGAAGAGCAATCTATATGTGTGCTGGGGGTGGGGGTTAGTTTACTCTTCTTAACCACTTCTTTTCCTGAACTATTTATCAACACATATTCCAGTAAAGATGGTAAGGTAAAAACTGAAGGGTGAGGAGAAAATATAGCACTTTTAAAAAGCATAACTAAGTTCGTGCTGAAGGGTGCTTAAGCTGATATATGGCAGCATTCTAAAAAATAAATAGATAAGTCACTTCAGTGTAAAACCGAAAGCTTTATACTTACCAATTCCCTTGTGTTTTGTTAGGAGTTCAAATATATTTGAAGACACTCCAGTATAAATTAGAATGGTCTCCAGATGTTTTGGAACTGTAAATGACCAGGCTAAAATTCACTTTTAATGAACTGTATTTTAATGTCAGTCTCTTCTGTCTCCTTAAATGACAAAGAACTCATCTGACTTTGTAATGAATGTTCAACTGTTCCATTACTGAGTCTGCCATTTATTGTGCTTCTGTATTTTCCTGTGAATTCATGGTAATTTTAGATGTGTCTAGTAGGAGAATGGTTAAGATTTAGGAAGAGAGTAAACCTAGAATCCGTGGGACACGGACTCTCTGGATAGAATACCAAAATCTAGTTGTGACAATTTCCTTTCCGAAAACTGCAGGTTTGGAGGCCAGAGAAAATGTAAATAAATATAGAGAATAGAGGACAGAATAAATAACCTGAGATCACGAGCTCGGAATCCATAACTTTGAGTTAACTGTAATTCCTTATGTTCTTTTATGATATTTAGAATGAACGGTTTAAGAAAAATTGTTCCCAAAGATTTCATAGAACTCAGCTTCAGGATTATTTGGATCAGTGTATTTAGAATTGCTTTTCCTTTGTAAACTTACATACATATGATGTTTTCTCTGTTGTTCTACCCATAGAATTACAAAACTCTTGACATTATAACTAGATGGAGTGAATGTTTATAAAACTTTCTGTATAGATTTTTCCTTTCAAACATAATGGAACTACAGTGCTAAAACTGGGAAAGTGGCAGGCAATTCATAGAGTTGGCCATATTAAGTGCCTGGAAGAGCCTCTAGGAAGGAAGGTAGGAAGGTGTGGGGGCGGAGAGGGAAGAAACATTAAAAAAATTATCAATGGAATGGATGCATAAATAAAATCTATTGCACTTTTTCTTTTAGGTAATAAAAAGTGACTTGTGATTTTAGAAAAGATCAATGTGTAGAACTATATATTGATTTGCATACAAATATAGAAATATACAAATTTATAAATAAATGAAATCACATATAAAGTGGTATGACTCAGCAGTTTATCTATTATTTATGGATTCTAGGTCCTATGCTGAATGTTATATGCATAATTTGTCAAACTAATTTGACAACTCCAATCACCAAATAAGTAAATTGAAGGGATTATTTTATTGAATGCTATTGTTTTCTATTCCACAATAGGAAAGGAAATATTTTAGATTAATAAATGTATGTTAGAATTTGGAGTTGGGGAGAAATATGCATGTCTTTATAAAAAATAACTCTTTACTTATGATATGTTAAGCATTTAATGAACTTGACATATTTCCTCATGAACATACTTTTCAACCTTGTTCCCTGAAGCTCACTGTTAAAGTAGATAAAGCTGCCATTCTGATTGTAGTCATACACTACCCAAGAATATTATGTTGAAAGATGATACCTTTAAGACATCTTTTATTTCTTTCATCAATTATATTATCTAATTTGAATTTATGAATATCAAAAGAAGGTTTGAAAACAGATTATGGAAAAGCTTTAAATCAGTGAGCTTTTTGAAATGCACTTGGTTTTACTGTATTGCTACTTCATGTGCTTCCTGTATTAGGCCACTATTTTGTTAAATTTTGCATTTGAAATGTAATTGCCTATTCAGTAATTCCTAGCATTAGTCAGATTTCTTGGATTACATAAATATTGATTTACTTTTACTGTGACTGATAACGAGAATCACTCTCACTGAAGCATAAAAAAAACACAAAACCTTGTTGAGAAGACTATTCAGATACTTCCATTTGAACAATTTCTGTTTATAATGTTTTAAATATGCCAAGTTTATTACAAAAGACAAATTGAATTGCTTGAGTAAAATTTGGAAAAATTGTGTCTCTGATTTTTTGGCTGTGAGTCCTAGAAGCACTATCAGGATCGTGGCCATCAGTATCACCACCAATGGAGTATCAGAGCCAGTTAGAATCTTATACATATGATAACAGGAGTACCTATTAAAATGAACAAAAACAAAGAAATAGCTAAATTATACTCTATGTTAACATGCAGATTTAATTACATATTCTAGTATATTCATTTCCTGTGTAAGGTTGTAAGATGCCAGGTCCATAACCATGAGGTTGAAGCAGGGCGTGACCAAATTTCTGGAGATTCTCTAATTCTCTATACCATAGGCCAATCATATTTCTTTCACATCTGAGGCAATGCATGTGAACAGATGAATTCTCTTCAGTCCATTTATTTCCTAGGTGTAAATTGGGGTTTCTCAGCTTTAGCATTACAGACATGTTGGGCTGGATGATCCTTTGTGGGTGGTTGGGGTGGGGTTGGAGATCTTATGCATTATAAAATGTTTTAGCAGAATCTCTGGCCTCTACCCACTAGATGTCAGTAGTGCCTCCCCAATTGTGACAATCAAAAATATTTCCAGACGTTGCCAAATATCCTCTGGAGGTCAAAATTTCTCCAATTGATCACTACTGATGTCAACTATAGTATCTTCTAAAATGTAAGCATATCATTTTTAAAAACCAGTTTACCTATCCAAATAGCCTGTAACTATACAACTGGGTTAACTTCTCCAAGTGGGCAGATAGATTTGTAGAAAAGAATAAAAAAGAAACTTAAGGAAAGTCTAGGTCAAACACTGTTTTTTAACTGTGAGAATAGTGGAAGGTATGTCACATTTTGCATGACATCGGCCTGTATTATCACCTATTGTACTTTATTTGCACGAATTTAGCCAACAGCTAAGGACTTCGTGAACTTGGCTCACTGAAGGGTCAGACTCTCATGCCTGTGAATTGTTCTTAAACACATTTTCTATTGCATTAGGCACGGATAAGCTTTTCTTTAATGTCAGGCATGCCTATCATCTTATTCATCCTCATTTTCTTCTAGAATATCTGCGGACAATGAAAAGGCAGTTCTGCCCTGTGGATTCAGTCCCTGTAATGCACCTTTCTTACACTGGATTTAATACCTCCTTCACAGTTTTTGCTTATTTGTTTTTTTAAGGTTAAAGTGCATGTACAGTGTTTTTATCAACTGATGAACAAAATGATCTTAAAACTAAATTTTACGATAATGGTTGAAGCAGTGATTCCTAAATTGTGGTGCCTTGATCAGTAGTATCATCCTCATCTGGCAACTTGTTTGAAATGCAGTTTGTCCAATGCCGTCCTACACTTTGTGAGTCAGAAATTCTGGGGATGTCTTAACAAGCTTTCCAGAGGATTCTAGTATACAGTAAAGTTTGAGATCCATTGGTTTATAGACTTCATTTTTGGGAAAGTTACAATTTATCCAATTGATGTGTGAACACCAAATGTTCTGTAATATTTTTCCTTTAGCTGTCAGTGTGATAGCTGATTTTTACCAGGCAGAGAGCTTTAGGAAATTAACTAATGGCAAAGCAAAATATGCATATTGATAGCATTTCCCAAGCTCATATTCACCCCACATTTTTTTCCTTTCCTTTTCTTTCTCTACTTGTAAGAGGCCATAAAGCCTTTTCCCTTAGCCCTGTAAATTGGCAGTAATTGACAGCCTGACTGAGAGTTGGGCTATAATTCCAAGTTTGAAGGAGCTAGGGACACGAACTCTTGCTTCACCTCTTAAGATGGATGTGAGGTCAGGAGCAAGGAGTAATGGGGTAAAGGGTTCCCTGGAAGCTTGGACTCAAGGCTATTGCCTGCAGCCTTTGCTTTCAGTACATTGAGTTCAGCATGAGGGCTGCCAAATGAATATACCTCTCACCAGCATTACAGTCATTTTTCTTTTTAACCTACACCTGAATGACCCAGAAAGGGCTATACCCAATGACAAATTTATCCATACTGGCTGACAAACTCCAAGTGTTCCATCACCCTACAGAAAACAGTGCAAGAAACTCTAAGCCAAGCTGGTGCTCCATTTAGCAAATGGCAAATAATATCATTCTGACAATTACAAGCTGTTTTATGCTACTGACATGTCAGCAGCAGTAACTGAATATATAAAACTTCTAATACTATCAGATTTCAATCTACACTTCATCCAGTCAAAAAGTGCTTCTTCAACATCTATTTTGTCCAAGAATAATGGCATCAAGATGGTCTTAGTCTCATCAAGAAAAATAATCAAAATTATAATTTTAAAGAGCTAAACATTGTGATCAAGTAGTGTAGAAAAAAAAAATCTGGATTTT
The DNA here is from genome assembly GCA_028534135.1 of Potos flavus. Taxonomy (NCBI): domain Eukaryota; kingdom Metazoa; phylum Chordata; class Mammalia; order Carnivora; family Procyonidae; genus Potos; species Potos flavus. The sequence goes on along the minus strand of CM052895.1, from coordinate 85,208,158 downwards.
TAAAGACAATATATTTTATTCTCATGACCTCTTGCTTGATACTGTTTTTTCTCAAGCCATGTGTATTTCCTAATTTTTAGCTCAGAGAATATGCTAAGAAAAATCTCTATGGACTTAATTTTAAGTCTAAATTTCCACTGATTCCTATATATACTTTTCCTACCATGCTACATGCTACTTCTGAAATACATGAACTTCTGAAAATGTAATCACAGACCATGGAAGTAGTAAGAATCACCTAGAAGATCTTCTGTATTACAGGCATGTCCTCTTACCCTCATTGTGTAGTGGCAAGCCAATTTCTCCTTGAGGGTCAGAATTAATAATTCCATAGTGCAGTAACTATCTTCTTTGCCTGTTGATTTAGAGGCATGGGGATCCCAAAGTGGCCAGGTGGCAGATTCAGTCGCAGTTCAGTGGAATAATTTTGTGTCTCCTGAGGTCGTTCTGCAGATCAGCAACCAGTGTGAACTAAAAAGTTGTTTCACTTTCTTTCTCTAAATTTCACAGAAGAATCTCCTTGTGATATACTCTTACCAGAAACACACAAGAAAGGGAATTCTGGAAAATGTGGTTAGGACTAGCTAAGTCGAACAATAAGTAACCAAGCTACTTTAAAATTGTAATTTTTAGGTCTCTCAAGGTTGAAATCACCATATATTTTTGGTTTAGAGAATTTTGTTTATGTGGAAGCATTCTTCCTTTGGAACAAAGACCTCTAGAAGGGCAGAATCTAAGATTGTGTGGATGAAAAGCAAAAATTGTGTTAGTGGAATACTAGGCATAATATTGAGAGGAGCTACTCTTATTTCTATCCCTTTACCCTTGATTATCAAACAAAATCATATACCAGGTGCTGATTTCATACATATACTTTATCCTAGGGTACATTGCTCCAGCCCTACAAAATGTCTGTACCTAATTGGTGCTGTAACTGAGATCTCCAAGGGGCCATTCTGTCATTCCATCAAGCTAACTGCTTCAGCATGATTGAGAACATGATAAACCTATAAATCTTAAGGCTGTGGGTGTATTGTTGAATTTTATTTGCTGTGAAATGAGTTTCTTGGTCAGAAGTGATGCTATGTGGAATACTCTGGATAATAAGGTATCCAGAAAATTTGTGGTAGTTTGGGAAATGTACTGCAAGCAAAGAGGCTACATCTATATCCATGGTAATGTCTGTTTCAATAAGAACAAAATGCTGCAACAACTCCGCTGGAAGAGTTCCAACATAATCACCCTGGTAGCAGGTAGGGGACTGATCCTTCAGGAAATGGTGGCATAATGGGGGTACAGGGTTGGTTTCTGCTGTTGGCAAAAGGGGCATTTGGGAGTGGCTGTAGCAAGATTGACCTAGGTAAGTGGATATCCATGTAGCTGACCGTATAAATAACTTCTATCCCTATCAAAATGGACAATTTATTCATGAAGCCATTGCATAATGACTGGAGTGGCTGGGAAGACAGTTAGGAATGGAAAATATATATAAAGTCAGAGAGATTAAGAACAGGCTAGAACCCCATGAGAACAGATAGAAACCTGTGACAGTTATTGTTGTCTTTGAAATTTCTGCTATGGGTGCTCTACAAAAGCCAGTTTCTTATGATATAGCTAAACACACACCTGGCGCAGAAGTCAAAGAAGCTGAGGGAAGATCCAAGGAAAGGTAGAATAGTTGCAGACCCAGCTATAGATTCACACCAGTGAGGTCAGTAGATAGATCTGTGACACTGTGTGAGAGCCACAAAATTGTTGCTGTTTCACTTCCTTCCTCAAAATCTCGTAGAAGAATCTCCTTGTTGCCAGAAACATACAACAAAGGGATTTTGGAGAAAGTAGTTTAGTCTAGCTAAGTTGAATGTGGCTGGCCATATTTAAATTGTAGTAAGTTTTAGATGCCTACATAATTGAAATCACCATATATTTTAGTTTGGACAATTTTGTTTATAAGAGACATAGTAGGAAGAGTTCAGAATTGGGAATCTGGGGATTGGAAGTTCTGTCATAGTTTCATCATTACCTGGACATGTGACCTTTGTTAGTCATTTGGTCTCACTTTGCCTTCATTTCTTCAGCTATAAAATAAAATGGTTGTACTAGATTATCTTTTAGAGGCCTCATTGTAGGATGGGTAATATAATTTTATTTTTAGGTTGTTGACAATCAAGTCGTAGTTATGTCAACTGTGTGATTTTGCAAGATCTTGGGCTTTCTATAACTCAGTATCCTCATCTGCAGAGATAATACCTTAATCAGGGATACTGTGAGAATTGATTGAGTTAAAATATTTAAGGCCCTTAAAATCATGAGGGGTGTGTAGTGAGCACACACTAATCATTAGTAGTAGTAATTTGCCTGTGAATTTCATGATTGCTTTTATTATAGAGGTTTAAAAACCATATTCGTTGTTTCAGAATCTGTGCTTTGGTTTAGGGAATTAAAAGGAAATTGCTATAGGTCTTTGTAAATTCGTTTTACCATTTGTAAATCATTATTTTTCCTCTTTTTTGATACTGATCCTATTAATATGGATGCAATTGAATATCCATAGAGGTGGACATTGCGCAGATATGTAAATAAAGCAATAATTTAGTAGCCTTAATGAAGGGTGAATGTAATGATATAGAGAGTTATTAATTGTATAAAAATGCTGACAAAGGAGCTTTCTCCCTTTAATGATAAGAGTGTCTGGAGAAATGTGTTTAACAGTTAAATAATGTTGATGTATGTTTTCCAAATTAGGAGAACTACTATAAGTGTACCTTTTTTAGATACAAAGACTAATTCTAGTAGAATTCTTTTCTTTTATTCCTTCACAAATGTTCGAATTTATTTCAGTAATTCCAAACATCATATAAGATTGTGTTATGAAACCCACTCATCCCATACTTCCTAAATATCTGTCTACTGCTCTTGTTTTTGTGAGCTAAGTCAGCTGATTCTCTTCTCTCACTCTCTGTTCTTATTTAGAGTATATCAGGATCACCTGACTGAAACAGAATCATTATGAACAAGTCATGACTCCTTTGATTGTAGGAGATAGAAATTCAATTTAAAAATCAGCTTAACAAAACAAAAGAAAACAAGACAGAAGGAAAGAAGGAAGAAAGGAAAGGAAAATAAATTGTGAAACAATTTATTGTTTCACATAAATAAGAAATAAAGTAGTAACACTGGCTTCTGACATGACTGGATCCAGAATTTTAAACAACACACCATCTATCTCTGCGTCTCTACTCCCTCTTACCCTGCCCCATCTCTATGTTGCCATCATGTAGTTTTGATATATATTAGCTGGCTTTCCAAACACCTGAATTAGGGATAGTGGCTTCTAAAAGCTCCAAGAATTTGTCCTCAGAGCTAGTGATCCTAAGAAAAAGAGGATTACTCCATCTCCCTCAATGTCCATAAACTCTAATACATTATACTTTGATAATATGCCCATATGTATCAGTGTGCTTGGCTGCCATAAAAGAATACAACAAACTAAATGAATTAAACAAAAGAAACTAATTTCACAGTTCTGGAGACTTGAAGTCCAAAATCAAGGCATTAGCATGGTTGGTTTATGATGAGACCTTTCTTCCTGGCTTATAAATGTCCACCTTCTTACATTGTGCTTGCATGGCCTTCAATTCTGTATGTGAGCAGAGAGAGAGAGCATGAGTGAGCTCTGATGTCTCCTCCCCTTCCTACAAGGACACCAGTTCTATTGTCCCCACCCTCATAACCTCATTTAACTAAATTATCCCCTTAAAAGCCCTATCTCCAAATACAGTCATATTAGAGGTTAAGGTTTCAATAAATGAATTTTGGAGGGACACAATTCAGTTCATAACACCCTATATAAACAAATCACTGTGCCTAGGTTGATACTAACCTAGTAACCTAATTGGGTGATTGGAAGAGCTTTACTTGAGGTCCACACAATTGACAGTCACATGGTTAAGGGCAGTGGTTAACAGGAACAAAATACAGGACAGTAAAAATGATATCAAATGGATATTCACATTAAGATAGTCTTGCTGGGGTGATGTCAACAAGATGGTGACATAGGTCATTCATGACTTCAGTCTCCGTCACAAGAAAATCAGCTAGCAACTATCCATAGAGAAGACACCAGTGTAAAAGTCCCAGGACTCAGAGTTGAGGCTGAACCACCCCACTTGAACCACAGAGATTGAGAAGAATCATGTTAGAAGGGTAAGAAGAGCAGTTACACTCTGACTGCATTGCCCCCCCTCCAGGCAAACACACCCTCTGGGCTATGATTTTTTCAGGAGGGGAAAAAACGCACAAGATGGATATGCAGCCTCTTCTGCAGGACATTCCTGGGAAGCTCACGTGTGGCTCATCTCACACAGATCACTGGGGTAATCTGCAAGACCTAACTACTGAGTAAGGATAGAGAGAAATGGAGGGTGGAGCTTACTGCAACCATCCCTCAGATCTTGGTCTACCACATTCTTCCTTGCAGGGGCATCTGAGCAGAGATCCTAACCGTGACTCTGCCCATCTGCAGAGCCAAATCAGTGGCCCCATCTAGCCAGAGAGCTTGGTGGGAAGTTCTGGGTCCCCAGCCAACAAGCTGATTTGGTTGTGGAATCTATTCTATGTCCCCATTCAGGCAGGGAAGAAAATGTATACCACCACCCACCTGCTGAGTAAAGCCTCCGGTCCCAACTGATGAGAGAAGTTAGGTAGCTACAAATCCATCCTACAGCTGAGCTTGGGCAAGAAGCCAAGCCAGCAGTTCTTCCTAGCTGTTGAGTACAGCCTCTGGACTTTTGCAACCAGGGAGCCTGAAAAGTGACCAAAAACAGCCTTGGAACTTAACCTGTGGTACCACCCAGCCCTGCCCCACAAAAGAGCTCAGCCTCTAGCCTTGCCCAGCTGCTGAACACCACCTGTGGCCTCATCTAAGTGAGGACCCCAGCTGGTGAATCTACCCAGTATCAGAACATAGTCTACAGCCCCACCAACTAGAAAGTATGTCTTATTTACATACTTTTGCTTTGTGTGTTTTCTGTATCTGTGTTTACCTTAACAATAAACTAGTAAAATGATGGCTGAGTCACATGATGGCTAGTTTCTAATCTGAAGCCACATGCATTAATTCTCACTTTATTAACCAAAGCTAGCCAAATGGCCAAGGCTGAGGTTATTATTGTAGGGACTATAATTATCTAACAAGAAAGGCAAAACATAAATGGAAATAAAAATCTACTTATCGCAAATAGAATAATGTACTACTGACAAGAAAGGGCATCACCCAAACTATGAGGGTTATGACAGGATTGGTGAGAAGTAGCTGTCCTCTGTATATACTGAACAGGTGAGATCTACGGCAGTGTGATTAATTCTGTGTGGGTGGTAAAGTGAATTGAAATACAAGGTCAATGGTGATACTATTCAAACATAGGAAACAAATGAATATGTAAACAAGATGGATGAAGTTTGAATAGGGAGTAAGATCACAAGCTTGGACAAATTTCACTTTGAGGCACAAGTGATATGTTCAAGAGAAATACCCTAGTACCTTAAAGGAACACCGGTCTAGAATTCAAGAGAGAAATCTTGGCTAGAAATAGATATTTGAGTCATTCGTATTTAGATCGTTAGTGAAGTCATTCCCTGAAGAGTATGTAGAGTGAGGAAGAAAGAGAATTATATTTCTGAGGACTAGCAACACTGAAGGGCTAGCCTAAGAAATAAGAAATCAAAAAGAAGAAAAAGTTTTCTGAGATGAAGAAAACAGAATGGTATACGAAAAATCAGAAGTTATTGGATTTTTTTTTTTTTTTGCTTTGTGTTGTTTTGTTTTGGTGGAGAAAGAATGAAATCCAGAAAAACAACGTAGTCAGATATTCAGAAAATTCAATAAGATAAATATTGAGAAATATGTTTTGTCTGGTTTGTCATTGGTATGTCCATGTGTTTTGAAAGAGGAAGTAGGCAAAGGTCATTGATGTTGAGGGGGTGGTGAAATAAAAGTTTGGGTATTGCTTGGGCCCTCTGCGTGGACGTTGAAGTCACCCAGGATGTGGTAGAACGTGAGGTAGAGAAGTCTCTCAGCCAAGGTTTAGTGTATAGTTAGTGTATTGGAGAGGTAGTAGGAGGTAGAAGAAAACTTATCCCTAGTTCTTGGTTTCTTCCTACTTCTGTTATAGCTCTCAACTTAAACACTACTTCTTTAGGGAAATCTTGCCTGAACCTCACAAACCTAAGTTAGGTGTCCCCTAATAGTCCCTAGAGCATAATTTGGTTATCCCATTATATTTCTTACAAGTCTGCAATAAAATTGAACAGTTGTTTTTTTTTCTTCATGATGCCATTAGCTCTGTCAGCTTATTTCAAGATTATGCCATTATTTCCTGTTTAGCACTGTAATTTGGCGCATAAAGGCTATTCAAAAATATTTGCTATAGAATGAATAAATGAAAAGATAAACAAACAGGAAGAATATGGGGAGATTTCAAGAAAGCAGTGGGGTTTACCCAGGGCTACAGGAGTACCAAGGAAAGCAGACTACAATTTCTTTCTTTCTTTTTTTTAAATATTTTATTTATTTATTTATTTGAGTGAGGGAGAGAGAGAAAGAAAGCAAGAGCAGGGCAAGGGGCAGAGGGAGAAGCAGGCTCCCTGCTCAGACATGGGGCTCAATCCCTGGACCCTGGGGTCATGACCTGAGCCGAAGGCAGACGCTTAACTGACTGAGCGACCCAGGTGCCCCCAGACTACAATTTCTGCTCTCCAGTAAAAAAATCCAAGAGCATCAGGATTACTGCTGCTTCTGGAAATACTCTAACTTAGAACTGTGAAGTTCAATTATTGCTGTGCATAAAAAATTTAGTACAACTTCAAGTCTACAAAAATTTTTGGATACCACTGGAAAATTTCAGATTACATATTTTTACTGGAAGTATAAAGTAACTAATCAACTTTTATTATTCAAAATTTAGATGTAAAACAAGCTATCATAAGTAAAACGGATAAGAATATATGTTTTTAGTCACGTTATTTGGTGAGCTAAGAAAGGGCTTGGATTAAAAAAAGATGGAAGACAGTAGAAAGGGGCAAATAATGGAGGAAAATAAAAACCAGGAAAGAAAGGATATTGTTTAGTTAGATGAAACTATGTATGACAGCATTTACTGGTGTTTTGGACTCTACTATGCACTATATTTTATACTTTCAGTGAAAAAATAAATGGTTTATATCTTATGTAAACAAAGTAGCCATTATTACAGAGAAGGAAAATATTCAGAGAGTGTGTGATTTCTTATATACTCTGGTGTGTGAAGTTTATTCAACTGGTGTGTGAAGCTGGGATTCAAATCCAGTAGACCCTACTTTAGTTGTCAATACACAGGTATTATAGTGAGTTTTCAACACCAAGGATTTGAAATAAAGGGCACACTCTCCAGAGATTAAACTTTATGATGACAGAGTATATTTGTGTGTGTATGGGGAGAGAGAGAGACACTATAACCACAAAAGTGGATTTTCAGATCAGCAAAAGACTCTCTAGATGTTACGTGTTGATAGTTGGACTGAATAGATTTAGGATTATATAAACAAAAAAGTTGCCAATGCCAAATTGATAATACCATTTTAAGAATTGTGTCTGGATGAAATAAGTTATCACAAACAATGGGATTATATTTTCAGCTGCTACTATTGATACTATGGAATTTTTTAATGGTCACATGTACTTTGAGGATATAATCTTATTATGCAGCAAAATATAACCCTTATATTTATGGAACAAATGTATAAGATTTCTTTCTTCCTTCCATGCTGCATATGTTAAGTGGTAATATTTTGAGGCCAATGAATTAATTTTATTTTTAACAGCAGCATTCAGGATAAATAGAAATTCCAAACTTAAGTTTAATTAGAATAAAGACATATTGTTTTAGCAGCTACTTGGGTAGTGAATAGGGGAGATATCTACAAATCAATATAAAATTAAATATAAAACCAAAGAGAATCTTAATTTTATTATGTAATATGTTTAATCGTATCTTATTCTAATTTTACATTTGAAATAATGTTTTCATTGTTTTAAGTGATAATTTTGAATACAAATTAAATTAGTATGTGGGTATAAACTGCTTAAAAGTTTTAGAGATTCATGGTGTCCTGGGGTCGTTTACTCTGTGGAGACTTCTCCTTTGCTTCCCCTTTGACATTTAAAGACAGGTGAGTTGACTCACTAACAGGATCACAGGTTCTGGTTTTCCATTGTGTTTGTGGAGGTCATGAGGTTACAGAATTCGATTTCCTTGATGTCAGTCTCAGTCAGTCAGTCCCCACATGGAATAACTCCTAGTTATGTTGTTCTAGACTTTTTTTTTTTCCTTTTCTTTTTACCTTTTACTTTCTGGTAGGCAAGAAGATATGTGCTACTTAAGTTGGCTTAGTGAATATTTAATGTTCTGGGAATCACATAGTAATATCTATAATGTTTATAGAAGAATAAAAGTAAATACTAAAACATTACAGCTTTTATTTTATAAACATTATTCTATGTCATAATATTTGAAATTTTTTTTTAGGTTTAAATACCTTTCTCTCCATAATTAATTACATTTAGTCATAAAAATACATTAATGACATATGTTCACAAATTTACTCCTTAACTTGAACTGAGCTTTGTCTACCAAATTAAAAATATTTAATAATTATCTATTATATACTATATACTGTGGCTAAGTACAGTTTGGAAGCCAAGATACATGAGCCAGCAACATAGGATCAACTAATTCCAACTTAAGAATCATGAAATTAAGGAGAAAACAGATCCCTTCTTAAAAGATTTGTGAATCTAAATAATAGGCATAAGCTTACAGCAGGAGACTCTACACAGAGATTAGAAAACAGAGTCTAATGTGACTACAACATAGACAATGGGCTAGGGGCAGAGGTGGAGACATAGTGGAGGACTTAGAGGAAAGAGCCAAAGGCTGAGACTAAAACTGGACACATTTGCTGCTGGTAGAAATGCCATCTCTTTGTTTTGTCCCTGAATACAACTAAATAGCAGCTACTTGGCACTGATACATTCATTTAACAAAAATTTACAGAGTCTAAATGTATAAAGTATTGAGCTGCTTGCTTAAAAAAATAAATGCAGGGGCAAGTCACATGCATCTCTGGAGAATTACATTTAAACACCTTTAAAAAAATCTTTATTGACAATTATCTTCTCCCAGGATACATATATACAATTTTTTTGGTTTCATTTTTATTTTAAGTTTTAAATCCTAAAACATATATGAATGCCATTTTTTACAAAGTGTTGAGAGATATTGAATTGGTGGTTTTAGATATTATTGTTTTGGGAAAGTCCATTCTAAACAATAAAAGTATATGTAATGTTTTGCTGACACAGATAAGTAGTTACAGAGTCGGTGTCTCAAATCCTTCTTATTCTTCATCTCTTCTTCCATCTCTGAGGTCAGCTCGATGATTGTGTGATTGAAATCAGAGAAACCTCAGGTAATATATATTTGAAGGCAGGTGTTTTATATAACCCTGGATGATTCAATCTTATATGACTTGGTTAGATGACAATCACTGAACCATGAAATTTCATGTATCTCTGAGGCTATTGTTTTATAAATAAAATCATTGAGGAGAGTTTCATTATAGTAAGAGCAACTATGTGAGATGTATGAGAAAAATAAGTTGGTAGAGCATAGACAGGCAACTTTTATATATAACAATGATTTATATGTATTTTAATTTTGTTGAAGTTTCTATTATCATCTTAATAATATTATTTGATTTCATAAGTTAAAACCAGTCTTTTTTACCATATACATGAAATTTAAAGATGCATGTACTACTTATCTAATTAGCGAGTGGTGTCGTGCATATAATGAATAAACCCACTGTTACTGCAGGATACTTTATTTTGAAATATTTTGCTAACAGAGGTGAAGCAACAATAATTCAAAGTGTGCTGAGCATTGGGAAAGACTGAGGTGACATTCAAAATGAATGGCCTCAAAAGGGAACTCAAGGTGCAAAACCAAATTTTATCTGTCCTGATGTGTAGGCTAAGGAATTAAATTAAATATTAATTTTGGAAAATGTGACCATCTTGTGTTAATGAGAGGTGAAAGAAGGGAAGGGAAGAGAAGAGAAGGGAAGGGAGACAGGGAAGGAAAAGGAAGGAAGGAAGGAAGGAAGGAAGGCAGGCAGGCAGGGAGGAAGGAAACAAAGAAAATAGCAAAAGCACTGATTACTTAGGGGACATTAAGATGTGGACATCTTTACTTATTTTTTCTCTAGAGTGTAATAATTGGAAGGAAAAAATAAGGCAAGATGTGTCAAGTTTGATTGACACTATATACAGAAATAGAAGAATTTATAATGAGGCTGAGAATGTGGAACTAATGAAATATTACGACAAGAAAGAAAAAGGAGGATTGGTATGGGAAATTGAAGGTGAAGTAGAGTAGTCAGTGAGGAGATCAGACAATTTTTCTAACCTTCCAGGAACTGAACACACAAAGGAGCCCAATTAGAAATAAACTTCTTGCTAGAAGAAATATTTCATAGTAAATTGTGAATTAACAATTTGCCTAAAGGGAATGAAATCAGAGCATTTGAGCCTCCTTGTTTCAGAACGACTTGCTTTGTTTTTTTTTTTTTTTGAAGGTTGATACAAATATCTTGCTTTTCACACACACATACACACACATACACACACATGCACTTTAAACAATGCATAAAACAAATTAACAACTAACCAAACTTTCTGATTTCTGACAGAAGAATCGTCATCAATTGAATCATGGATACAAGGAGATCTAAACATATTTGTACTATGTTTCATCTTTTTTTTTTGTTGATACTAGGTCACTGTGCTGTATTCTGTGGATATTCAAGAATTTCCTAGAAACATTTCATCTGCTAGTTTAAACTGTAGCTTCTCCAGATTCAGGTTAACAGATTTCTAACATATACAGAAACATGATACTTAGCTTTGACAGACTATCGATGAACAATTCAGGGTACTTCTTGGATGCTTGAATAAACTAATTGAAAAGAACAACAATAATAAAAGAATATATTTTTAACAGAAAAATGAGCAATACTTAGGATCAAAATGCTTCTGCTCCAGTATCTTGTATGGTATCAATTCTGGTTGCTGGTCAGTCACTAGGTAAACCTAGAGAGAAACAAAGAATGCATGAGTGTGCAGCAAATTCAAAATTTAAATTATCTTGTGAAATAACAGTTGACTCCATGAGTAACAACAGTGAGGTTTCTCATTTTCCACTTAAAGATATTCTTCTGTTTTCTTTACCACAATATACTGCAAAAGAGTAAGTTTTTGATGACTCCCCTATTCTGGAGTCAGTGGTTCTCCACAGTACTCATGGCACACAAAAAGTTTAATCACTTTGTGGCTATTTCAGATTTTTTGGAGGTAACACTGGTATCTCACTTTTGAGGATCTCAACTTGTCTACACACCAAAGGGCAATCTGGATAGAATTTGGAGAATTAACTGTAATGTCTTAAAACAATTAGCTGGGCAAATTTATTCATTCACTCATTCTACAAATATTTATTGAGAACCTGGTATGTGGCTGGATACTTAGGGAAAAAACCTCAAACAATACATTCTCCATCCTCAAGGAAATAACAAGCAAGCGAATAATTTCAATAAAGTGTGATCAAAGCAAGATGAATGAAGCAGGAGGGAGAACTAGGCAGTTTGGAGAAAAAGGATGGAGTCAGAGCAGACTTCCTTAAAAAGTAGGACACTTTTGAAATGAGTCTTAGAAAGTTAATAGAAAATTGAAAATAATTACTTGAAGGTGATTTTTTGGGAGGAAATGGGGTAAGAGGTAGTGTTTAAAAATGGAATTCTTGTTGGGGGGTGGGGAAGAGGGATAGGGTGGCTGGGTGATGGACACTGGGGAGGGTATGTGCTATGGTGAGTACTGTGAATTGTGTAAGACTGATGATTCACAGACCTGTACCCCTGAAGCTAATAATACATTAAATGTTAATAAAAAATAATAAAATAAAATAAAAATTGAATTCTTCGAAGGAGTATCTTTCATCCAGTTTTTCACTAGCAAATTTATATTGAGCACCTATGTTCTTGTTTTGCTGAACCCTGGAGGTAACAGTGAATAGGCAAAAAAAAAAAAAAAAAAGTTTAATCTTGCGTGGTGCTTTCATTTTTGAGAGGGGGCAGACATTATTGCAACAATAGCTAACATTGATAAAGTACATACTCTGTGCCAAGTGCCATTCCCAGGCTTCATATAAAACCATTAATTTATTTTTTTTCCATTTTTTAAATTTAAATTCAATTAACATATAATGTATTATTAGTTTCAGGGGTAGAGAGATCAGTGATTCATCAGTCTTACATAATACCCAGTCCTCATTACATCATATGCCATCCTTAATATCCATCAACCAGTTACACCATCTTCCCACCTCCCTCCCCTCCAGCAACCCTCAGTTTGTTTCCCTTGATTAAGAGTCTCTATGGTTTGTCTCCCTCTCTGGTTTCATCTTGTTTTATATTTTCCTCTTTTCTTCTATGATCTGTCCTCTGTTTTGTTTCTTAAATTCCACATATCAATGAGATCATATGATAATTGTCTTTCTCTGATTGACTTATTTTGCTTAGCATAATACCCTCTAGTTCCATTCATGTCATTGCAAATGGCAAGATTTCATTTTTTTTGATGGCTGAGTAGTATTCGCTATATACATATATAGCAAATACACACACACACACACACACACACACACACACACACACACACACATCACATCTTCTTTATCCATTCATCTGTTGATGGACATCTGGGCTCTTTCCATAGTTTGGCCATTGTGGACATTACTCCCATAAATATTGGCGTGCAAGTGCCCCTTCAGATTACTACATTTGTATCTTTGGGGTAAATACTCAGTAGTATTTTGCTGGGTCATAGGGTAGCTCTATTTTCAACTTTTTGAGGAATAGCCATACTGTTTTCCAAAGTGGCTGCACCAGCTTGCATTTCTACCACCAGTGTAAGAGGATTCCTCTTTCTCTGCATTCTTGCCAATATCTGTCATTTCCTGACTTGTTAATTTTAGCCATTCTGACTGGTGTGAAGTGGTATCTCATTTTGGTTTTGATTTATATTTCCCTGATGCTGAGTGATGTTGAGCATTTTTTCATTTGTCTGTTGGCCATTTGCATGTCTTCTTTGGGGAAATGTCTCTTCGTGTCTTCTGCCCATTTGTTGATTGGATTATTTGTTCTTTGAGTCTTGAGTTTGATAAGTTCTTCATAGGCTTTTGATGACTTTAAGACCCAGTCTACAACCATCCTCAGCTTTCTCAGCCCTCATGAAGGATAACTCCAAAGTATGTTCTATACTATTTTCCAGAATTTTCTGTGGGATTGAGATCCACTGGCCCATGGTGGTGGCTGGCTTAATTATATGCTCTTTATTGGCTCTGTTGTTTGTCTATATCACTTCCTTACTTCTGTTCTAGTGTTTTAGTTTACCTCCCAAATGAACCGTTCACCTGAATCCTTGTCTTAGGGCCTTCCTTTCAGATGACCTAAACTAAGATAGATTGGTTGGTCAGGAAATGCATCTCTGAGAGAAATTTGGGAGTAGAGCATTCTAGGTAGAGGAAAGTGTAAATACCAAGGAACTGAGAAAGGCAATAGCAAAACCACTGTGCCTGGCTGGAGTGGAGTGAGGATAGGGAGTAAGTGAGAACTGACCTTGAGGAGCAGGAAAGGATCAGGTAGCAAAGATCTTTTTTGGGCTATGGAGAAATGTTCGAAAAGTGAAAAAAAAATAGCACTGTTCTATATGAGGTAAGGGGAGAAAACAAAACCAAACTGGTAGAATATTAGCTTTAAAAGCAGATTTTGGAGAATATCTAATCTAACCTTTTCTCTTTATAAATGAGGGAAGTGAGGTCCAGGCCACCTTGATACAAACAGAAAAAGACAAGTCTTCTATTCAAATATGAATCCCAAATCTATCTTATTCTCAGTCTACATTTGAGAGTCATGTTCATCTTGTAAGCTTACCATGAGAGTAAGCACAACAAATCAAAGTGAAATGAATAAAAGAGACATAACAATATTAAGAGTAATGCTTTAGAATGAACCAGTGATACTCTCACTTGTTTGTTTTTGGTTTTGTTTTTTTACCACTGATTCTCCAAGTTCAATGCTTCTAACTCCCAGCATGTAAGATAGAGCAGCTTTTTCTATTTTCTCCAGTGAGGAGTGAATGGGCAGAGTTGCAGGTGCTATCAAGCTACTGAATTCCATGTGGGCACACTTAAGGCAGGTCTGGAAGCCAGCCCAAATTTCAGATGGGCATCTGGGTACAGGAATTTCTGCACTGTAGGCTTCCCATCACAAACCCTATCATTAATGTGGATTCTAACACCTGCTAGTAAATGGGTACTTGATGTCACTAGGTAACTCAATCATCAGCTTAAAGCACTCTGTCCAAATAATAAGATTTGTGGATTGAATCTTTGTGCAACTCTCTGTTCCAGAGCTTAGCAAACACATGGTGAATTTATTTGGTGTATTTGCTGTTTACTGCATGAGATGAGATGAATTCTAGTAATGCCAAAGGGAGGGATTGAATCGTTTATTAAGTACAGTCTTGGACAGGTGTCTCAAATGCCAATTCTAGGATTTAATCTAAACTAATCTTCAGAAAAGTTAGATTTAATGGAAATGAGAACCCAGAGGAATTCAGAGTGAAGGTAGCTGGATGTTTAAATCTCGAACACTGCTATTTACGGCAATCTTTTAAATAAACTCTCTTACTTGGCTGTTATCCTTCTGTGTTCTGAGGTAGAAAGTGTTTGGAAACTGAAATTGGCTCATTGGTAGGCAGGGTTTATACAAAACAAGTTATTTACTCTTTATCCCTAACCCTGGAACATAGTCAGTTATTTGCAAATGAAGCCACACATTCATATCGGAGATCAGCCCACAGAGTTTTTGGCCTCTGCAGAGTTAGGACATATAGGATGAACATGCAATCTACCATACTAAGCCGTATTTTCCTATGACAAAATATGACACTAGAAGACAGAGTTTGAAATTGATAAGGAAAAACTGTGTAAATGGCCACTACACATCATATCTATATATTGACAAGTCAAAGAAAATGTGAGTTATCCATTACTGAATGCAGTTTGTAAGATGTATTGGCAAGGCCAAATTTGGAAACTAAATTCTAGTACTTGCCTCCTCCTTAAGACCCTGTATCTTTTACCAAATAATAAAAATATTTCAGTTGTGACTTAATATTTTCTGTATGTGTCTATGTGATACGTATAGATAGATATAGGTATAGTTAGGCTTATATGTCTATATAGATACATATAGGCTAATTTAAAGAACTTGATTATCAGCAGCACAGAACTAAATTAAAAATTGTACAGACAGATGCTGGAAATAAAGAAAGGATTCATGAAATATTTTGTGAATGTATTAATCTAAGTTAATTTTACCAGAGATGGTATTTGGGGGCTCCTGCTGGCAGCTCTTATGACCCTAGAAATGTCTTGGTAGCATATTTGCTTTTTAATGTTAAAGAGAAGAGGGCTAATAACCTGTTTCATGCTATAAAATCTGAATACTACTTAAACTAATAATTGCCAAGTACAAGTTTAAATGGAAGAAGTATAGCTGAAGTAAATAAGGAAAATAGCTCAGATAAGGAAACAGGTTGAGGTGAAACATCATGAAATAAAACAATCAAGTGAAGTTACCAGATAAAGTTTCCTAGGCTCTGCAGAAGTTAACAGTTTTCCTTTCTCTTCTTTCTCTCCTCTTTATTTTTTTTTCTGTCCTACCTTCCATCCCTCTTCCCTTCCTTCCCACCTTCCTCCCTTCCTTCCTTCTTTTCCTTCCCTTCCTTCTTTCCTTCTTTCAAATATATCATCCTTACAAAATATTTTATCTTCTAGAACAGCGGTTAGTGAACTTTTTTATAAGTAGCCATATAGTAAATATTTTCAGCTTTGTAAACCATACAATCTCTGTTGCAATTATTCAACTCTGCCATTGTATTCTCAAAACAGCTAGACAATAGTAAATGAAAAGGTGTAGCTGTGTTGCAATGATACTTTATTTATAAAAACAGGCAATAGGTGAGATTTGATCTGAGTACTGCAGTTTGCCAATCTCTGTTTTAGAAGGTGATCTTTTATTTTTCTAAGATTTTTTAAAAGTAATTTCTGCACCCAATGTGGGACCCTGAGATGCTCTAATGACTAAGCCAGCCAGGTGCCCCTAGAAGGTGAACTTTTTTGACATTTGCCCTGATACTGCTCTATTTCATGAAAAACAGAAGTATGAGTAACATTTGCTAGGGCAATATTCAAAGAATGAACCTAGCTATTTTGCTCATTATAGGTCTTTAAATACGAGATAGAATTATTTATAACTATTTAGTATCTTCTATATAATGTTTTCAGTGTTTCACATATATGATCTCATCTTCTGAGCAAAATGCTCTAAATTTGGTGTAATCATCCTCATTTTAAAGAAATGTAGCAATGTAATGAAACTTGGATGTAGCTTTGAAGAATCAGTGTTTGACTTAAAGCCTTTGTCTTCTCCACATATTTGTGCATAGGTATGTGTATAAAATCTCTACACACTTTTGTGATTAAAAAAGAATTTACCTCAAAGACCTCATAACAGTGAGAATGTACATAAGCATGCCATAAAATATATACTCTGAGAATTGCTACAACTTGATGTCAAACATTCTATAATATTTCACCTTAAGAAAGATTTATTAGTTTCTAAATCAGTTCCTCTTCCTTTAAAACATGCCCAGAATTTAAGTAAGAAGATATCCAGTGCCAGTGGTTCTCAACTGAGGACAGTGTCGCTACCCAGGGAACATTTGGAAAGGGGCCTTAGGGCTATAGCAGTGACCGTGGGGAGGTGGTGACACTGGTGTGGTGGGTGAGGGTCATGGATGCTACAAATCCTGAAATAAGAGTGACAGTCCCATGAAATGAAGATTTGTCATACCCATAATGCCAAAAATTTCCCGCTCCTGTACCCTTATCACACACACACACACACACACACACACGTTGGCTTGTGGCAGATCTTATTGACTACCTACCCAGCAGCCACTTCTTGCTTCTTCCTTACTAACATGATTTATCTACATAGCACTTAGATACCAGTGAACTCTGGGAATGCTGACTCCTCCCCAGCTGCAGAGAATGAATCACATTTTTAAAGCTGTTTTTTGGTCCAATCACAGTCACCCTCATTCCACTCTGCCAATGATTGGGTTTAGACCTGGGTATCTGACTCTGTCCTCGCCTGGTAGATGTAAGAGAAAGCTTACTTAACAGTTCCTTAGAAAGATTTCCCTCTGTAATAAAAAGAAGAAAGCCGAGTAGGAAGACATCTCTTTCTTCTTGATTTGGACATTATCATATAAGAATTTCATTCTTGGAATTGTTGTGGGTATTTCTCAACTATGAGAGAAAAGCCAAGAGAATACCAGAGAATATTGGTGCCTGACATTATCTAGGGCCTCATGAGGACTGCCTATTTTAGGGATCCTGCTCTATGAGAATAACTTGACAATGTAGACTACTTACAGTTACACTTTCTCTTAGTGTCATCCAAAAGCATCCAAGTTGCTGTATAGGTACTATAATTCCCTAGTTTCCCATGATCAAAAAAGAATATATTGGGAGCAAAGCCCAAGTACAGATTTGTCATGTTTGGCAAAAGTTCTGAATAAGACTTGGGGGAATCTCTAATAATCCATGCCCAAGTTCAAGTTCAAAGCAGAATATGTATGTATTACTCTGGTTTGTGAAAAATTATTTATTCTTATATTAAGGTGATTCAATAACTAAGAAAACAAAGTACAGAATACATTTCTTGCTTTGGAAAATAAAGGTCTTATATTAGAAGACAGTTTTCTGACCTTTAGAAAACTGCATTCTTTCTAGGGCAAAAGTTAGTAAAAAGTTATTTCTGTAATTTTAATGAAAAGCAGCTCTGTAGGAGTATAGCATGAAACAATATTTTTTCTTTCTAAAATATGTTTTAACTCTTTTTATACCAAAATGTTTTAAATTACTGAAATATAATTTTTATAGCTAATAATAATCTGGAAATAAAATAAGTAATTGAAAGACTTATAAATTGAGGTGCATGGAACCATGTGGAGGTAGGCAGGTAGAGAGTAGAGAAGGTGGATATCATCTGCCACAAAAGATATTGAAAAGAAAATTTGATTAGGACTAGTAATCATTCTGGTCCAGGCATTTCCACCAAAATTACTATTCTCTTTTCTTATATAGAATGATATTTTAATTTTTTGACTCTTTTAATCTAATGCCCTGTTCTATAGATTATATCTGAAAAAGAAACTTCAAAACATCTATATTAAATCTATAAATTCAATAGAGGAAAGTTAATAAGATAGAGAAGAGTTGAGGTGGGTGGAGAGTGAATTTGCCTAGCAACCTAGGCGAATTTTGGAGATTATCAGTACTTCATCTTTATTTCCTAACCAAGTTTGAAATGTATCTAAATTGGAATAATCTTCTTTTGTCTTTTTTGAATGTCAGTCCTTTCGATGGTAGATAGCATCCCGTATTTTCTTAGTGCTATTAGAGCTTTTTTGGACATGTGGGCGTGGGAGGGACAATAAGCATTTGCAACAGAATCTTCATCTCGGTGACTTTTCTAGTGCCATCTGGATTCCCGCATATTGTCTACATGTCTATTCGGAAGAAGGATTAGACAAAAAATAGATAAAAGGATGTAAACACGCAAAGGAAAGGAAGCACTCTCTTGCTCAACTCCCCAGCCGAGCTGCTTCCTGATTAAAATACTAATATATGGCAACTGGCCTATGAAGTCTATGCCGAGGCATGAGAGAGTTTGGCATGATCAAACGAATGCATCATTTCTGCCTCCTTCTGTCAGCAGTAACTGAGCAATCCAGCTTGGTGATTGGAAGAGCAAATTTTCTTTGTCCTGCACATGCTGTATTTATCCTTCACGAATATCCACAAAACTCAGCAGGGATTTGGCTGAGAAAGTAGAATCACTCCTTGCAGAAAAACTGGTAATAAATCTGGGAGGCTTTGTACAAGATCTGAAAGCTGCCTTCAGAATTTGCCGGAGGAGGCGTGTATAGCCAGGAGTAAGGAGATTATGTAAAACTACAGAGCGGAACTAGGGGAGCTTGGCCAGACGAGGCCCAACCAGAATGCCCTCTGAATGTTCTCTTAGCAAGAGAGACTTAGAGGTTCAGACTATGGTCTGAGTGTATAAACCTTTCCTTCTACTACTGATAGTGAAATAGGTTTGCATTTTCTCTGTTTTCCTCGAAATACATGGAAATTTAAAGGAAATTTATCTGTCTTGGACAGCATGCTTTAAAAGTCAGTTTGATTTTGTACGTTTACCTTAAATATTGCTCCATGATATCTTCATTGTCCTCTAGTTATTTTTTTCCTCTCAATAATATGGAAAATAAACTTTAGAAATGAGTTCTGGAAATGAAATTTCAGTGTACTCCGAAGAATACCTTGATGTGCATCACCTGGAATGCTTATTTTAAAATGTTGGAATCTGGCCAACCCTCCCCCCCTTCCCTTGATCTGCAGAGAATTTGAATCCTGTGCTAGAGGTCCAGAAATCTGCTCTTTTAATAAATTGTCCAGTGATTCTGATATACACTAATGCTCAGACACCACTGTTTTAGGAACTTAGTAGGAGGATAGACTGAGAAAGAAAACAAGGTAAGGCACTGTGAAAATAAACAAACCAGATGGGTTTTTTTTTTTTCATCCATTGTTTTGGTATAGCTTAAATATCACTAAATACACACCATGTTTTCTTTAGGATGCCAGTTTACTCATACATAATATATATTTATGTGGATTTTTCTTAGCAAACATCACTTTTATAAATAGGAATGAAAAGTTTCTAAGTCTAATTTGGCTGAGTCTGGAAAACAGAACATGAAATCTCATAGGGAACATCTTTCTGTATAACCTTACAAAGAGAATCATTGTTTTCTATTTACTTTCCTCTTTATGAAACACGTCTTCTAATATTGCATTCTTGTAAAGCATAGATCAAGAAACTGAACCATGCCCTCAGGGAGAGAAGGAAGCTAGGCCAAGATGTTCTCAAATAAAATATATTAATATAATAATTATAAAGGTGCTTTGATGAGGAGAAATACATCAGGGAGTATTTGGTTGGTAGACCTCAATAACTGCTATTAAGTTATTTGATGGAATATTTACTAGTAACTATAATGTTTACTCTCAAGCACATATTTCTCTCCACAGATTTTTCAAGAACTATACCAACTTCATCAAACTTTTTATCTCTTCTCAGGAAACACAAATTTTCTGCTGTAACTCACACAGAAATGAATGAATACAATGTGGTACAAGATTGAGATTTTGGAAAATTAGAAAAAGCTTCCTGTACTTTAATTTTAAGATAAAAAATAACTCCCAGATTCCCAATATGAATGTGGACCTAAGTCTACTGGAAATGCAGCTTCTGCTGAAGTGCTATTATTCATTGACTGAAACAACCAAGATTTTTCTTTTAGAGTCTCAAGTGTAGCAGTGTTTCAGTTTGAAAATGGTAGGGGAAATATATTATTGGATTAATTAGATAATTAGAAAATTCACAGCTGCACCTTTGACGACATAGTGTGTCTGTGTTAATGAGGTAGACCATAAACTTTCTAAAGATGATATTCACAGAAACATTTATTTGATATTTATTGTAAAAGCTGACAAAAAAAGGCCTTATAGTCTAAGAAACCAAGCTCTTGTAGATAATAATCAAGGTCCTGTTTTTATAGTCTTGATTTTATATTTTTATTCATAATTATACACAAAAATGTGTTATATATTATACTTTCATATTCATATCTTTAGTTTATTTGTAAGATATTTATTACTGGTTTTCATAATTGAAACACTAATGAGGTGGTAGAGTTGTAGGCTTGTGTCTCCATCAGGCAAAATACAAATCAAAAATCTTGTTACTCTCAAAGGGAGTTGTTATTTCTTTCTTTTTTTTCTTCTTTTTTCTTTATTAAGGCATATGAGATTAGTTTCTATGAGGGTAGATATTATTTTCAGGCATTTAAATATTCTTTCAAATATCTTCTGAATAAGGAAGTGAATATTTTCTCCTGTTCTCAAAAAGTGCAGCTGTGAGTTTTTCTAATTGCTCAATTAATCTAATGATACACTTTCCCTATCATTATCAAACTAATATGTTTCAGCACCAGAACTGTATTCTTTACTGGAGCTGTCTTGTTTGTTTTTGATAATATTGACTTGCAAAGTTGTCTACATGCTTATTATAATTTAGTAATATAAGTGCCATAGTCCCATTATGAATGGAAAAAATCTTTCTGCTAAGATAATAAACTATCTCCAACATTCATACAAAGTATAAATATTTTTAATGTAAAATAAATTGCAACAAAAAATTGCTGTATGTTGTTATAATTGATTTTCCATAGTTTTTTTTTCTTTTTGTGAGATTTCAGAGGAAACTTAGTATATCAGTTTCCCTCTCAGATTCACAAAACTTCTCCAAAAGTGAAATTTTTGGTAAATGTCTTTCAGTATTTTTTTTTTAAATTTTATTTATTTATTTGACAAAGAGAGAGAGATTATAAGTAGGCAGCGAGAGAAGGGGAAGCAGACTTCCTGCTGAGCAGAGAGCCCGATGCGGGGCTCAATCCCAGGACACTGAGATCATGACCTGAGCTGAAGGCAGAGGTTTTAACCCACTGAGCCACCCAGGCGCCTCAGTAAATATCTTTCAGTATTATTATATATTATTCTTATTTCAAATGCTAGTTTTGGTAGAAGGATTGCTTCTCTGCTCTTGCTCATAGGTTGTTTGTCCACATGATCATTACAGTCAGTGTTCTCTTCATGGACATCAGTTCTCATTTGAATCACCTTAATTAAGCTCCTACCACAGGCCAGGGACACATGTGGGCCTTTTGCATACATTGTCTCCTTGAATGTTCCTGTTGACTCTTTAGGGTAAGCACTGTTGTTTCCTACTTATGGGGGAGAAAACTAAGATGTAGGATAAGGAATTCAAAACGATGCAGAGTTAGTAAATAGCAGGACCAACGTTCCAACCTAACCTTGTTCCAGAGCCAGTGTAGTTCATCTTTATGTTTTATTGCCAGGGATCATGTTGGATTTATTACCCACAATGTTGAAATTCTGACTGACTCAACTTGTTCTCTAATATGAACCACAGTTCTCTCTTAGTCCTAGGGAACTCCAAGCCTTATTAAAGTGCCATTTTGATCAGCTTGTTGAGTTCCCTCTGAAATTTGTTCAGAGATGCTCTCTTGGTTCCCATCACATCATTACAATTTGGTAAGTTTGATCTTTGTTCCAGTTCCCAAATGGATCTGTGAGCAGTTCTTCTCCAAAGGTCCCATGTCCCTTTCTCTCTCCCCTGCATTATAAAATAAACAAGCTACTATACAACATGCTTGACTTCTACAGTTAGGGGTTTGGATATAGAGAAAATAATGCTAAGACTTGCTGTGCTATTTTAGTGGCACATTGATCAATATTAAATATCCAGAATAACTAATTTCTCCATTATTTAAAAAATAAAACAAAAATTTCAAGGAAAAAATAAAACCTTTAACTTCTCTTACTATAATTAGTAATTAACATATCTTGAGTTATTGCTATTATTTTCTGCTTTGATTTAACATTACAAATAATATTTATAGGATTAAAAGTTTGCTGAAAACATTGTTTCTTTTTGCCATTTTACAATTTATCCATTCATGTACCTTTTGTATTATTTCTAATTATTTCTATTTTGATCTCTATAATATACCTAGGAGAGTAAATGATTTTCCAAGATTGATTCATTAATTATATATATATATATACATATTTTATTAATTTTGTATATATATATATATTTTAAATACTTGAAGAAGATAGAGAAAAATGTGCTTTGAAACAAAAAAACCTACAACTTGAACTCCTACTTCATGTCAGTGTTTGTGTAAAGTATCTGGAGAGCAAAATGAGTACCCAGTTGAAAAATCTATTAGTTGTTCTAGAAATCATAATCAGACTGCAGTGAATTTTATGGTTGTTTTTAATATTGTACTTGGTAGGCATAATGTAATATGCCTTCAGTCTCTGATCTCAATTGTCAACAAAGCGATTTTGCTGTATTGTGGAATCATTGTTTGAAAAGAGAAATCAAAGCTAACTCAGCCATGAAAAATTAAAAATAAATGCTTATGTATGACATATAGAAGCCTATAAAAGTATCTCTCTCCTTCAGCTGCTTTCGATGACATGATAGTTAAAAGCCCATCAACCTGAACTTGAAGTTATGTCTTGACCACTGTCAATATTTTGAGGAGGATATTATCCACATGCCATTCAATACCTAAACATGTTTTTATCATCACTGCCAACAAAGTCATAAACAACAAATGTCATGTGTCAAATTCTTGCTTTATATCAGAAGAATACCAATAGACAAAAAGGAACCAAAATACAATCTATTTTAGTTGATTTAAGCATTTTAGACTTGGCCTAACTATTAGTCAGTTGGGTCTCTTAGAGAAATAAAATTTTCCTTGTGCCTCAGATTCCCCAATTGAAAAATGAAGGCTTTTGGGTAAATGATATTTCAAGTTTCTCAAGCTTTAAAATCTTATAATTTCTTACCTGAAGCTTTAGCTGCTATGTTTGAAAACTACTTTAAAAGTGACCTTTGTCCTCCACAATGAAGATTTCCACCCCCCCACCCCAACACAGATAGTAGACATGGCCCATATAAAGCTTTCTTTCTTTACATTATGTTTTGATGTAAGAAATGTTGTCTCAAAAAAGCACCTTCTCTGCATTCTGCATATTTGTTTTGTAGCTCATGCTCTTACTCTTATTCAGCAAAGTAAACAAACATTCCAGTGGGGTTAAGGATTAATGGCAAGGAATTGCATGACTGTACAGCATGTAACCTTGAGGGAAGAGATCAAGGGAAATGTCAGTCAAACACCTGCCCTTAGTGCAGTTGCTAATTAATTCGTGAACATTGACTCGGGTTGCAGATTTGCTAGTGTACAAGGGAATCAAGTCCCATCCTATAAATACTGCCTTGGTTTAATGAGGCTTTAATAGGATTAAATGGTTTTAACTTTATGACTTCATGTTTTTGATTATGGTTGTGTAGTGCTTTTTGATATGGATAGATATGGATTTCACTGGGTTTGAACAGTAGACTCTATGTGAAGGGTAAGGGGAATAAAAAGGAGAGAATGTGTCATTAATTCAGTAACTTAATTTTCTGAAATATAAAATAATATTAAAGGTTAAATTGGTCTCAGGCTACCTAGAAGTAAACATGACACATTACTCAGAATCTCCATCTAAAGTAATTACCATGTAGTTCAATAGACTGTTTTCTATTAATGTGAATCAGAACAATTTTGCCATATCAAAGTGTCAGATGTATGTAGAGCTTGATTCTAAATCATTTTGAAAAATACATTTCCCTGCCTTTCATATTTGAAGATGATATACTTATGGTAGCTATTGCTTTATTGAGATCTTTTGATATAAAATTAGAATACTGCTGTGGATTTATTATTGGTCTCTACAGGTTTCTATTATTAAAATTTCACTTTGTCCTCTCAGAAAAACTGAAAAGCGATTTTTGTCATGCTGCCATTTTCAGGTGTTAGAAACATTGTCATATATTTCAGTATATATAACCAGTAAGGGTCAATGCTCAGCTCAGACTTTATTATTATTATCATCCCCATTGTCATCATCATCATCCTCATTAATTTAATCAAAATTACTAGAAATCTACTAGTTAAAACATATTTACATACATATACTATAATATAGATTATTTGTGTAAGAATAAGGTATTTTTAAGTTACTACCTATTGAGGGGCACCTGGGTGGCTCAGTTGGTTAAGTGGCTGCCTTCAGCTCAGATCTTGATCCCAGGACCCTGGAATGGAGCCCCACCTCCTCAGGCTTCCCTGCTCAGCAGGGAGTCTGCTTCTCTCTCTGCCCCTCCCCTCATTCATGTGCACACACACTCTCTCTCTCAAATAAATAAATAAAATCTTTTTTAAAAAAAGTTAGTATCTACTGGGACATGTGGTAATTGAGTAAATTAAGTCACTTCCTGGTTATAAAACAGTACCACTTCCTATTGATCTAGGGTAAAGGCTATAATTCTTAATTATGACTTATGTTCTTGACCTAGCCCATCTTTCCAGACCACTCTGTACTAGGCACTGTAGTTACTGTGATATAGAAAATAGACAATATCTTTGCTTTTAAAGTTACACTTTATAGTACAATGGGGAAGACAAAATAAATGAGGAAACTAAGATAATTTCAAATAATCATGAATGTCATGAAGGAAATAACATCTAGTTAATAAAGAGTGACTAAGGCAGGGATGATCAGCTTAGATCTGATAGCCAGAAAACCTTCTTCAAGTAGCTACTATTTGAAATGGGAACTGATAACAAAAAGAAGCCAGCCTTGCAAAGTTTTGGGAGCAGAGTATCCCAGACAGGGAGAACAGCTAATGTATGAAGTTCCACAGAAGGAACAGGCTTGACAGTTCTAAAGGATTGATTGGAGCACAGTCACGTAAGAGCAAAGAGGCATGTCATAAGGTAATCTTGGGCAGATCCCATCATAGATTGCTAAGGTACTGATAGAATTGCCCCATGCAATCCAGTTTCCTGCCCTGTGTTTAGTCCCTTAAGTGAATAATGTCTACTTCAGGCCTACAAGCATTATGCTTGTTTCTTTTCACTATAGCTATTATATACCCAGCTTCTAGCAGAATGTCTAGTCCATAGTGAATACTTAATAACTATTTATTAAATCAAAGAAAGAAATAACATCTTCACTAATTTTTATCTGTATTGCTCAATGAGAAGAGCTATCATGCTTCCCAACTTCTTACTCCCTGAGAAAGAAACTTTAAATTAGTTCCTAAATATCATGCCCAATATCTTTTTATCTCTTGCCTACTTTTCACTGAAGAGCTTGAAAAAGCAAGATGCTTACTTTGCTAGCCTTTCTGGCAGCTGAGGGTGGTCAGGAGAGCCAGTTCTGATCAATAAGACCAGAAGCCCATGAAAAGATATTTTCCTTCTCAATGAAAGGGGACATATAGCTACCTGTGCTTCCTGTTTTGCACATACCTGTGAAGATGTTATGCTTGAATGTGGGCAGCCATCTTGTTACCTTGAAAGAAAAACCCTGAAGAATTGCAGAGCTGTCAACCCAGCACCCTGATATTGTGAAGCTACTGAACCAAACCATGCTACTGTATACCCCTGGGCTTCTAGTTAAGTAAACAATAAATGTTTAAACCATTGATAATTGAGGTTTCTATAATGTAATGCCCAATCATATTTCCCTGCTCATTGTTCTGTATGTATTTTTCCAGGACATCTCTTATTCTCACAGAGTAGCCAGGTCTGACTCAGACTGGAACAATAAAAGAAATTCCTCTTATAAAAATTGTAGTTTGGGAGGCAGCTGGGTGGCTCAGCTGATTGAGCTTCTGACTCCTGATTTCAGCTCATGTCATGATCTTAGGGTCATCAGATCCAGCACCATATTGGGCTCCATACTCAGTGTGGAGTCTGCTTGAGATTCTCTCTCCCTTGCCCTCTGCCCCTCCCCTTGCTTGTGCTTTCTCTCTGAAATAAATAATAAAATTGTTAAAAAATATATTGTTATTTTGGTTAGTATGAAACTCCACATATACCGATCACAAGCTTGTTAAATAGTATCTTTCCTAATATTGGCTTTTTATCCTTTTAATTATATCTTTCTACCTGGTTTTCTTTCCCTGACTCTCTTTCTCCTCATAGCTTTTATGCGTAACAAAGAAGTATGACTTCTCTTGTGGAACTTTTCTTTCCGTACATTTGACATATAATTAGGTTACTAATTTATTTGTATGTCCAGTGTAAGTCTCTTAGGTAAGGAAAGACCTCTTTCTTGCTTGCTTTTCCCAAATAAAGAGAAAATGTATGCCATTTTTATACTTTTTTCTCTTATTTTTACAACTTAGCATCTTTAACTGAATTTGACTATTTATATTTGAATATGCAACTGTAATTCCTTAGAATGCCAGTGTAGTATAGAAAAATAAAAAATCTGAGTTCATGTTTACAGTTTATTTTTTTAAGATTTTATTTATTTGAAAAAAAAAGATTTTATTTATTTCAGAGAGAGATCACAAGCTGTGAAGGGGAGGAGCAGAGGTAGAGGAAGAAGCAATCTCCTCGCTGAGCAGGGAACCTGATATGGGTCTTGATCCTAGGACCCTGAGATCATGACCTGAACTAAAGGCAAACACTTAAGTGACTGAGTCACCCAGGTGCCCCTGTTTAGAATTTTTCTTAAAACTTTTCAGTACGTCCCAGAATCACAGACTCTATGTTCTTTCTCAAACATAACTCACAGGATTGATATTTTTCCAGGTAAGGACTTAATTTTACAATACCTTCTCTAATCTTCTGCCAGTTCAAAGCCATAACCCAATGTCATCAATTCCAGGTTATAATAGTTATGCTTAATAATAATAGTGAGAAAATAACCATTATGATGTTTGCCTTTTGAGTCGTATCCTTCAAATTTTATTCTCTTGTAGGAGGTTGTTGGTTATTTCTGTAACTCTTTAATGAGACATAGAATGTGTGTGTGCGTGTGTGTGTGTTTGTGTGCCACATTGTCTTGCTCTTAATTGTTTCCATTGTTTCCATGTGTGTGTGTGTGAAGAGCATGAGTTCCTTGAAGGTAGCAGTCTCATTCCATCCTTCATAGTGTTTCCAATCCCTAGAATACAATCTGGTATTGAGCAGGAAAATAATAAGTATTTGGTAAATTGTTGAATGAATGAAGGGATGGATGAATGAATGAAAGAAAGCATTAGTATTACTTTCCACATATTATACATATAGTGACTTTATATTTCTGTGTAGCTAGGAGTTCATTTGTGAAGTCTGTGAAAATCCTGTTATACTATGGCCTCTGGCATAGATTATGATACTTTGTAATGTGATTGAGCAATTTTGTAACTCAGTTTCCACATAAATAATAAAACATCCTTTAGTGTTAACATCAAATTGAATTAATGTGATAAAGTATTTTTATGCAAACTGGAATGTAATCAAGTAGCTCTAGCATTCTGTGGCCACAAATGCTATTAATGGATGTTAAATGAAATCCAGGGTTTTTTGTTTGTTTTTCTTTTAGTTTTGTTTTTTAGAAGAATTTGTATTATACCAGATTTTCTTTGGCAAATTCATGGAATAATGATTTTGAGTAAGCTTTAGGAATCATAAGTACAATATGTTATTTATTTTTCCATCTATTTCTCCCTTCTCAGTTGTGCTATTGAAAATAAACAGTATTTATCAAAATTAAAAAGTAGAGAGATTATCTCCTATCAAAGCATTTCATCCTAGGTGTTTAAAAAGAAAACTGTGAGGAGAAGAGTTACCAGGAGAGAGGCAGCAAATAGAAGTGATCAAGGGGAGCTCTGAAGCACTGTGTGGCTACCTATTGTGGGGCAATCCCCTCCCCTTCCTTTAAATTCAATGAAAGGGATACAGATTACAGCCTGGCCTGTGGCCCTTTCTAAATACACATTATCCTATAGATAGAGTAGCCCATGCTCACAGGGGAACATGAATTCACAGACCAAAATAACCAGATACCTAAGAAACACAAAGGATGAAGATAAAATAAATAAACAAACAAACAAATAAATAAATAAAGTGAACAGAATCAAAGGCATATTTACTGAAACGGATGACTGAAAATTTAGTGCAATATGATGAATATAAGACTAGATAATAGCAATATGAAACGAGAACAATAAATCATAAAAGGAAGTACTAGGAAATATGAAAAATGTAATAATTACAGTAAAGAACACAATTAATGAGCTATATAGCTAGAAGGATAAAGCTGAAAAATGAATTAGTGTGTTGAAAGATCAGACTGAGAAATGTTTCCAGAAGGCAACAGTTAAGTATAAAGAGCTTAGTTTTAAATTCAGCAGAAATATTGTCTATATAAATAGGTTAAATTCCTCAATTGAAGCACATGGTCATTCAAAGTAGATGAAAATAACTAAATAAAAAAAAGATCTAAAAACATTGTCTACAAAGACATTTAATACAAAAAGACACTGAAAGGTAGAAAAGATACACTAGGTAAGTATATGCCTATGGAAAACAGTAGGAACAAGGTAACATGACAAAAGATGATTTAAAAAGTAACTAAAAAGTTCAAAGAAGGGCATGCTGTCCCAGTAAAAGACTAAGAGAATAAAATGCCGTAATCAATAGAAACTTGTATGCACCTAACAATATCACCTCAAAATATATAAAGCTTCAAATATCAGAAGAGAAGAGAGGTACCAATAAACCTACTATTCTAGTTCAAGATTTTGATACATTACTCACAGATAGTAATATATCAAGCAGACAAAAATAAACAGAAATATTGGAGACCTGAAATATAAGATTCAAATACTTATTTTATAGATGTATATTGTGCAAGAGTAGATAAATAGACAAATGTTTAAGATTTGAATTATAATATGTGTATGTGTGCGTGTGTGTGTGTGTGAGAGAGAGAGAAATGGACACACAGACAGAAATCTATAACCAAAATTTAAAGAATGTTCTTTTGAACATTTACAGTATGTTCTTTTTGAACATACATGCAACCTTTACAAAGTAGGCCATGTATTTGACCATAAAGATAGCATAAGAAACAGAATTTATGTAATCCTAGAGGCACTGGTCTCCATTATTCTAAGACTACATGGTATATTCTTTTTCACGTAACAAAATCATCTTGATATGAAACAATATTGGGGAAATTAAATTGCCTGAAAAAAGATAGCAAAGTTATAGAAGAGAAAGCATTCAACATCCTAATGCCTTACACACAAACATATAGTTGCTTTCTGTAGTTCTTCGGTCTAGTGTGATAATCATATTTTATGGAATTTTTCTATAGATACGTTGCTTTAATAATAGTTATAATGTATGAAGCATTACTTATGTGGCACATAGAGTGTTGACAGTTACATTTTCAGTATCTTAATAAAAACTTCATGAAATAGGTAAAAGTATGCTAATTTAATGAATGAAGAAATTGGGGTATAAATAAATTAACTTTTCGGCAACTGATCAGAACTAGAATGTGAATCAGGAAAGCCTGATTCCAGATGCTGAGACTTCCCCTCAGACCAGGAATTTTTACTTGAGAATAGGACTAGCTAGGACAAGAAGCATTAAGTAAATGCATGTTGAATTTAATTAAATTCTCTTCACTGTAATGAAATTCTGGCCACAAAAACACAGGTCAAATATCAATACCACTTTGGGTACATAGCTGATA
Source organism: Potos flavus (assembly GCA_028534135.1). Lineage (NCBI taxonomy): Eukaryota > Metazoa > Chordata > Mammalia > Carnivora > Procyonidae > Potos > Potos flavus. The sequence continues at coordinate 85,177,613 of CM052895.1, read as the reverse complement.
CAAAATAATTTAAAATAGAGTAAAATAAATATCATAGCCAGCCTGCATGGAACAGTGTGCAGAATCGTTGTCTTAGCAATGAGCCACATGTATCCTTGCAATGTACTGTTTCACGAGTGCATGTGGTAATTATACCCATAAGATCTGACTAAATCAATTCCTTAATGTAGTAATGGCATTGCAAGAGTAGTAATGGTAACATTAATAACAATAACCATAATCCTATGAAAGTTTGGAAACATAAAGTCTCCTAGAGACTATGGAGCTATTTGCTAAATGCATTTTTTAAAGGGGAAATAATTTATTTTTATTGGCTTTGACCCAACAAAATATTAATATCTTTACATCATTTTTATCTTGCTAATAAAGGAGTTCTGAATTTTTAAGATATTCTTGCTAGACAGTGCTCCAAATCTTGCCCTCTAGTTGGTATTACAGTATCAGTAATTGGTGTCTCACGTTAACATTTATTTAAAGCTGCTGATTTAACATTTAAAAATCCTGGGGTTAATGGATCTGTATTCACAGATCCATTAACCTCAATAAAAACAAATGGAACCTCTTGTGAACTAAAATCAGTTCATATCATGGATATGCTTTCTCTAATACTCACAACATTTAGATGGTCCTGATAAAATGTCAGGTCATAAAAAGGTCTACTAACATAATAATATTCAAGGTGATTTTCAGTCTTTGCCGTTGTTATTGTCCTAGGCAAGAGAAGCATAGCTTCTCTATATGGTATAGTCCATACAAAAATGGTCTCCCACGCATAAATTTGCTACGGCTTGTGGATTCTTTCAACATTCTAGAATTAACCTTCTCTAAAACTTCCATGACTTACTAAAGCCCAAGGTGCTACCTCACTACTAAGCATAGACCTCTAAATCTTAGGTACTTCAAAATCTGATCTAGGTTCCCTTTTTTAAGAAAATGGAGTAATCAGACATAAACTTATATGATCTAGGCACTACTGCATTCTAAACAAATATTGAGAACTGGAGGAAAGGCACTAGAACAATTTTTACTACTTTTTAGCAATGTGAGTATGGCAAGTCACTTAAACTGAGTTCAAGTTGTTTTATAATAATATTCAAGTATAGGAATGTTTTTATGGGTCTTTGTTTTTTAGTGTTTTGAGGTTTAAAAGCAGCTTTTTCCCCTAAATTAATCAGGTATGAGATACATTCACACACCATAGATGCACAATTCAAATGAAGTATTAGAACATTTACGACATCCTAAAAGTTCCCCAATATTTCTTCCTACTGTGAATATACCATACTAGAAGGGAAACCATTTTTCTGACTTGAATGAAATCTTTTAATAATAATGCTTTGCATCTGGCTTCCTTCATTCATTCTATGTCTGTGAGATTTATTCATGGTCCTGAGTATAATGGCCGTTCGTTCTTCTTTACTGTTGTTGTATAGTATTTTATTATAGAGACTTACCACAATTTATCTCTTCTACTATTTTGAAGATTTGGGCTATGTCTAGTGTGGGGCATTATGAAGGATGCCCTTTTTCAAATAAAACTTCCCATGATTGTGGTGGTATCCTTTGAAAGAGAAAACACAAAGCTCTACTAAATAATCTTCATACCTGTAAAGAGTATTTTAGTTATCCATGGCCACATAACAATCAACTCAAAACATTCTAGCTTAAAACAATAAAATTTTTATTATTTATAACAACTTTCTGGATCAGAACTTGGTCATGACTAGAACAGCAGTTCTTTTGCTCCACAGAGTGTTGACTAATTCAGCTGGTTTTAGCTAGCAACTAACCTGGGCTGAAAGATCCAAGAAGGTTTCATATTCTTCTCTGACACCTCATTTCTACCTCAGGTAGCTTTTTCTTTTTATTTTTTCTTTTAATTTTTTTTAAGCTTTTATTTCTTTATTTGTCAGAGAGAGAGAGAAAGAGAGAGAGAGAACACGAGCAGAGAGAGCAGCAGGCAGAGGGAGAAGCAGTCTCTCTGCTGAGCAAGGAGCCAGAGGTGGGACTCGATCCCAGAACTCTGGGATCACGTCCTGAGCAGAAGGCAGAAACTTAACCAACTGAGCCACCTGGATATCCCCCCAAGTAGCTTTTTCAAATGGCTAGCTTGGAATTTCTCATAGAATTGTGTACTCAGGTTTATTACTTCTGTGGAATAAACATGGAAGCTGATGGATTCCTTAATGTCTAAGCTTGAAACTGAAAAAGGGTCTTTCCACTGCATTTTATTGGTTATAAGAGTGGTCTGTTTCAAGGGAAGGGATAGAGTATTTACCTTTAAAAAAAAACGATTTATTTATTTGAGAGACAGAGATAGAGAACATGTGTGCAAGTTGGGGGAAGGGCAGAGGCAGAGAATCTTTCAAGCAGACTCTATACTGAGTACAGAGCCAGACATGAGCCTCAATCCACAGCCCTGAGATCATGACTTGAGCGGAAACCAAGAGTCAGACACTTAACTGACTGAACAACCCAGACACCTTGAGTATCCTTTTGGTAGTCAGAATTGGGATCACACATACCATATGCTAAATTTTATATCCCTGATGTAAATTCACTCACACAAATACATCATTACCCTCATTTTGGATATGGGAAACTAAAATTCACAGAGAGAAGACACTTGCCCAGTGTTTCTCAACTTTTAAGTGAACAAAACCTGGATATAAACCTGATTGTACTTGACTCTGGGCCTATGTTACTCATTACTCTTATTTTGCCTACAGAAAAACATTAATTCATATTTTGTATTTCTTAGATTTAAACAAGAAAAGAAAAACTCTGAAGTTGCCTTACAGGCTACATTACACATTTTTGAAATCATGGCATAATTAATATTTATGTTACAGTCACCATACTCACTTTACATAGTGGATTCAAGACAAAGATACCATATATCTATAGGCTAGGAACCAACTATTAATTCATTTAGGCTGTTGAATAATAAATTTTGTTGTGGAACATTTGTTTAGATTGATACAAGGTTGTAGAAGGTCATCTTTATCCTAAATGAGAGCATGTCACTTTCATGCTTAAAACCATCTATAGGCTTATTTAGAAATATTCCTAAGCTAATCATGGTGCAGAAATATTACAGTACTCTCCAAAACATGTCAAGCTCATCTCTACTGACTGGAGCCCTCTTCTCCCACACCCTAGCATCACTAACTCATCCCATCCTTATAATATATGCTCAAATGTCAGTTTCTCAGAGAAGACTTTCCAGACTACTCCATCAAAAATAGTGTTTGTCAGGCTTTTTCCCCTCTGCCATATGTATATAATCTTGATTCCTTATTTGAAATTATAGATTTTGCTTGATATTTCTTGTCTGTTTTCTTCACTATAGCATAGTGGAATGGAAAGTAAATGGTTTATTTTTTTTTTGCAATTGTATATCTAGCAATAGATCAATACCTAACACTCAGTAAGTGTTCATTAAATTGTAGCTGAGTACATGGATGGATAGACTGTCGTATCTTCTGAGGGCGTCCCCACCATGTGACCGACTACTCAAGCCCCTGCTTTTGTTGAGATACGTATACCACATTATACCCCCATAATACTTTAAGTGTATTTTTATTACTGCCCTGGACTTACTGTGTTATCAGTGTTGCTTTACTCACTTGTCTCTTTGAAGATTGAGATCAGTGTTATTGTCTTACTCATGTGCTTATTCCTAGTATCTCACACATTGCATGATATATTATTGGTACTCAAGATATCTTTGCTGGATGAACACAGAATAACCACTCCCTCCATTAAAAAAATAGTTATAGCACTTAGTTTAATCTACTCTTAACAAAATACAATAGTTTAACATCAAATTGGCATTTTAATTTAAAATACATTATAATTACCTAGAAGATTGTATGTTGGGAAGATTGGCTGAAAATGACATTGTATCTTGAATCCACGTAATTTAGTGAGCAAGATATGTTACCCTAATTAAATTTCTAAAGAATTTCTTCCATTTTAATGCCTAGTTTATAATTCAGAGAAAATATAGCCTTCAAATTGGAAAGTCATTTGCAAGGCACAATCACCATGTTGGAACTTAAAGTAATCCTCTGCTCAGCTAAAATTTCTTTGGTGACCTTAGAAGGTCAGCTCAACATTTTCAGTTTAAATGGCCCAGTCTATAAAATGGAGATGATATGTGTAATGGGTCAATGGCTGAATAATGGTTGTTTTTTAGAGTAAAATATCCTAAGTAGGATTATAGTATCTACACACCTAAGGGATTTTTTCTGTCCTTTTCATTATGACTTTGTATGTGATACATGGATAAAAGGAATCAGAGGTTCATAGCCCCCCTCCAGCCTCCAGGCAAAATAAATCAGCTTTCAAGAAAAAAGACACAAATATTTAAATGTTGAAATCTCTATCTACCTTTGCTTTGACCCAGTTTTGTGTCCTTCAATGCAAAGATGAGTATAAAGCCCCATTTTACCCCTTTAGCAGATTTTACAGAGCTCTTCTTTGTGTTTACTTCTTCTTTCCAGTTTTTCCCCTACAAAGGAGTACACAAACCAATTTGCCAGTGTTAGAATCCTGTAAACTCAAATTTTCTGCCTCCCAGGAAATCTACTGACCAATTTATTAGTGTCTTTTCTGTATTTCATTTTTTTTTAACCTGGAAAATTGGAATTTCATATGAGTAAAAGAATTCCCAAGAATAATCTGAGAATTAGCACAAAATTAATATATATCAACAAGAGATGAAAATATACAATGAATTTGAAAATGTAATACTTAACACTAAATCATACTGTTAAAGATTTATGATGATATTTAATGACCGAAATTGTATGTGATAGTAAATTTCCAAAAAAGGCTTCCAGTACCATTAAGGCAGTTGCTCATGGTAAACACTAAATTGATTTCCAGAAGCTTGAAATGTCTGACTATAATTAGGCTTTGAAACCTGTTCCAGAAAATCAGATGAGCATCAGAAGCTCTTAAAAAGCTTTAATTACTATGAAAATAGTTGAAGACTTCCAACATCAAAGTCTATTGTCTTATAAGTAGTATTAGTCTATTATCATAACAGTTTGGTAAATAAGGCATAGCCAAGTTTAGAAAATAGTGAAAAAAATATTTCAAGTATTTCTCTATTTAGCAAAATAGACATTGTTAGTTTTCTGGTGCTGTGAGTTTGTTTCAACTCTACTAAGCATCAACTAGATTGCATTCTCATGTTGGAGAGTAGAATGCATCACTGTGTGAATTGAAATGCATTACTCTGTGAATTGGAATGAATTAGGTACACTCTATTGCACTTCTCTCCTGTCATATTTCTGCTGTTCTAAAAATGATTTCTATAGGAGTTTACTATCAGATCCAAGACAAAACTTTATAAACAAAATTTAATGGAAGCTTTCATCTGTTAAATTTCATTACAACTCATATTAGCTCCTTTTTACACTATAAATGTGCTTATTCTAAGTTACAGTTGTATTATCCACAAGTGGCTAGGCAATGCAATGGTTTAAATACCTCAGGAAAGAAAGAAGAGAAAGTTTTTTCCATTAAATACTCATCATCTTTAATTCTTTTAAAATTAAAATCAAATCAAAGTATTTTTTCTTTTATAAACATGATACTTAATTTGGAGAAAAAAAAGTTTAGTTTGATCAAAATAATAATGATCCCAAACCCCCAAAAGTCCAATATCAAAGCTTTATATTTTTAATTAAAGTTTAAATAATTGGATTTGGAGAGTGAGGGATATTTGAAGGAGGTAATGGGAACACCTTTCTCTTAGCTAATACATTTCAAAAATTAGGTGTATATTCTTATATCAAAATGGCTTTTAGATTGGTGTATGCCCTTAATAATTCACCCTCAACTTTGACAAGTTGAAATTGTTACCTCATTTAGTACAAGCATTTAAAATTTTGTATGGGGAATGTATTGGAGAGTTCAGAGTATAAAAATCATGATTCTCTTTGTTTCAATTCTGTGAAAACTGAATTCACATGCAGAAATGACATGGGTCTCATTTTAATCCTTTACATTTTATGTGTTCACTGTTTTCTTTAAACTTCATTATCTGAGAGAATGGCATGGTGTGTGTGAATGTGTGAGTGTCTGTGAGTGTCTATGGATATACATTAAAGATAAAGGTGTTTAATTTGGCAGTACATCCTAGCAACATTTCTAACATTGGTTTGGTTTTCTTGGTGATTCTATCCAGGACTCCATAGTGTTTTTATGCTCACGGACTTTTCATTTTGCTCAAATAAGTCATTGATCACCAAGTTCAACTCTTTTTCCAATTACTACAGCATGCTGGGTGTCATGTATTAGCAGGGGGAGGCTTCTGTGCTGTTGCTTAAAATCATTGCTTGACAACAACTTACTTAACACATAATTCAATAAATATACAAAGTGCACAGGAAAATTGACAATACACTTGTTTGAAGATAGCAATAATGCAGCATTAATATGCATGTTTTTTGTTTGAATACTATAGTAATATTTATTACATTGATATCTAACTAGGGATAAATAAATAGCACTATCAATCCTATTTAAAGATGAGTTATCTATAGCTAATTTGAATATTTTTACTTTATATATGAAATCATATTAGCAATAGAGAGCCATCTATCTGTAGAAACTGAGTGGATATCGCAATGTTTGTATTAATAAAGTACTCAATAAGTCCGAATTAGGAAATACACTATTTCTTATCTGGCCTGTTAATATATATGTATCTACTTTATTAACTAAATATTTGCCTGTCTTCTATTTTTGGTGTTAAGTTGCTGAAGTCCCAAATACGCTAATTCAGGTTATATGTAAGGGACCATGTACTATATATCTAAAGATCTTTTACCATAATCTGAATTTTTCTATCATAAGGATCCTTAAAATTAATGGGATCTGCCTTCTGATGAGTCTCGAAAATGGCTAGCCCTGGTGAAAATAAGGAAATCATTTACCTCTATATATCCAACATTTAATTGCTTTGTTACCTCAAACAAATTCTTTAAATTTCTTAGACTCTTGTTTTCTTATTTTAAAAATTGGAATAACTGTTATCTTACAAATTTTTCATGAATACCAAATAAGTTAATATAATAAAAAGTAAGCATCGCAGTGTCAGGAACACAGCAGTGCTCATCAAATGTCTGTTCATCTTCTTTCATTCCTTCCTATGCCATTCCTGGGATTCATTTGTGTCATCCTACTCCCTGACTACTTAGGCTAGTGGTGGTTGTACCTTTGTGGATGGTGGCTTGGTCACAGTGATTATTGGAATGCAAGAATGTTGCTCGACCCTTTCTACTACATTATTCCATTTGCTCTTTATGACTGTCCAATAAAAAAATGTCTTTAAGGTAACAGAAACCCTCTAATTTTCTAAGCAACTATTTTATTCTCACTGAATAGACTCTATGAGATTTTATGACAGGAGATCACAAATTCATTCTTGCTCTCCCCGCTCTTACACTTACACTACTTAGAGGATGTATTTTGATATATTTGATGTTTGTTCATTTAACCTCAACTACATTAGATGTATGTTCTCTTGTTTAACCTCCTTACATCCTCATGTGTTACTTTTTTGTTTCTCTATACAGAATCCTTTTTTTTTAAGATTTATTTATTTGAGAGAGGGAAAGAGAGAGAGAGAGCGTGTGCGCGCACGTGCATCGGGGTAGGGGTAGGGGGAGAAGGAGAAAGAATCTCAAGCAGACCCCGCACTGAGGTAGGAGACCAACACGGGGCTCTATATAATGACCCTGAGAGCGTAACTTGAGCCAAAACCAAGAGTCAGATGCTTAACCAGCTGCATCAGCCAGGCACCCCCATACACAGAACCCTTTGAATACTTTTCATAATGACTAATGAAATTGCGTATAAATTCGCATGTATGAACAGAATTATATTTTAATTTATTTTTAATTTATTTGACAGAGAGAGAGAGATCACAAGTAAGTAGAGAGACAGGCAGAGAGAGAGAGAGGGGGAAGCAGGCTCCCTGCTGAGCAGAGAGCCCTATGCAGGGCTCCATCCTAGGACCCTGAGATCATGACCCGAGCCGAAGGCAGAGGCTTTAACCCACTGAGCCACCCAGGTGCCCCCAGAATTATATTTTAAATCATGACAGAATGTTTCCTGTTTTATTTTATTTTTTTTTAATGGAGGCACGGATAAGACACTATGGGAACAAGATGGGGAAAAAGTTATCTGTTTGGAGAAGCTGGAAAACCACAGAAGAGATTTTGCTGCATCTTGACACATGAGTAATAGATTGAGTAGAAACATAAGAAGAAAATAATGTCCACCCCTAAAAAAATGTAAAATAAAAAGAACAGAGGCAAGAGTATAAAAGAATACCAAGTGCTTGGGGAAAGGTGTCAAATGTGTTATGGCTATCACAGCAAACTTTCTGGTGGTTATTTACTTCAGTATCAGTTTTAACAATTTCTGTATATTTGCAGGAGAGCAATTTGAAAATCACCACGTCTTTAATATATCAAATGCATTAAAATCTTAATCTTAGATAAATAACTGTGAATACTTAAAATACAAATGACAATCCATTAAATTTCTTTTACTTGATTTACTATAATACAGTCTACTTACTGAGTTGAAGATTATATACAAATTACTACAATTATATCCAAACTATGTTCAAGTAAGAAACTAAAGGATAATGGCTGTTTATTTCTCACCATCAATAGCAATCTCTTGCGTATTTCAGATTATGCTATCATAATGTGAAAGTAAAGGCTTATCTTACTCTACCTTTTCAAAATATTTTTACAAATGCCTATGGCGTAAAAATGATAATAATAATAAATTCTGATATGTTAATTTTATAATGTTTTGTTCAATAGGCATGGCCTTTATTACAGTGGGAATCTGATTCTCCCTTACTTAAATTATAACAAGTAAAATGGAGCTTATAATCTAGAAGAGAAAGCATATTTAGATATCCAAAAAGAGAAGATCCTCTCTTGTACTGTAGTAGAAAGAAAGGGAGGGTGGTGAAAATCATGAATGCCTCAGTGAAACAGTTGGAGTCAATTTTATAATACTTTTTCAGAGCTGAGCATGCATGGATCTCTTCTATTCTCTCTCCCTCCCTCTCCTTTGGTCTCTCCCTCTCTCCCTCTCTTTCTCTTCCACTCTCTATGTCTCTTTCTCTCAGACACACACACACACACACACATTATTTTTAGAAAAAAGCAATTATAATAACTTTTGATGAGATTCTATATAGTGAGACAGATCAGCTAATGTTTTATTAGAAAAGTATAATATTCCCAAAAGGAAAGGCATATTTGATAGTGCTTATAGGGAATTAATGAAAGAGTCTTTCACTGAATCCATTCCAATACAGTTCCGATGATAATATCTCAGTGGAGATTTTGTGGTGATTACTGGTCTGGGTATCTACTAAGGTAGAGAGTGCTTTCTGCACAGGTGTGGAGTTAGAAGAGAGTATCAGGTACCCATTCCATGTGAGAGATTTCCAGCATATTAATCTAACACTCCAAAGGCAGTGAGCATAAGCAGCTGTCTCTTAATATGAATCTGAACTTAAATAAGTAAATAAATGATAAACGAATGAATGAATGAACAATTTAAATAAATTTAAGTAAATGATTAAATAATTTAAAACACCTTTTTATTATTACTTTATTATTATTTTATAATTATTTTATTATAAAGGAAAAAATGAAAATACAAAATAGTAAATATACATGATGTATACTTGAGATCATCCTGTATATACAACTCTGTATCCTGCTTGTTTCACTAAGTCAAACATTGTTTTGTGTGATCCTCAGGAATTTGAAGTATATTCTACTTACAATGCTTATAATGGAATTTTGCAAGAGTTTCCCATGCAGCTGGTAGGCTCAATGAATCTTAGGCCCAATTTCATTCTTAACAATAAGTAAGAAGACAAATCTCAGGTTCATGTTTGTGCAGGTATATATCAGGAAAACTGCTCTGGTTAATATAGAATACTCATTTCCCATAAGCATGATATATCTACTGCATTAGCTGGAGGCTTAAGCAGTCTGTAAAACTGGTGCCTTAGATGCTAATGGTTGTAGGATTTTTCAGTAGAGTAGCATGACCTTGGATGATAAAAAATGGAGTCTGCCCCTAAAGTAAGGATTGGCAAGCTTCTCTGTGAAGGTACAGATGATAAATAATTTTGGATTTGTGGGCTAAAAAGACAATTGAGACTAGTATGTAGTGAATTGTGAATTAAGAAAATATGTAAGTTTCTATACTTTTTTATTGATGACATTCAAATAATGATAACTAAGTGTCAGTTTTTATAGTGCACGTCTACTAATAAAAAGAATAACATTGAACTTAACTGTAGTTCACAATTAGTGTTCCTTATCATCATAGTAGAAAGGTGGCCTCATTCTCCCATAAAGCTTCTCCTTGCTTCTCTGAAATACAGTGATCTTCCCTTCTGGCAACTCAGAAAAATGTCTTCTGTGCCCTCTTTGGGCACATCTATACTACCCTCACTGTCTTGGAGAACTTTGCATGTGGAACTACGTTAAAGGACAGGCTCTGGGGTAAGACACTCTGGGCTTAGATTCCAGCTGAACTACTTGTGGACTTTGATTTCTTACTTAACCTATCTAGAAGCTTCAGTTTCCCTGTGTAGAAAGTAAGTAATACTACCTGTCAGAATTGTGTTAAGGTAAAAGAAGTACATTTGTGCAAAGATGTAGAACAGTACCTGAAATTATAAAGTGTTGAATATGAAGGCTATGACTTTGATGTCTTTTCAACCATTTAAAAATTAAACTGTTCTTAGCTTGTGAGCCATACTGAAAAAGCTACAGGCCATCATTTGCTAATCTCTGCCCTAAAGTGAACACTGTGTGCTGGTTTACGCACAACTCTCACCTCATGAGTGTATCCTTGTCTTCTTACCTGCTGGGAGTGCTGTTTGATGCTAAACCTTTGTCTTGAAATCTAGAATTGTCTTTCTCTGAAGGGAGCTGTTTTACCAAGGTAACAGCCCATCTCCAAGGACAGCTGCATCCAATGGCTAATCAAGATTATAAAGGTTCATTCTCACAGACAGGATTACTCTGAAAAACCATCCCAGCTCCTGAGCTTCTTGTGGGATCATCTGAGATCTGTATTGCAGCTCTAATGTGGTGCACCATTTCCTCTGCTCAGTTCTGTTTTTCCACTTTCCATAGGTTTTCTTGAGAGGACACCTCAGAAAACTTTAATTATCCTACCCCAAACCCTACTTTAGATCATTTGTATCCCCTACCCCCAGTATTGGCAGTTTTGCACTGCTGAGTTTATGCTCTTCAACTTTAAGTTTCTCACATTACTCTTTATCAGTCACATTATTTTTAGGAGCTTTAGGAGCTTCATAAAGCGGTCCTTATAATGTATTTTGAGATGTAAAGTAATACTGGAACACTGTATTATTTTCATATGATTTTCATGTTCTAATATGATTCTGTGATTCTCCCAGAAATGAAGCTGAGTTAAATAAATGTGAAAATATTTAAGGACCAAATTTACTTATGTTCTGTATCACAGTATCTTCCTAATTATAACAAAAAAATTCTTTCTCTTTATTGGGGTCACTTTATTCTAACACCCACACACAACCACCAATCTTGTATTCAATAGGATCTTGATTTCAGTAGAGAAAAGGCTCAAATGAAAGGAAGATTTACAGTCTGGTTATATAAATACAAATGTGAGCTACGAAGTTGTATCTTCCTCAGCTTAATGCAATAGTACTGCTACTGATCTGATGAATAAAGTGAAATACAGAGGGTATTGTGATAGATGGCGATTATAAAAATATGCACACCAGTTAGGTTTATGACCTTATATGAATGTAATGAAATGTTGGCAGATAGCAATACTTCCACACTACCATGAGTCTCCTTAGCTAAAGAAGACATAAATAGGAAACTATTTCTATGAAAATGTACTTTTTTAGGGTTAAATGAGACTTCATCTTGCTACCAGATTGGGTAGCTTTAGAACAAATAAAAGGAAATACTATACATAATGAGCATAATGAGCAGTGAATGGATGAAACGTTTTACTTCCAGAGGTAGATAGGCTGATAGAATAACTGCATTCAAACAGGGCTAAAGTAATGCATGATTAATGGATCTGTGTTAGTCCAAATACTAAGTTTGTCACTATCTTGGTACTCTGTTTTTTTTACTTCATGGAGTTAACTTCAGTGCCATTTCCTTCAGAGATGATGATTTAAAGAGAACCCCCTGAGCCACTACTAGGTTATAATTTGGGTATTCGTTCTTCTGCAAGGATGGAGATTAATTTTAGTTTCATATAACTAAGATGGCCATTTCTTCCCATACAACTTAAGTGACAAAATTTCCAGGATTTTCTTGGACAAACTGAATATTGAGGTTAATATCCCAATATAGAGCAAGACTCCAGTAATGACTGCTTGAGTTCCTTCAAGCTTGTTTAATGTACATGATCATATATATTCAATAGTATTGGCATCACCTGGGAGTCTACTAGAGATGCATATTCTGGGGTCCTCCCCCACATTTATTGAATCATAACCTGTGGGGGTGGGGTCCAGTTGTCTGGGTCTTAGCAAGTCCTTCAGGTAATTTTGATGCCCATCAAAATGAGAACCACTAATGAAAGGAAAAGTAAAATGAAATGAAAGGAAAGGAAAGGAAACAAAATAAAGTAAAACTAAATTGCTATGATGGAAAGTATGTTGCTTAATTTTGGCTACAAGTGAATGATCATAGAACTTAAAAGTTGTGTACATTGGGAAGTTTTTTTTGTTTTTGTTTTTAGATTAGGCTCTATCAGGAAATTATTCTCTCAAAAAGATAGGCTTATATGAAAACTCCCCCATGCTGGCAACAAGAGGCATATTTGAGAAACAACATAGTGAGACAAACCACTCCTAAGAGAGAGTGAAAAAAAAAAAAAATGCAGCATCTGAATTGGAACAGAACAAACACTTGGTTTCAGGCAGTTTAGTTCCTGAGATTTTCAGAGCTTGAAGACACTCAATAATTAAAGATTGAACAATGAGTGAAGATAGAGCCACTGAAAAACAAAAACAACCAAAAAAAAAAAAAAAAAACAAACCAAAAAACAAGTCCCCCTCCCTTCCAATTAATAGTGAAGTTTCTAATTTAAAAATATAAATAAATTATCCCCTTTATAAGTCTTGGAGCATAAAGTAGCCAAGTTTTTGAGGAGCATCACATCAATAACTTTATTTAATACTTGCATTTTCAATACAAATATAACAAAGCTTATTATAATCTCAATTCTTCTATTACCCACTTCTCTCTCATTCTAGATGCTTCAGATCCTCAACTTTATTCCCAAAAACTTTCCCCCAATTCCCAGCTCTCAGTTTTCTTCTTGGTCCTCAATTCTTTTTGTATGTAGATTGACAATATTGTATGTAGATTGACAATACAATGATAAAGAATTCTTTCTCTTTAAGAGAGAAGAGGGGAAGTGTGGGCTAACAATTGCAGTATTTTCTTTGGGAAGCCAAGATAAGAGGATAAAAAAATGAAAGCATTTCCTTGTTAAATACTTCTATTCCCTTCCAGCTGAAACTGTCTGGTGTCCAGCTGATTGAAGAAGATCAGGGAACTAGGGAAATGAAAGAAGAGGTTCTAAATTCTTTTGCTCTATTGACAATAGTTTCTTGACACACATACAGTCAAAGATTTCACCAACTAGTTAAATACCAACTGCAGGTTCATTCTAGAACAAAACCATTGTTTTTATCTTATTCTCGGTTAGCTGTTTAATAAACACAACATTACTGTTATTCCAGAGTGACAGTCAGGCATTACCAACTAATACTTTTGTGATGTTTTGAATAGTTCTAAGTTCAGTAACCTATTCTGACACTTAACTAATAGCTATCTGTTCCTGGTAAACCTGGACTAACAATTGAAGTAAATAACCCTGGGCCCAAAGTTGGATTTAATGGTATCTTTATAAAATGATCCATTTAAACATGTCAGATTATAAAAGTGAAAAGTGAAAAATAAACCAGTTAACCATGATTTTTCTCAACATGGTATCCAATAATGTTGGATTTTTTCCCACTGAATCAATATTTATTTTGAAAATTTGTAGCTGCACACTAAGTCTGAAAATATTAACAATTCTTTATTCGGACAGGAAAAATCAGGACATTATGTATAATGGACATTTATGAGTGCTTGCTCTTCGCAATGAAATTTTTGCATATAATCATCCTGTCATATTTTCTCAACATCTGTATAAACTACTTTTTTTAAAAAGATTTATTTATTTATTTGAGAGAGAGAGAGAGTGAATGTGTGAGGGAAAGGGCAGAGGGAGAGAATCTTAAGCAGACTCCCCACTGAGAGAGAAGCTCTATGCGCAGGTGCTGGATCTCATGACCCATGAGATCATAACCTAAGCAGAAACCAAGAGTTGGACGCCTAACTGATTAAACCACCCAGGCACACCTAAACTACTATTTATACTTTGTATTTATTCATTCACTAGATACTGATTGAGTTTCACCTCTACCCCAGACACTCATTTAGCTATGGGGAATATAAAACAAAACAAACCTAAACCCTTGTCCTTATGGAACCTACCTTTCAGTTGAAACTATGGCTCAGAAGAAGTAAATAATATGCCCATATTTACATACTCTCTAAGTGCTGTAAATAAATGTTTCAAGTCTGCATGACATAAAAACTTACCTTTTTATGCATAATATTATATTCAGGACTCTGAGTCAGGGCATCTCTGATTTATTATATTTTCCTGATCACAGGGTAGATATTCCAATTGCTAATCAAAATTAGAATTATATGCCCATTTCTTTACTCTGCCACATAAAATCATCTCTTTTGACTTGAGGCACAATAGTAGAATTGGGTGTAATATAGTAGTACTGAGAGACAGAAATGATATAATTTAAATACCAGTTCAGCAATATATGAGAAGTCAGTAGCTTTAAAGGCAATATGCTAGTGTTCCGAAGTTTTAAAAAAAAGTAATATACTAAAAATATAATCAAATTGTATGCTTTATAGCAATGTAATAAGATATTACTTCTTTGGAAAATTTTAACATACTATAAATAGTTTATGGTATCTAGTTGTTTTCAGACATTCATGAATATATTAACATTCAGGAAAGGGCTTATGATACTACATAAAATGTATTTTTTCCTTCTTATGAGCCACCTATTATCTTAAATGTCCCTTAAGATGAAGAATCAGCTAAATATGATATTGTGCTTATTCTTATGTCTGATTCCAAAGCAAACATTACATATAACAAGCATTCTGGTGATAAATTCTTAGTTGAAACAGCATTCTTTTGGCATTATGCAAGTAGTTTATAATCTTCAATTCAATGAACATGCTGGGTTGCTCTATTTCATGTAAAGAGAATAATAGATTATAAGCTTAACTATTACCATTTCATATTTTATGGTCTCCCCAGCATACTTGGAGGCTCATTTTTCAGCATGACCTCCAGTGAGCACACATAAGTAAACAGAATCTTAAACTTGCTTAGAAAATAAGAGAAAAATATTTTGAATTAAATCTTGTTCAGCCAAAGTGGTTAGAAATGGAAATATGACAAACTCTCAAATGAACATGAAGAAGCATCATGGTATTATTATTATTACCCTTAACCCCTCTCAGTGTACTTACAGTGTATAAACTATTTTGAACATGTTTAGTTGCTTACAGATGACAGTAAATCAGCATTGATGAGAGATTGGGAAAACGAAAAAAATCACACTCACTCAAATTTAACTCAACTTACAAAAGGAATAGTGTTAAAAAAAAAAAAGGAATAGTGTTTACATAAAATATTAGAAAGAGGACTGGTATGTTTTCCTTGTCTTTGGTAAAAGTTAATATATATTGTAAATATCAGGTGTGCATTCCCTATGCCTATACATATCATATATCCAAGTGAAAAATTTCAAAAAAATCTGATTAGCTATTCAGTTGTTATATAGAAAAAAAAAGAAAAATTATAGATTAGCGTTTGCCACTTTCCTACAGATATTTTGGCATAGTATATATAAGCTTCGGAAAACCAAGAATGATATTTGCTACTGAAAATCGACTATAGGCATCAACTTTCACTTCCAGATATGGAATTAATATTAAATCAGCTCTCCTGGTTTGGGGTTTTTAATTTTTATTTATTTTTTCTTTCTTTTAAATTTTTATTGGATTTATTTGAACTGAAAAAAAAAGTTCACCCATCTCTCCCTTTACCCTACCCCCAACCTCTTGCAGCCATCAATTTCTTCTCTGTATTACCTACAAGTTTTGTTTTTGTTTTTGTTTTGTTTTGTGTTGAGATTCCACATAAAAGAGAGATCATATGTTATTTGTCTTTGATATATTTCACTTAGCATAATGCCCTTGAGGTCCATCCATGGTGTTACAAATGGCAAGAATTCACTCTGTCTTATGGCTGAATAATATTCATATGTATCACAGTTTCTTTTTTTTTTTAAGATTTTATTTATTCATTTGACAGAGAGAAAGAGATCACAAATAGGCAGAGAGGCAGGCAGAGGGAGAGGGGGAAGAAGGCTCCCTGCTGAGCAGAGAGCCTGACACCGAAGTTAGATCCCAGGACCCTGAGATCATGACCTGAGCTGAAGGCAGAGGCTTAACCCATTGAGCCACCCAGGTGCCCCTGTATCACAGTTTCTTTATCCATTCTTCCACAGATGGACACATATTGTTTCCATATCTTGGCTACTGTAGTAATGCTGTAATGAAAATGAGGTGCGTATTTTGCATATATGAGGTGCATATTTTGAGTTAGTGTTTTCATTTTCTTTAGGTGAATACCCAGACATAGAATTGCTAAACATATGGTAGTTCTATTATTTTTTGAGGAACCTCCATATTCTTTTATTTAGTGGCTGCCCCAATTTATATGACCACCAACACTACACAAAGGTCACCTTTTCTCCATAACTTCACCAGCGGTTATCTCTTGTCTTTTTGATAATAGCCAATCTGTCTGGTGTGAAGGGATATCTCATTGTGGTTTTGGTTTCCATTTCCCTGTTGGTTAATGATGTAGAGCTTCTTTTATTCAGAGAAGTACCTGTTGACCCTCTGTATGTCTTCTCTGGAAAAATATCTATTCAGAGCTTTTGCCCATGTTTTAATCGGATTTATCCCTATTGAGTTGTATGAGTTCTTTATATATTTTGGATATTAACCCCTTATCAGACATATGATTTGCAAATATTTTCTCCCATTCAGCAGGTTGTTTTTTGTTTCATTGATGGTTTCCTTTGATGTCCAGAAACTTTTTAGTTTGGTGTAGCCCCACTAGTTTATTTTTGCTTTTGTTGTTTTCAATTTTGGTATCAGATTAAAAAAAAAAAAGTCATCATGAAGACATGTGCCAAGGAACATACTGCCTATGTTTTCTTCGAAGAGTCTTATAGTTTCAGGTCTTATGTTTAAGGTTTTAATCCATTTTGAGTTAATCTTTGGTATGGTGTAAGATAGTGGTAAAGTTTCATTCTTTTGCATTAGGCTGTCCAATTTTCCCACTATTGTTTATGGAAGACACTGTCCTTTCCCATTGTATATTCTTGGCTCCTTTGTCACAAATTAATTGACATATAAACCCATATATGTGTTGGTTTATTTCTGGAGTTTCTATTCTCTTCCCTTGATCTGTGTATCTGTTTTTATGCCAATTTCATACTGGTTTTGATTATCTAGTTTTGTAATATAATCTGAAATCACATTAGGATAAAATCTCCAGCTTTGCTCTTCTTTCTCAGGATTACTTTGGCTGCTTAGAATTTTTATGTGTCCATACAAATTTTAAGATTGTTTGTTCCATTTCTCTGAAAAATGCCATTGGGATTTTGAAAGACGTTGCTTTGAATATGTAGATCGCTTTCAGTAGTATGGACATTTGAACAATATTAATTTTTTTTAATCTATAAGCATAAAATATCTTTCCATTTATTTGTGTCTTTAATTTTTTTTTTTAAATTAATGTCTTAGGCTTTTCAGTGTGCAGTTCTTTCACCTTCTTGGTTAAATTTATCCTAAGTATTTAATTCTTTTTGTTGGGATTGTAAATGGAATTGTTTTCGTAAGTTCTCTTTCTGATAGTTCATTATTAGCATATGTAAATGCAACAGATTTCTGCATATTGATTTTGTATCTCGAAACTTTACTTAAATTGTTTATGAGTTCTAACAATTTTTTGATGGAATCATTAGGGTTTTCTATATATAATATCATGTCCCTTCCAAATACTGACAATTTTACTTATTCCTTCCAATTTGTATCTCTTATTTTTTCCTTGCCTAATAGCTCCAGCTAGAACTTCCAGTACTATGTTGAATGAAAGTGGTGAGAGTGAGCATCCTTCCTTGTTTCTGATCTTAGAAGAATAACTTATGGCCTTTTTTATGCTGAGGTACATTCCCTCTGTACTGACTTTATTGAGTGTTATTATCATAAGATATTGAATGGACATTGAATTTTGTCAAATGTTTTGTCTGTATCTATTGAAATGATAATTTTTATCCTTTATTTTATAACATGGTCTATCACCTTGATTGATTTGCCAATGTTGAACCATCCTTGCATCCCTAGAATAAATCTAGCTTGGTTATGGTATATGATCTTTTTAATATATTGTTGAATTCAGCTTGCTGATATTTGTTGAGTATTTTTATGTCTTTGTTCCTCAAAAATGTTGACTTATAATTTTCTTTTATTGTGGGATCCTTGTCCGGTTTTGGTTTCAGGATAATGCTGGCCTCATAAAATGAGTTTGGAGGAGTTCCCACCTTTTCTATTATTTGGAAGAGTTTGAGAAGGATTGGTATTAACTCTTCTTTGAATATTTGGCACAATTTACTAGTGAAGACATCTGGTCCTGGACTTTTCTTTATTTGTAGGTTTTAGATTTCTGATCCAATATTCCTGCTAATAATCTGTCTGTTCACATTTTATATTTCATCATTCAGTCTTGGTAGATTGTATTTTCTAGGAATTTATCCATTTCTTCTAGGTTGTCCAACTTGTTTGTATGTAATTGTTTACAATAGTCTCTTAGAATTTTTTTGTATTTTTCTTTGGTATCAATTGTAATATCTCCTCTTTTACTTCTGATTTTATTTGAATTCCTCCCTTTTTCTTGGTGAATCTAGCTAAAGTCGTGTCAATTTTATCTTTTCAAACAACCAGCTTTTAGTTTCATTGACCTTTCCTATTGTCCTTTTATTTCATTTATTTCTGTTCTAATCTTTGCCATTTTTTTTTTTTCTTCAACTGCCTTTGGCCTTTGTTGTTTCTAGGTATAAAGTTAAGTTGTTTACTTGAGTCTTTTCTTGTTTCTTGAAGTAGGGATATATTGCTATGAACCTTTCTCTTAGAACTGCTTTTGCTGTATCCCATACGTTTTGGTATGTTACATTTCCATTTTCATTTGTCTTCAGGTATTTCTTTTCTCTTTTTATTTCTACCTTGACCCATTGATTGTTCATGAGCATGTCATTTTAATCTACACATATTTGAATTTTCCTGTTTTGTTCACGTAGTTAATTCCTAGTTTTATACTTTTGTGATTAGAAAAGATGGTTAATATGATTTCAGTCCTCTTAAATTTATTAAGACTTGTCTTGTGGTCTAACATATGATATATGCTGAAGAATATTATATGTGGTTGAAAAGAATATTTTGTTGTTTTGGGATGGAGTATTCTGTAAATGTCTGTTTAGTCCATCTGGTCTAATGTGTCATTTAAATGTTATGTGTACCTAATTGATTTTTTGTCTGGATCATCTGTTCATTAATGAAAGTTGGGTATTAAAGTCCCTTGGGGTCAGGATCATTTCTAATATATAGAATAGGGCCTAATATGTAATCAGAACCTAATTAGTATAATGTTGAATGCAAGATTGCACAATCATGAAAATATCAAATTATTTTCAAGGCCAGTTAAGCTAAAACAAACAGTCCTCTGTTTAGAAGGAAGCACTTTGTATTGCCTTTCTTTACCTTTCAAAGCATCTTGGAAAATTCGTATGCCCTCTATTTTCTAGCTGGCACTATTTATTTTTTTTGCATTTATTTTATTTAAATTAAATTAGCCAACTTATAGTACATCATTGGTTTCCGATGTAGTGTTCAATAATTTATCAGTTGCATGTGACACCTAGTACTCATCACATCACCTGCACCCCTTATAAGTGCATTGTTTTGCTGAATCTGCCAGGTCAAGTCAAAATTAATTTCACATTTGAATTTTAATGTGTCTAAATTGTTCTCTGAAGTGAGGGAGGGTTTCCTAGCACACTGGGAAAGTTTTCTATTTCAGCCATTAGAAATCTATTCAAAGGGGTGTCTTCAGAATAGAGACACTAGATTTCAGGGATATGAGATTTAATAATTCATCTAAAGGTAGAAAAAAAATTTGGTTAAGTGCTCAGGTCTCTTGCTATTTTTCATTTTTCTGTCCACTGGATATCTCTGTTGGAGTGGCATTCTCCTCAAACCTTATTTATTATGGCTAAAGATTTTATTTATTTACTTTTGCTTCAGTGAAAGGAAGGTTTTTATTTTCATGAATCAATATTAGTTTGGTTTGCTGTTTATGAAGGATAATCACTGGTTATCTTATAAAGACCCTCTATTTTAGTTACATATGTAATGAGGTATGTAAAATACTCCAAATAACCAATAGAATAAAAATATTTATAATAGATAATGTGTAACTTCTATACTGAAATATTAAATTGTTAGCTGGTTGGTTATTTATTAGTCAACTTTGATTAGTTATTTTATTTATATTTCTAAGAGAAATACTTTTATTTGCAATTTTGTGGCTACATGTATGCATACATAGAATCCAATGTGGCAAACAGATATGTATATTTACGGATATTTACCCCCAAATTTTCCTATTAATTATAAAAAGAAGAAATTAAGAACTGTGAAAATACTTTTTATATTCAAAAAATTCAAGTATAAATAACTCTTAGAAAATAAGTAATGAAGTGCTGATTTTTAATATGCAACTTCCATCAAATTAAATGATACTAATACATAGCTTAATTTACTTTCCTTTTGACTTTTGCAGTAAGATCATAATAAGACTAATGACTTAAAAAATATTCAAGGTCTTCATCAATTTTCCTAGCAGCTTCTATGAATATTTTGATACCTAAATCATTTTATTTTATTTTTTTATTGATATATAATGTATTATTTGTTTCAGGGTACTGGTCTGTGATTCATCGGTCTTACACAATTCACAGCACTCACCATAGCACATACCCCCCCCACCCCTAAGTCCATCACCCAGCTACCCCGGCCTCCCAAAAACACACACCAGTTTTTCTTCCTCAAGTACAACTTTTTGTTTGGTAATTATTTGTATTTCCATCAATTCTGTAGTTGAATAGTTTTCTTTTTCTTTTAATACTAACATTGGATACCCATTATGTGTCAAGACCTGTTCTAAATGTCTTACAGGCATTACCTCATTTCATCCTTACAACATCACTATATAATAAGAACTATTGTTCCATTTTACACATCAAAAACTAGAACATGGAGAGATTGCTGCCTGTCCAAAACCTCAGAGTTAGTACATGATAGAGCAAAAAATTGAACCCAGGCAGCCTCCAAAATTTACATATTTAAAACAAAGACATCTACTTCCAAAACAAACTTTTCTCATAAACATTAAAATTATATGTGGGGCATGTTCCTTTCAACACCTTTGGGGAATCACTCTCTTTGGCATCCTATAGTAGCATCTTCCATTGACTCTTACATTATGTGAGAAGGAATGTTTGAGTGGATACGAGTTTTACAAATAGTCTTTACTACTCAATATATTTATTTAAGAAAATTTTTGCTGTTTCTAACCTTGTAAATGCAGGAACTCTAATAATCAATACTCAGTAAGAATGTCCTACTGCACCCACTTATGTTTATCTATATAGGGATATTATATATTGAGCCACAGGGGCCTGCAAAGAGCACAGTTGAGACTAGTATCTAAGTATTCTGATCTCCAGCACTATTTGTGAATCGGCTAAAAATCTCAGAAAGAGAAGGAACTCTATTTTTTCATTCCTAGTTCTATCATTCACAGGGCCCAATGCATAATACCACAGTAAGCATTCCTGAACAAGAGACAAAAATCAGATTTGGTTTGCTAATGGTTTTCAGTTTGGACAGAATTTTTTTAGAGAAAATTATTTTTGGGATATAATCTTTTACATTTTTTAGGTTAAAGCAACTTGGATAAAATTTGATTATTTTTTAATTGAAGTATAATCGACATACAATATCCTATTAGTTTCAGATGTACATCATAGCGATTCAATATTTACATTTTTTCAAAAGGGAGAGAGAGAGAAAGCAAGTGTGCACCTACACGGGTAGGGTAGGGGGGAGAAGGGGTAGAAGAGGAGGGAGAGAGAGAATCTTAAGCAGTTTCCACACCCAGTGCAGAGCCCTCACTTGGAGTTCAATCTAACAATCCTCAGATCATGACATGAGCCGAAATCAAGTGTCAGTCACTTAACCAACTGATTTACCCAGGCAGCACTATGATTCAATATTTTTATACATTAAGAAATGAACCCCATGATAAGTCCAGTTACCATCTGTCACCAGACAAATTTATTATAATATCATTTACTATATTCCCTATGCTATACATTACATCTCCATGACTTATTTATTTATAACTGGAAGTTTGCACCTCTTAATCCCCTTTACTTACTTTCCCTACCCACCTCAGTTCCTCCCCACTCTGATAACCAACAGTTTGTTTCCTGTATCTATGAGTTTATTTCTGTTTTGTTTATTAATTTGTCTTGTTTTTTAGATTCCACATATAAGTGAAATCATATGGTATTTGTCTTTCTCTGACTTATTTCACTTAGCATAATACCCTCCAGGTCCATTGCTTTTGTCACAAATGGCAAGACTTAATTATTTTTTGTGGCTAATATTTCACTGTGTGTGTATACATACATACATGTATATGTATGTATGCACATATACATTTGCATGTGTCTGCAGGTATGTATGTGTGTGTATATGTATATATGTGCCATCTTCTTTATCCATTTATCTGTTAATGGACACAGGTTGCTTCAACATCTTGGCTATTATAGATAATGTTGTGATGAAAAATCTGACCCTTTAAAGTTCATGCCATATGTTTGCTGTTACTTAACAACTTAACATTGTTTTTTCTGGTATCATTCCTTATTCAGTAATCAAGTCTTTGGATATTCTGGGTTTCTTTAAAAGTCTGTAGAGTCTTTTCCTGAGCTATTGACAAAGATTTTGTGTAAAATGAGAGATACTTGTATTACCCAGCAGTATTAAGATTTCATCAATTTAAATTCTGGCCACTGTTACAATTATGTTGAATGTCAGAAAATATGCTTTATAACTTTTAATTTTTCCCTCTAATTGTCAGTTATTGCTTTACCATGTATTATGATCTGTAGAAATATCAAGATAAAAAAGAAACACTAATCCTGGACGGTGTGGTAGCCTTTTATTTTCTATCATGGGCCAGGTGCATCTATGTTTTGATCTTTACTGATTTATAAAACTGCTATTATCCTCCCAGTGATTCACTTTCTCTGTTCTTTTCCAAAGGCAAGAAGTCTTTATGTTGCTTCTTTAAATCCCAACTGCTGATCCAGTTCTCTAGAACAAATCTTACGTGAAAAAAAATACATTAGGAAATACTAGACAATGCATTTTCTCAGGTCGCAAGATTGTCACTACCAAGGTATCTATCTACCTATAGTGTCCTTAATTTTTTTCTACCCATGCTGAATAAAAATCTTAAAGTAATGACTTTTCTTGTTATACAAATGACACTTCTTAGTGAATTATAAATTATAATTATAAAATTATAAAAATTATAAGTATAAAATTATAAAAATACTTGTATTTTTGTTTTTTTTAGGGAGAGAGAGCATATGAGAGCAGGTGGGGGGAGGGGTAGAAGGAGAGGGAGAAAGAGAATCTTAAGCAGGCTTTATGCCCAGTGCAGAGCCCAACCCAGGGCTCAGTCTTACGATTCTGAGATCATGACCTGAGCCAAAATCAAGAGTCAGACACTTAACCGGCTGAGGCATCCAAGCGCACTAAAAAATTCTTTAAATGTATCAGTTCAAATTCTTCACCCATCTCCCATTTTGTGTGCTCTTCTCCTGTGACAATAATGTTTAATTTTAAGCACCTTCTATAGATAATAATAAATAATGATAAATTAAATAAATAATAATAAAATTATTTTTGCTATATAAGTTTGGTGACTAAAATAGGAGGGTTTTAGTAAGATAAATTTGAATCTTTTCTGAAAGCATAAACTTTTAGAAGTATGAATGAGGAAATTATAGAAATTTATCAGTTATATGTGCATCTGTTTATGACTTGGCAAAGCAAGGACCCTGGACTGCAGGACCAGGTACCTAACATAGAGTCTTAAGGACACATTCATTCCTATAGGCTTCTGTAGTTTTAGGAAGAAATATGTTTACTACTCGTCCTTTGATCTTTCTCTGAATTAAAGTTTTCTTATCACACACAGACAACATTCAAATCCATGAATGTCTGGGTACCATCTATAGTAGACAATATTTTTAAGAAACTCCCCATGGAATACTTCTTTTTTGAATGCTCTCTGCACCATGCTTATTAAGTTGTATCATACTCAACAAGATTTCCTTGTGAATCTCCTCAGAAAACCCACTCAAATTCTAAATAGAGTGAACCACTGATTAACTAGAAAACTCAATTAATCAGCATTGTTTTTTTTCTTCCTGAGCTCCAATTGAAGGATAAAGAATTTAATAGCAATAACAATAGCTATGACAAAAGAATTATATCATAAGTGATTTTTTTTTTCTGCAATGTGACTAGGATAGTCAAGATTAATTCTGATCCCTGGTGAACCAATTTTTAGCTTTGAGGCTACTCATGAATCATGGGAAAAATAAATTAGGTTTTTTACAATGTACTTTCCAAGGTATATATGGACTAGCACATCTAAGAAATATATCAGCCCACTAGTAGGAGGGAAGAAAAAAATATTTCATGACACTCAATTAACAGGAAACTTTATTGTTTAAGACTATACTACTGTTTTATGCTTTTGCTTAACCAAAGATTATAATCGTTATGTACATTTTCATTAGTATCCTTTGGGAAATCTAGTCAACTCTTAATGTTTGCTTTACTCTGAGGAATTCTCTGTTTCCCAACAAGAGTGGGCACTGAGTGCCTGAAGTCTGTGGCATAGCCGAATGGCTTAGGAGTGGATTCCTAGTGCAAGCTGGACAACTGGCTTCTCTCTCCAGCTGGTTGGTAGCACATAGGTGGAACCTAGGATAAATTTTTGAAAGCTGTGTGGGTATTGCATGTGGAGAAAATCAAAGGAAGGCAGTCTGCAGATTGAAGCAGTTAAGAAGAGCCTGTTTGACCTCTGTGAGTAAGAAATCAAGAGAGCAGAAGCTTGAACCTCTGACTTTTTTCCCCTGATTCTAGATTTCCTGGCTTTACGTTTTGCTCCTGAGTTGTATCACATGCCCTTGGACCCTTGGCTAAGCTAATACTAGTAAGCCAGATATTTGCAGCCAGAACAATTTTAACCAGCATCTACTAACTAGCAGTTAAGTCTCTATTACTTGCCGTCCCAGAAATCGTTTTTCTTATAAGAAAATAAATTATTTATAACTTTCGTTTTGATGTACTTCATATAGAAAGCACACTACTTGTGTTATCAAATTCTCATGACTTTGAAGTGAGACTTTGGTATTATTATTTTCATCTTGATAGTTGAAGACACTGAGGCCCAAGAAGGTTAAGAATACTGCAAGAATGCTCTTGATGAAATGGGGATTTGAATCCAAGCAGTCTGGTATAGAACCCATATTCATACACCCCAACTCAGTTTTGAAAATAAAATAATAATGGTGGAGATTATTTCCAACATATGGTGTTGGGGGGGATATGCAAGCATTTATGGGAAAACAAGTACGTGTGTGTGTGTCTATGTGCATGTGTACATATATATGTGTGCACACATGCATGTGTATGTGCGTATGTGTCTATATCCTTAGATATACAGAGATTAACTCAGCTGTGTTAGGTTATTGGTTACATATGAAAAAATCATATATGAAATTACATGAAAAGTTTTGCCAGCTTTTGTATTTCGTTATGTTTTCTGGGAATACCATCACATATTACATGTCTGAGTAAAAAATGTAACATTGTACAATGGGCATAATTGGGCCACTCGTGCCTACTTGATTTGGACACTCATACAGACCTCTGAACTGAATCCCCAACTTGGGCTGCTGCCTTCTCTAAGCAGTCATCACCTTTGCATAATCTCTCTACTCCGAGCTCTAACTGGGCAAACCTAGTGAGACAGGGTGAATTTTAAAAGGCCACCATATACAGAGCCACAAATTACCAACAGATCCAATGGTTCAAGAATAATTTCCTCTTCAGCTTGAAATGTAACTATGGCTCACTGAGAAGCCGTATTACCTCCTGATTCCAAGGAAGGCTTGTCAAAGCATAGCTCACAGAGTGTAAAGTTTTTAAAGTGCATTTGTTATAGCTTGCTAGTCTGACTATTAAAGTGAAACACTACACACCGTTAAACCTTCAAACTAGCACTGCACAAATACTTATCAAAAATATAGCTTCTGGGAGATTTGTTTACTCTAGAAATATGCTGTCTTTGCAGTTACTTTTTCCTTAATGAGAAGGCAATGCAGGATTTGTCTTTTCCATTGGAGGGCAAAAAGCCAAATACGGGGAATTGCCCTTCAAGTAACATGGCTATACCCAATTCCTAGGTGGGGGTTCAGAAATTTTCCTGAAAACACTTGAAGTTCTGAAATCTAGTTCCACATGTGAAAAATCTTTTGTTTTTTCTCAAAATTTCATATTCACCATGTTACTGATACATAATACGACAATTGAAAGTGTAAACCTGAAAAAAAAAAAAAAGAAAAAGAAAATGTGACCCTGAAAATATGCCTCTTGACTTAAGAGGTTTTATTTTCCTAAAAGTTTAAAGATATATATTCCTTTGCATTTGAGATAATCTAAACTTATCAGGCACTTGGAAAAATAATAGGCTGAATTAGTACTGTTTTAAAGCACTGTAAAAGCATCCTTTGAAACTTGATTGTTTGAGCCATCACCAATTACCAGAAGATTGTGTCTCCTTTTGTAAGCTCTTACATGAATTCAGTTCTTTGGCTTGCGCCTTGAGTATGGCATTTGCTTGAAGAATGTGTGGCCTGCCTTGTTAAACAATATAGGGTAGAGTAAAGGTCGAGGAAAAAAAAAAAAAGTAAACCTTCAGAGGCATTTTCTTGCTTTTCCCGTTTAATTTTTCATTTGGGTTATAAATGGCATCTCAAATAGAAGAAGTCTCCTGGGTTCATCAGGATCCTCTGCTGGCTTAATCGCGAGCATGACACATGTAGACATACACACTGAGAGAATTAGCAATTGCATCAAGAAGAGAAGGATGATCAATTATTCACCACATGCCACCAAACACAAGAAGCATGACCACTGCTTGTCTCTCATCTTCTCTGCTCTAGATACACAAACAAAGCTCTTTTTTTTTTCTTAATTTTATTTATTTATTTGTCAGAGAGAGAGAGAGAGAGCACAAGCAGGGGGAGCGGCAGGCAGAGCAGGCACAGGGAGAAGCAGGCTCCCTGCGGAGCAAGGAGCCCAATGCGGTACTCATCCCAGGACACTGGGATCATGATCTCAGCCGAAGGCAGCCGCTTAACTGACTGAGCCACCTAGGCTCCCACAAACAAAGCTCTTTCCAAAGCCTACATGTTATTGAGAGAAATATTCCTTTCAAGCAATTCTCATTTTCACCAAGTCATCTACATTTGACTTTATAACTGGACAACTATAATTAAGGAAGTAAGTTAATGAATTCCTTCTCAGTTTGATTTTTTCATTCCTTTCTCTCAATTTATTAAAAAAGAAAAAAAAATACCCAGGTTAGTGACCTTAAGAATAAATTTATTATATAATATTCACCTAGGAAATCCTGTAACATAAGCCTGAGTTATTAAAGTTTCTAGATAATCTAGGAAGGTCATGTGAAGGGTTTGGTAAATTCTTTCCATCTTTCTATGTTAAAAGAGACACTTTCCATCATGAAAAACTAGAAATTATCCTGACACTAAAGAGCATTCTGGTCATTTCATCTATATATGAATACTCTGGAGTAAAGGGATATGGGCAAGAAGGCAATTATTCAGTGGTGATCATTGCTTTGTGACCCATCAGTGTTTATTTATGAAGTATGCAATCTTGGACAGGTCACTTAAATTTATTATATTTATGCCTTTCACCTCTGTATAACACTTCATCTTCCAGCATTACGTACTCCACTAGGTTCTTAGAAGAATTAAATTAGATGATATTTGTAAAATCATTCAACTGATGTTACTTCCCATTTCCCCCTTTATGGCTGTTGCAAAATTGTTCAACATCTCTACCTGTTATTAAAACTTATAGTGGATACTATCATGGGCCAAAAAGACAGTTACTTTCTCTCAGATTTTCAGATTCTCTTTATTGCTTCTGAAAGAAGAAATTATGGCTTCTTTAAAAATGTCTTTGTTCTATGAGCTCTATATTTATTACGTAGCTTTATCATTTACAGAGACTCAATATGTGTTAGGAATTATGTTAAGCTATCCTTCAATTATTATGATCTTTTTGTATCCTCACAATAATCCTGAGGGAAAAAATCCATAATAATTTCCATTTTTCAGATAAATAAATAGAGACTCAGAGGAGTTAAGTATCCACAGTCTCAGGCCTGTGAAAGTCTACAATCGGTGCTCTCAAATAGCACTTCTCAAATTTTTAATGTATAGACAAATCTCCTGGGGATTTTGTTAACATGCAAACTCTGATTCAGCAGTCTGGAGTGAAGGCTAAGAGCCTGCATTTTAAACGAGCTCCTGGGTGATAACTCTGTTGCTGTCTTTGGACCACATTTAGCATACCCAGACTGAAACATCATGTCACACAACTTTAAATCTAGGCAATGCACACTCAGTAAGTATCAACTAAGGTAAAAGCAAAATACTAGTCAAAGGTTGGAGAAAGAGAAATGAAAAATGGCATCTGCTGATTTGTTCAGGTGGAATTTTTCTGGAATTAGTGACTAATTTTTTGTTGGGCCCATGTCATAGTAGGACAGTTATATGACCATGACAAGTGGCCTTTGTCATTTCATGTGTTTCTCTCTTTTGGGCCAGTTTCATTGACCTTCCTGAGCCCCTAGCCATATTTGACCTGGTGGATATTCTTGATTATCCAGTAGACCAGAGGGAGAATACTGCCTTTTCTAACCAGGTACTTTCCAGATCCTTTCCTCACATCATGTCTCAGTCTGCCCAACTAAGTAATAATACTAAAAGTCATGTTAGGCTCAGATGAGAAACCAGTAGGATGAGTTTGTTTGTTTGTTTGTTTTTAACTGAAATAATAGCAGCCTAGCATTAAGGAAGAAGAAGGAGAAAAGAAGAGAGAGAGAGGAGAAAAGAGGAAAAATAGTATTGGAGATGAAGATAAACACAAAGACCATAGACTTTGGAGTCGTTGAAGCCTCAAAATCCAGGAGATAAGAATGGTTAAAAAGGCAAGAGAACAAAACCTAGGAGTTAGTGTGTCACCTGCTTTTATCTTGAGAACAGTATGTATCAGAACAATATGTCCAACATAGTCCAGGGACACTTTCCCTTTGGCACATGGTTGCCATGTGACTTCATTTCCAAAGAGTTTACTCTTGGTTCCCCTCGTTGGAAAACGAGGTGAATGAGTCAGATAGCAACAGACGTTTATGAGGATCTAATATGTGCCAGGCACTGTGGTAAAGAAGAGACAATGTGGACTCTGACCTCATGAAGCTTAGAGTCTAGCAGGGAAGTTGAGGACAGGAGCAAATACAATCATCCCTATTCAGGCTCTGCCATAATAAGACTTAAATTTCTAAATTTCTGGCTTCTAGCCAGTAATCCCCAAAGTTTCCTTTTCTGATGCTTACTTATAAACCTTTGATACTTCCGTCACTATGTAGAAGCACAAACACACCCAAATGCCTGTCACTGTGTAGAAGCACA
Organism: Potos flavus; assembly: GCA_028534135.1. Taxonomy (NCBI): domain Eukaryota; kingdom Metazoa; phylum Chordata; class Mammalia; order Carnivora; family Procyonidae; genus Potos; species Potos flavus. The sequence continues at coordinate 85,147,363 of CM052895.1, read as the reverse complement.
AACACACCCAAATGCACAAACACACACACAAATACACCCAAATGTATTTCTTTTGTCATTGTATAATTTTATATTTTATATTGAGTATGACTGCGGTCGATTAACATAGATTCTGATTGCACGTATAAATGTCATTGAGCTTACTGGTAGACATGTCCAAACCAGGTAGAGCCAGCACAATTGTGTGTGATAATACAAATCACAAAATAAAGAAAATTGCATACATTTTTTATCTCTTGTATTCTAAATGATGGTTACCTTGGTCAGAAGTGATAAAGATACATATTCATGTAAATGTATGTTCATGGCTTCATTCAGTGAACCCTCAGATATGGTTCTGGCATAGGGAGCAAAACTGAATCCAGACATAAGCTTCACTTCTGGAGCTTATAGTCAAGTAGAAGAAATAAAATAGTAATAATGTTAATAAGTGTAGACAAACCAAGAACATGTTATGAAATAGCCTGGAACACAAAACAAAAGAATCTGAACTAAGGTGTCTTTTAGGGAAGGAGGTTTCCCATAGGAAATGACTTGAGCTGAGCTCTAAAAGATGACTTGGGAGACACAGAAGATGGAATCAACCCTGTTGTAGAAGGGGTCATGACATATTTCAAAAAGTCAAAGGCCACTGTGTCTGGAGGGCAGAGATTGTAGAAGGAAGTTCAGGCAGAGGCTATGTGTAACCTCGTGTCCCTTAAATACATAGGATGGCAATGACAAAATAGCAAAGCAAAGCAAGCAGTATTTCTGCAGTTCAACCCTAACCACAATAGTTTAGGTGTATGGAGGAGGAGTATGATATAAGTACCAGGAAACTATTCATATTTCTTTGTTTCTCAGTCACTTTGTCCTAAGGCTCCTTACTGAGTTGGCACACATTGTTCAGGTGCCCAGGTTAAAGCGGGCTTTTCTTATTTCTGACTTTGCACAGAAGTTCTTTGCTACTTCCTATGTCCTCTTATGCTGTAACAGTTGGATTTGCTTTATAATCTCTTATATAACAAAAGTGGTGCCTTGTGTGGAGTCCTAAGAGTTGTCCATAGGGACTGGAATGGAGCCACATATTTTACTAAGATCATTGCAAATAGTTCTACAAATTGTGTAAGGACCCACATGTGTAACAGATCTGTTAAATAACCAATGGTCACCATTTTCCTTGGTTCACACTTGCCCATTCATGTTGTCTCAACTGGATTCAGTGATTTCAATTTCATAAGGGCCCTCAGTCCCACAGACTCACATAATTAGACCTCTGGTCAAACCATTAACTTAACACACTCCTATCCCTAGCACATCTCCTATGATGTGTATTCACTACTTAGGTTTACATTCTAAGAACCTGTGCTGTGATATAAGTCCCAAATATATTTAAGTGACTTGAGACTTTATTGAGCAGCTACTAACTGTAGATACTACTTCATTCATTTATTTGTTAATTCATTACCAACTATTCATTTCATATCACCTAAATGCCCATCATAAGATAATAGAAACCCAACTGATACGATGGTGAAAAAACAAACTTGGGTCCCACATTTGTGGGAATCATTATGACATAGCATTGTTCTGAGAATCAATTGAGGCAGTGGATGTGAAAGAATTTTGAAAATGACAAATATTACACATGCATTAATCATTTTACTTACTACCCTTATGCTTAAGCAATTTGGAATATTTTCAGGGTGAAAATGCTAACATCAATAAAACATAGAGAAATAAATTTTACAGGAAACAATAGAATGAGATAGTGTATTTCATACTCTAGCTCACCAAGCAGTCAGATGTCAAAGCAGGCATTTCAAGTTGCTGTGAAACAGAGAGATTTCTTGGAGGAGACAAAAGCCGAGCTGGCCCTTTGACAGAGGAATTTCCATAAAGGATTACCAGTACCACTCTGCCTTCTTGACCCTTAGAATGTCTTATGAATAAGAACGTCTATTGTAAATCACTGCATTGTTTTGCCATATTTAAAATAGAGATCCCATTGTGTGTCACTGCCATTACAACTCTAAGGATAGATCTAATTATTTCTCCTCTAAAAGCGTGGTTGTGAAACAGATTTAGATTTCACTGCTCCTTAAAACTAAATGGAAAAGAAACTGATGGTTTTACAAAAGAGACAGAAAGGTGATTTATTTCTTCTACTGAAAATGCAGTAGATACCCTGTTGTTTCCTCTGCTTCTGCTGAATTATAGTATGGTCAGTTGGAATTGATATTCAGGTCAATATCATTCTTTGAAACTGGTAATTCTTTGTAGATATAATTTGTTCCTTATATGTTACTTAAGACATTTACAAAGGAACTTCCAGGAAACTTTTGGCCATTTCAACCATCATGAAACATAACATAATACAAAACCATTAGTGAAACTGGTGAGAAAAATGCCTCGACATTTGTTGAAATAAAAAGCAGTGGTATATTTCATTAAAAAATTCATAAGAAACAAAGAACACTTCCAACTAGGCTTCTGATTCAATATTTTCTTCTTATCTCCACATGGACTATTAAATTTAAAGTAAATACGGATGTCCCTCAGAAACCAAAGCCTTTGAAGACAAATGTGAAAATATATGTTAAGAGTATATATGACAGAACAGTTTTGATTTGGAACCTTTTTGTATAACCATAGTAGTTAGAAAAATGTAACTACCTATTAAGTTTATTTTGTTTCCATATTTAACCCCAATTACTCTGTGCAGGGGAATTCTTTAAAAATTTAATTCTCCCTCTTACTTTTTTATTTTTTTCTGCTTCTGCAAGCCTTTTCCCCCTCATGTAAATTGCAGCAGGTGCACAAAATTGAAGACATCACAATTAAATGTAATCAAATATTTTAGGCACTAAAGAACAGCTCCAGGAAAACAAGTCAAAAGAAAAAAAAAAAAAAAGGCGGCTTTAAGTGAGTGGATTTTCAAACACCCAAGGCACCATAGGACCAATTAAGAGAGTCAGATACCAGGACACATACTGACATTAATTATCTTTGAGTTCAGGGAAATAAAAAATAAAAGCAACAATTATCATAAAAAATCTCCACACAGTGCTTGTAAGTTGTGCTAATCTACAACACACCTGGGTTTCAGATATTTAAAGCGAATACTCAATCAGTTGGTAACGACCTCACAGAGGGGCTCATGGGACATTTTTTCCTTCCTGTGATCTGCCAATCAGACAGAGGGGCTAAAATGATGTCCAACAGCTACGTCTGCTTTATTTCGCATCACTCACATGAGTTGCAGACAGAAGCACTGCATAATTTATTCAATAAAGTAAGTCACAAAGCCAGTATTCTCTTTAGGGGATATTTATTCAAATAGAAGGAAAAGTCAAGAATAGATATTCAAGGTAAAAATTTGTATCGTTAGAGTCTCAAAGTCCCAGGATGTCTCTGTAAATTTATTCTCCCTGAAGCCAGAAAGAATCTTACTAAAGAGAACAAATATTTCAGTCTGGGAATATGGGTTTTCATTTTTTAAAATGCGCAGGAGGGGGCAGAGAAAAAGTTAAGTGCTATCAGCCAAGAGGAATAGAAAGAAAAAAAAAACTTTTTATTACAATTAACTGAAATTTGATTGGTAATTTGCAACAAAAGCATAAATTTATAACCAAAAACAGGATTTTTAAGTGCTACAAGTTTGCTGGGTTTCTAATAAACAGAGGAGCAATTAACATGAATATAAATTATTAGAAAGGACTATATAAATGTTTTTAGATTGAATGCCCTCAATATATATGGCCTTGGTATAAATATAAAATCACCAATGTATCTTACAAAATTTTTGCCTAAAATTTAATATATTAATATTTGTCAGTGTACTCCTGGGAGACAGCAATTATTTTTTTTCTTTTGTTTTTTATTTTTCATCTCATTGTCCCCTTGTTCCCTTCCTGTACCCATGGAGATGACTCTCTTCTTCAGGAAATATAAATTTAATTTATATATAATTTTTCAAACTTGGACATCAATTTTAGTATGTTACGTATCTTGAAAATATAGCTTTGATTTATTTTGTCTCCTAAATCAGTTGAGGACTGTGATAATGTGTGTGGTAATTTCTTAAAGTGTTAAAAAATACATGACGTTAGATAGCATGTGATGTTTGTATGTATATCTTTTTGTTTGTGCAAATTTGAGTAAGTTTTCTACTATGGTACAAAACACAGAATACATATGTAGGTATACTTAGGATTTATTTTTTTAAGATTTATTTATTTTAGAGAAGAGGAGGAGGAACAGAGGGAGAAAATCTTTCAAGCAGACTCCCCACTGAGCACAGAGCCCTCTGAGCAATGTGGGGCTGGATCCCAAGATCCACGAGATGATGACCTGAGTCTGAACAAACCAAGAGTTGGCCGCTTAACTGACTTAGCCACCCCGGTACCCCTATACTTAGGATTTTTTAAATCTTTTTGTTTATCAGGTCCACCATTTTAGTAGAGCTTCTAATCTGAAATTGGAGAGAACAAAGTATGCAGTTCTCTAAGTACTGCTTATCAATACACTGGTCCTAATATACTATGGAAATTCATTTTTAAAGTGTGTACTTTGTGGTAACACTTTGATTGCTTGACAATTATATGCCTTTAGATTAAGCAGCAAATGTTTAGTGGCAAAATATTGAGTTATTTTTATTGTACAAATGCATGTAGCTATGTTAACTATGGCATGGTCAAATATTTAGTCTGCCTGTTTATTTTTTTTAATGAATTTATATTTTAAAAATGTAACCTTGAGGTGCCTGAGTACCTCAGTCAGTTAAGCATCACACTCTTCATTTCGGCTCAGATCATGATCTCAGGGTCGTGGGATCCAGAGCCCCACATGAGGCTCCATGCTCAGGGGGAAGTCCGCTTGAGATTCTCACCCTGGCCCTCTCCCCTTCCCCCTGCTTACATGCTTTCTCTCTCTCAAAAATAAATAAATAAATCTTTAAAAAAAATGTAACCTTGAGATCTTAAGAAGTTTTTAAGAATCTTATCAAATCTAGAAAAAATACAAAATTGACAGATTTTACTACATCCAAATTAAAATGTATTTATACTAAAATGCATGATAAAAAAGTTTTAACAGATGAAAAATTGGGAAAAAAATTGCCTCATTTATGTAGTAAAGAGTTAATAATTTTACTAAATAGGAGTACTTACCGACTGTATAAAGAATATTACAATTTACTGATTTATTAAACTTATAATTTGAGTTGACTATAAGAGAGGATATTTAAATTAGATAAACACATAGAATAGAGCTAAAATTTACTAATAATTAAGCAAATGCACACTTAATGACATATTTAAAATATTAAATTTATAAAAATGAATTGATAGTACATAATGTAATTACCATCAAAATAAATAATAAACAGGTAAATATAAATTAAGTTAAAGGTTTTCATTTACAATATTTTATATTAATAACATATTAGAATTGGTGCACATGTCCATCACTTAGAGATTGAATAAATAAATAATGGTGCATCTATAAACAGATTATATTAACCATTAAAATTTGAATTTTAAATTTATTGTCATGAAATATTCTGTATATGGTCTATTCACAACTTAGTTTTTCACAAATGTTTGGACTACAATAAATGCCACAGATCACTCCAAACCAAAATTCTATGGTTGAAAATAAAATGTATTCTTTTTTTCTTCCCTCTTTCTCTCAAATCTGCAGCAGACATGTTTGGTTTTGCCGACAAAAATATTGTTTTTATAATTGAGCAATCAGTGAGATTATGATCAAAGATTGTCACATAAAAATCCAGATTTATGACTCCTGAGAAATCCAAAGATTTGGCCCCATTGGCCCTACATTTCAGGTGGTGAGTGTAAGCTAGGCTTGTATAACAAATGGGTTTAGGCAGATACTCTCCAGTTAGCCATGGTCCCTACCATTCTCTGTCGTTTCCGACACTGACTAAAGGAGTTAATTGCCATTTTAATTGCATTTAAATTCTTGTTTTCCTTTGGTAGGAAAACATTCTTATACTATTTGGCCTTACTCATTTGCATGCTTTGCAAGTGTTTGTTTACATCCCAGATCTGCTCTTCTCAACCTGCTTCAATTTAAAGAACCAAGTGAAAAAAGGATACATACTATTAAACTTCACTTTGCTCTGACAAGTTATAAGCAAATGTCCAAATTTTCTGACTAGTCTTGTTGTTTAACCTTTAACTTTAATGCTCTCCTATGTAAACTCATACCTAGTTCCAGAACTTCCTGACATGGCATTGCCATTTTGGATCTGTGATTTTCACTATGAATATGTTTTTTTCTTCATTAGTGTATATAACAACTTTCATTGCTGTAAGGCTACAGTATTTTGAATGCTTACTTTACATGCCCTGTGATTGGTAAGATTTCTATTATCCATTCTAAGAAATTTATTTAAATTGCAATTTTATTAATAAGATTTTTCTTCTTATTAAGGATAATCAGAGACCTATTTATAATTGAACAAAGCTAAAAGACAAAAATAAATGAAAAATAATGTGGTAAGCTTTAAAAATTATAATTCAATATTTTTAAATAAAATATATTCAGTAAAATGCTCCTGCAGTTTTCTTAGTAAAGGTAAAAAGAATATTGGGACATCTCACATAATTAAAGTCACATGTGTCTAGTAGGCATCCTCATTTAATTGAGGTTTAAACCATGTAGCAACTGTAAATTTCAAGAGCCCATAAAAATTTATTTGTCTTATAATTAACCATGCATTTTATTTTAAGCAAATAAAAACCAAAAAAAACCATTAAATACATTTTTTATACTTTCTATTTTGTTTTTTTGTTTTAATTTTACTGTCCAGTGGGCCACATCCTACAGTCAGTGCTAGGAGGGGAAGAGGAATGAGGATTAAAAAGAAAGGATTAGAGGGAGATGTATGGAACTAGAGAGAATGAGTGATGTTTTTCCCTTGAATATTTTATTTTCTTAATTGAGAAAAATAATGCTTAGGACCTAAGGACACCAGCCACTAAATCCATTCTTTTTTGGTTTGGATGTACAAAGCAGATCAGTGAACCTGTTTATTTATTCCTAAAACTATTTACCCTGTAATGTGAAGGAATAACCAAAAGAGAGTATACAGAAATTCTGATTTCTTTCTTTGTCTTTCATTCTTCTCTACAAATCTTTGTATGGAAGGAAACATATAAAACACCATGTTCAATGATATCTTATTATAAATTAGGGGAAAAAGTAGAGGGCTTGTTTTTTCAAATAGGAAAGGATGACTAAATTTTTATATATCTACCATGATTTATTTTCTTCTCTTTTTCTTTTCTCTCTCAACTCTGTATAAACAGAAAGAAAATGTTCTTTTCTGTCCTGACAAAAGCAAAGCTGATTATCCCAGCGGACAGAGGTTTTCCCAAAAGATTTATTATGACAGTCTGGTGTCAGGCTCATGATTGGAACAATCAGTCTTATAAATTTAAAATCAAAAGAAAAACTCATGAAAGTATGTCTTGTATGTTCCTCTTCTTGTCTTTTTATATATCTTGCGTATAAATTCTTATATCTGGAATTTCCAGCGATCATTTTTTTTTAACTTCAGGATTTTATATTTAGTTGTCTTGAAAAAATACTTGAAATGCCTACCTTGATGGATACATGTATATACATATCTTGACTTTTTATGAAGAGCTCTTTACCTCCTTAACTTTTAAATCCATTTTTGCTACCTGGTTGAACAAATTTAATAATGTACTTAAGCTTACTCAAATTCATGTCACTGCTAACACTTAAAAAAAAAAAAAAAAAGATGATCCCTAAGTTATTAGCTTCAGTTCTTAGCTAAAAATAAATTATCCTCTCCATACAATGAGAGTTTCAAAAGGCATGATTGGATCCATTCCTTTAATTACTTGGGAAAAAAAAAAAAAGACTTTTTTCTTTCTTTTTTTTTTTTAACAACTTTTCCCAAAGAGCATGTCATGAAGCAACTTGTATTAGAATTTCTCTTAATATTTTGATTAAGCCCTACATATTGCATTTATACATGAGAGAAATATTTAAAAGATAGGTTGAATTTGAAGGAAAACAACTGCTGAAATGTAGATTGAGAGATTACTTAACGCATTTTATCTTTATTATGTTACTTGAATTTTTTAAGAAGGTCCTTTCTGAAATGTCACTTTTTCTACTTCTAATTTGAAAAACCAAACAAAGCATATCATTTAATTGGCCTTAAAACTAGAAAGACAACTGAGGACATGACCTGTGTAGTATATAAATTATATCAGTTCGGAGGATCTTAGATCCTAGTTATAACTAGATCATTTATACAAGTTGGCTTATTCATTCACAACAAACATTTGCCTTTCTGATCATTTGTGCGTATTGGTTTATTCATTCAACAAACATTTGCCATTCTGATACAACTAAGAACCTGACAGGAAAAGTCCCTGTCCTCCTGTAGCTTACGTTTGAGTTGATAGTGGTGGGGGCGGGAGGCGGGAGGGGGATTTTCACAAAATGAAAACATGAAAGTGATCATTGCAGACTGTGAAAACCACTATGAAGGAAATAAATGTGCTGGTGTGATCAAAAATTGGAAGCAGAGGATTTACGTAAATGGGAAGGAAGACTCCCAGAAAATTATACTTAGGCTGAACTGAAACATGAATAGTAAAGAAGACCCAAGTGTAGAGTCTTCCCTACAGAAAATGAATATGCCTAATTTAGGAAAAATAAAAGAAAGAAAGAAAAGTAAAGTTAAGATATTTTATTAACTGACAGGAAGCCAGTGTTACTAAAGCCAAATAGCAGAGAATGTGCACAACCTCTCGTCAATTTAGAGAGAAGCTCCAGTGCCAGATTTTGCAGTTTTTAGACCACAGCAAGTTTTAATTTTGATTATATTTTTATTTCATGCAGGAGGGGAAAAAAGCATATGAAAGATGGTAAGAGTGGAGGGATGTTTAAAACAAAATAGCCATGTTAGTTTTATATATGAAAACAATAAATGACTAAAATCCCACTGTCTATCCAGTTATTGCTAGAAATTTTTATATTTAGAAATAATCTGTAAAGTTTCAAGCAAATCAGATTTCACTCAGTCTGTAAGATTGGCCACACATGATCATAGGGTATCAATAGAGCATAGGAAACATGTCAGTCATCTTAGCATGAATAGGAATACAGTGGTGTTTCTCCATCATACTTCAATGCATAAGTTAATTTTACCTTTTGGTAATTTTTTAAATGCTGAGAAAGGAAATGTTTGGATAACATGTAAACAGCTGAAGTATAATGTAACAATGATATTCAATATGTCCATAAAAGAAAAAAACCACAAAGATTTTACCATAATTTATTTAAGAGTGATTCATTTTACATAAATCATGAAACACTCAGAACAATAAATTCACATACCCACAGAGTTTCTTCTTTCACTTATAGAACTGCCTTTTGAATTCATGTTCCTATATTACAGAGCCTTTGTTATATCACTTACATTTGTGTTTTCACTAAATAATGAGGATAATTTATTGTCATACTTTGTTACAATGTAACTTTTATATCTTCATGTGGAGCTGCTTTAGATATATTTATACTTATTAGGGGGTCTCTATAATATTATCAATTCCTGAAGTTTAATTCTTTGTGTTCATCCAGATATTATGAAAAAAACATTAAATATACTTTTAGTAATTTTCTATTTAAAATAAACACAATTATTGCTGTCATTTTCTCTAAATATGCCATCGTAATTTTAAATTTAAAGCATGTGGGTTTATATCTGCTGAATTAGATTCATTATTTATCGTAGGCTTTTGGAAATAAAGAATGCAAGTACTGTATAGCAATGAGAACATCCACGTAAATTGATTAACTTTTCTTTATCATAGGTCTAGAAAAGTAGAAGTAAATTATATTAAAAATAACATAGTTGAGAGATAATATAGTTGGGAGATTTTTTAATCTTGTTGATATGATAGCAGGATTTTAAGAATCTTTCTTAATCAGTTGAGGAAGAGAAGTGAAATGTTTCTCTAACCTACATAAATAGTTGCTGATATTGCTTTAAAATACACATTCACTCACTTCACATTCTTGTTTTAGGACATCTATTTGGTTTTTGTTTTTGTTTTTCAAGTGTTTATTTAAATTCCAGTTAGTTAGCATAGAGTGCAATATTAGTTTCAGGTGTAGAATTTTGTGATTCATCATTTACATACAACACCCAGTACTCATCACAAGTGCCCTCCTTAATACCCATCACCCTTTACCCATCCCTCTACCTTTCCTCCAGTAACCCTCAGTTTGTTCTCTATAGTTGAGTCTGTTTTCTAGTTTGCCTCTGTCTTTTCTTTTTGCCCCTATGTTCATCTGTTTTGTTTTCTAAATTCCACATATGAGTGAAATCATATGATATTTGTCTTTCCCATACTTACATCCCATCGTAGGGACTAAATCAATGAAGTAACTAAAGACAAAAAAATTGTATAGAAATAATTTTAAAACCATACTAAATGATTTTTTTCTCCAAATATAAGTATCAATAAAGATTTGAAAAATGCTTAACGTCATCTGGTTTCTAAATCTGAACCAGGGGTACCTGGGTAGCTTAGTCAGTTAAACATCTGTCCAACTCTTGATTTCGGTTCAGGTCATGATCTCAGGGGCATGGGATTGAGACCTTCAGTGGGCTCTGCACTGGACGTGGAGTCCTCTTGGGATTCTCTCTCATCTTCTCCCTCCGCCCTCTCCCCCTGCTCCTGTGTGCTTTCTCTCTCAAATAAACAAACAAATAAATCTGAACACAATGAGAACTCATTCATCGAATAATTTATATCATTCAAAATTGTCCCATTTTGAAACATAACCTTTTAAAGAAAAAAACATGAGTTGATTATACATGTGATTTAAGAGCATTATGAAATGCAGTTCTCTGTTTCATGCTATTCTTTATTTCTTATAAGCAAAGAAATGCCTAGAAGAGGTACTGAAAATTTCCAGACAAAGAATTTAAAAATACATATCAAACTTTTCAGTTCTTTCCTATATTGTTGGAAGAAATTGTTTTGGTTGATGAGCTTTTAGAAATTTCCTTGGATCATCAGTAATCAATCACTGTATTAACTAAGCAAGCATATAATTTGAATTATGCTTATATTTCTATTTCTGATGACATGTTTTTTATTTTTGGTACCTCAACTATATATATTTGAGTCCCAGTGCTAAGAATATAATAATGCTATTTTTTTATCTTCAAGCAAAACATTATATTTTCCTCATCAATTAAAATATATTGTATCACATTTTTTTCTTAGAAAATGTAGATGTACTGCTTGTGTTAGTTATGTATTACCATTTACCAAATTATTTGAAAATTTAGAACTTAAAATAATGAACAACTCAATAATAAGACAAATGACCCAATCCTTTAAAATGGACCAAGATTTGAGTAGTGATATGTACAAAGAAGAGATGCCAGTGGTTAATAATCAGAGAAAGATGTTTAACATGATTAGTCATCAGGGAAATGCTAATCAAAGGCACAATGAGATACTACTTCACACTATTATAGCAAATTTCTGAAAGCAGATAATAACAAGTTTTGGCAAGGATGTGGAAAAATTGGAAACATTGTACACTGCTGGTGGGAATGTAGACGGTGCTGCCACTTTATAATATAGTCAGGCAGTTCCTCAAAACTTTAACATGGAATTATCATATGATCCAGCAGTTCCACTCCCAGGCATATCTAAGAGAAATGAAAGCATATTTCCAGTAAATAAATTACAAATTAGTGATTAAAGCAGCGTTATTTATAATAGACAAAAGAGTGGAATCAATTCAAATACCCATCAACTGATGAATGGATAAACAAATATGGTATATCCATACAGTAGAATATATGTGATTTGGTAAAATGAAAAGAAATGAAGTGATATATGCTACAACATGGATGACCCTCCAAAACATTATTTTAAGTGAAATAAGCCAGTGACAAAAGACCACATGTTGTATCATTCTATTTATATGAAATGTCCATAAGCATAGAGACGGAATGTCTCTATGTCTAGAGACTGAATTACATCAGTGGTTGCCTACAGCAGAGGGCTGAGAAGCAGAAGGTGATGGGGTGAGGGTATGGGGGTGGAGTGACTGCTGTTGGGTAAACATTTATTTTTGGGATAATAAAAGTATTCTTTTTTTTAAGCTTTTTTTTTTTTAAAGATTTTGTTTATTTATTTGACAGAGAGAGATCACAAGTAGGCAGAGAGGCAGGCAGAGAGAGAGGAGGAAGCAGGCTTCCTGCCAAGCAGATGCGGGGCTTGATCCCAGGACCCTGAGATCATGCCCTGAGCTGAAGGCACAGGCTTAACCCACTGAGCCACACAGGCACCTCAATAAAAATATTCTAAAGTTAGATTATGGTAATAGTTGTACAACTTTGTAAATTTATTTAGTACCACTAAATTGAGCACTTTAAACTGGAAAACTTTATGATATGTCACTACATCGCAATAAAGCTATCATAACAAACACAAACATTTATGATCATATTTGTGTGTGTGTGCTAAGCTGGTTGGTTCAGGCACAATGTCTTGCATGATGTTATTAATAGTTAAAAGTCAACTGGAGGGGCGCCTGGGTGGCTCCATCAGTTAGGTGGCTAACTCTTGATTTTAGCTCAGGTCATGATCTTGGGGTCCTGAGATCAAGCCCCACATCTGGCTCCATGCCCAGCATAGGATTCTCTCTCTCATCCCTGCTTAGGATTCTCCCTCTCCTTCTCCTTTGCTCCCCCCCAACTCCCCCACTTGTGCACTCTCTCGATCTCTCTCTCTTTTCTCTCTCTCAAATAAAAAAAAGAAAAAAAGAAAGAAAAGAGAAGAAAAGAAAAAGAAAAAATCACCTGGAATCACAGTCATTTGAAGGCTTGACTGGGCTGGAGGATTCACTTCCAGTATGGCTGACTCAATTGGCTATTAGCAGAAGGCCTCAGTTCCTTGCCTTGAGTTTCTCTGTATGGAGCAACTTCAGTGTCCTCATGACATGGTAGATGACTTTCCTCAGAGCAAGTGTTCCTAATAAGGAAAGCAGAAGCCACAGTATCTTTTATGATCAAGCCTTAGATGTCAGATATTGTCACTTTCACAATATCCTAATTGCTACACAGGCCAGCCCTATATACTGTTGGAAGATGCTATGCAAGGCTGTGACTTTTTGGAGATGAGAATCATTTTTTTTTTTAATTTTTTTTTGGAGATGAGAATCATTAAGTGATATCTTCTCTAACCACATTTTCTAACTTGAAATTAAAATACGTATTTTACATTAAAATATTTGAAATAGGGACTGCTCCATAGAATTTGAAATATGTATGTCCTGTTATATTTCCAATGACTTGACTTTTTAAGCCATACTTCTCAACTTAATTCACATTATAGAAGGAATCCATTAGAACCTTATGATATTTGCTACACCTGTCATAAAGGGAGCTCATATTATTATTCTCACATTCCTAAAGAATTTCTCAAAGATTTTTTTATGGCAACAGAGATGTGCAAAGAATTATTAACTATCGAGGATTTTTTTAATTGGACAAGATAACAAGTTTTAGTTTCTAAATTTCAGTGCTCTAAGAAAAGCAATTATTAGCAAGATTTTATTTACATATTTTCCCCTGTGGTTTGCAAGCTGAAAAGCTGCTGACATTTGTATTTCTACTGTTTATTTTTTTTTCATGGTATTTGAATTAATTTAGGGTAACTGCATACAAGAATTAAAGGTAATCATGGTATAGACAATCCATGTTGTTAAGTCTTCCTGCTTTTACCAGGTGAACAAAATAAAGATTATATTCCATATACATATTGAACAGAATTTGAGAGTATCTTTCTTCTCTTTGTTCACCTACTATTTCTTATATATATCCTTTGGGACCGGCCACATCTTCTCCACCACTACTCAAGTTTTATTCCACCTCTCTGCTACCATAACATTTGTATATCACTCTATCATTTTGAAAATTTTCTGAATGATCTACCTTAATACCTAGACTGAAGCTTCTTGTGAGCTTATGGGCTTTTCCTCTGCATCTCCAAACCTACTGTGTAACACCTTGTAAATTATAGGCACTCAATAGAATGAGTTGTTTACTTAGAATTGGAAAGGATATACAATGTCATTTCTTCCAGCATCCTACACTAATGAGGAAATGCCTACTATGGCTATCCTAGCAGATGACATCCAGCTTCTGTTTTAATAAAATCATTGATGAGGAAGATGCTTGGCATCTTATTAAATAGCTCATGATATAGTTGTTGTTTTTTTCAAAAAATTTAAATGATGGTGAATTGGATTATGTTTCTCTTTGACTTATAATTATTAATATTATTTCTATCTTTGATAGTAATAAAATGTAGCTTTAAGATTTCTGAGTAGTTTCAAACATTTGATCACCTCTATTATGACCCCAAATTGTATTATTCAGACCTCGACATTCACAAATTTCCCCAATTTTCTTCTTATGAAATAGTTTTCATGCTTCTTCCCATATTTTCCTCTCGATTATCTCCAGTTCACCCAAAAAATGGCACGTTGAACTGAAAACAAGACCGCTCATATACAGAGGAGAAAAGGCTAAATATGTATTGTAAACATCTATTGAGGTAGGTCTTCGTAGGTGATTTAAAATCTCTCACAGTTGTAATTGTGTAGTCAGTTAATCCCTCCTGAGATTTTTTTAAATGAAATATTAGCAAGTGCCATTTTAAATGATTTCATACTATCCTTTCCACTGATTCTCTTTGCAAAACAGGTTTAGTCCTACTTGATGGTAGCAGGGGCAGGCAGAGCATTCCCCACGATACGGTACTATAAATTAGAACACAATCAAATTATCAAAAGCCACCACGTCATCAGAATGGATTCTATCTAATCTCATTCCTGGGGTTTACTTCCATGCAGCAACAATATTATAAAGGTATTACCAATTAAAGAAGATATCCATGAGTAGTTTACTCACATTTAACCACATGTGAAGGTGAGGCAAGAATTCTGTAAGACCTAATAAATTTTTGAAAAAGCAAACTCATTATAATTCCTATTATAGTTGACCCTTGAAGAACTCTGGGGTTAGTGGTAACAAATCTTCACATAGTCAAAAACCTGCTTGCAACTTTTAACTCTCCAAAAACTTCTGGCCTAGTGTTGACCAGAAGCCTTACTGATAACATAAATAGTTAATCAACACATGTTTTGTATATGTATTATATTCAATATTCTTACAATAAACTAAGCTAAAGAAAAAAAATGTTATTAACAAAGTAATAAGAAAGAGAAAATACATTTATTATGCTGTATTTATTTTAAAAATCTGTATATAAATAGACCTGCATAGTTCAATCTCATGATGTTCACAGGTCAACTATATTTTTTTAAGATTTATTTATTTATTTTAGAGCAAGAGAAAGAGAGAGCGCCTTAAGCCGATTCCACATGATCCTTGAGATCACGACCTGAGCAGAAACCGAGAGTCTTGCACTTAACCAACTGCACCACCCAGGCACCCACAGGTCAACTATATTTAAAAGCCATGTTCATTTTATAGTAACCAATCCTTCGTCCCATGTGCAAACCCTTCCCAAACCACCCCCAGGTCTGCTCCTAAGATGTAATGAGCTAGATCTCATTTTGTTCAGTATTTAATTATTCTCTAATTCATTTGCATATAGTTTATCAATTTGTAATATCATTAACATACAGAAGGGACAGCCATAACTGAAATGTAAGTAGTGGCATCTATGCAACCCAGTATCATAAAGACCCTCTTCTTTATTTAGTAAAACTCCAAATGTGTTCTTTGGTTTATCTTATCCTTATGGTTGCAGGAATACAGATATTCTATAATTCTCTTTCTCCCAATATCTCCTTTGAACACATTAACAACATACTTTATTGCTACCAACTAAACCTAAAACTTTTCCCTTCTTCTGTATATTAGATTGCCCACATGACAAATATTGAAGTAATCATAAATAATATAGAAGAAAGATAAAAATAAATTGTATTCCTTTTGCTTAATAGTAATAATAGTGAGCATTTATTAGCGCTTAATATGAGCCAGGTACTTTGCTCCAGGTGTCATATGTCTCTCTCTCTTTTTTTTTTTTTTTGAAGTATAGTTGACACTCAATGTTACATTAATTACATGTGTACAGCATAGTGATTTGACAAGTCTATACATTACACTATGCTCGCCATAGGTGTAGCTACCATCTGTCATTATACAGTGCTGCTATGATACTGTTGACTATATTCCGCATACTGTACCTTTTTTCCCATGATGTATTTATTTCATAACTGGAAACCTGTATCTCTCACTTGCCTTTATTCATTTTGCTCATGCCCTACCTCCCTCCCCTTGGGCAACCATCAGTTTGTTCTCTGTATTTATGGGTCTGTTTCTACATTTTACTTGTTTGTTTGTTTGTTCATTTGTTTGTTTGTTTTTAATTCCACATGTAAGTGAAATCATATGGTACTTTCTTTCTCTGTCTCTGACTTATTTCACTTAACATGATATCCTTTAGGTCCATCCATGTTGTCACAAAGGGCAAGATCTAATTTTTTATTATGGCTAAGTAATATTCCATTGTATATATCATATCTTTTTTCTTCATCTACTGATGGACATTTGGGTTACTTCCATAATTTGGCTATTGTAAATAATGCTGCAATAAACATAGGAGTGCATATATCTTTTCAAATTAATGTTTTCATTTTCTTTGGGTAAATACCCAGTTGTGGAATTACTAGCTTATATGGTATTTCTCTTTTTAATTTTTTAAAAACCTCCATACTGTTTTCCATAGTGGAGGCTTCAATTTACATTCCTACCACATTGCATGAGGGCTCTTTTATTTCCACACCCTGGCCAACACTTGTGTATTTCTTGTCTATTTGATTCTAGCCATTCTGACAGGTGTAAGGTGATATATCATGGGTGGTTTTGGGATATATCATTGTGGTTTTGATTTGCATTTCTCTGATGATTAATGATGTTGAGTATCTTTTCATGTGCATTTGCTATCTATATATCTTGTTTGGAAAGATGTCTATTCAGATTTTCTGCCCAATTTTTATTTTTATTTTTTTAAGATTTATTTATTTATTTTAGAAAGAGAGAGTGCATGAGCACATGAGTGGGGGGAGGAACAGAGGAAGAGACTGTCCAAGCCAACTCCCCACTGAGCTTGGAGCCCAGTGTGGGGCTGGATCCCATGACCTATGAGATCATGACCTGAGCTGAAACCAAGAGTCAGATGCTTAACTGACAGCCATCCAGGCACTCCTTCCGGCCCACTTTTTAACCAGATTGTTTTTTTGGTGTTGAGTTGCTTAAGTTCTTTATATATTTTGGATATTAACCCCTTATTGCATATTTCATTTGCAAATATTTTCTCCCATTCAGTAGGTTTCCTTTTTGTTTTGTTGATAGTTTCCTTTGGTGTACAAAAGTTTTCGATGTAGTCTCAATAGTTTATTTTTGCTTTTGTTTCCCCTGCCTTAGGAGGCATATCTAGAAAAATGTTGCTATGGCTGATGTCAGAGAAATTACTACCTCTGTTCTCTTCCAGGATTGCTATGGTTTCAGGTCTCATATTAAGTCTTTAATACATTTTTAGTTTATTTTGGGGTATGGTGTTAGAAAATGGTTCAGTTTTATCCTTTTGCATGTAGCTGTCTAGTTTTCCCGAAACCATTTATTGAAGAGACTCTTTTCCCCATTGTGTATTCTTGCATCTTTGTCATAGGGTAATTGATCATATAAGTGTAGGCTTATTTCTGGACTCTCTGTTCTTTTTTTTTTTTTTTTTTTGGACTTTCTCTTCTGTTAACATTGATTTCTATGTCTATATTTGTGCCAATACCACATGGGTTTGAGTACTACAGCTTTATAGTATAGCTTGGAATTCAGTGTCACATGTTTTAACCTGCTATATTCTCATAAGAATTATTTTGAGAAGTATCAGTATTATCCCTTGATATAGATGACTAAACTGAGACTAGCAGAGTTGAGGGCAAATTATAAACCCAAGCAGTCTAACTCCAGAGTTACGGTTTTTATCTGATATAATGCCAGAATCATTTAAAAATTTGCCCTTGTCGCCTAGTTTTCTAACTTTGTTTCTAGTGCAAATATGATGAACATAAAAATATAAGCATGATTTCTATATATTTTTTCTATTTATTGATAAGAGTTCAAAAGAAAATGGCTCAAAATGGAACTTTATTGATACTTAGCTTATCTTCAGGAGTGTAACACTGAGCCCCTTTCCCCAACACACAACACTGATTGTTCATGATCTGTATTTTGTTAGTAAGAAGAAAATGTATCATCCTATATAACAAGAGCAGTGCTGTGGGCATGATGAATCGTAGCTCTTCCCTCTGCTTCTAGCATCTCTTGTGGTTCCATTCTTCTTTGCTAATATTTTTTATTTCAAGCTGGAAAGAAGATGGCTGTAGCTGTTCTAAAAGTCACATGACAGTGTTCAGAAAGATGTTTCTGTGGGTCTTTCTTTTTAGGACAGAAAGCTTTCCCTGAAATTTCCCAGTTACCTTTGTCAAGGGAATGGAAGTACAATCATTTGCTTAACCTAAATCATCTGAGAAGAATTAGATGTTGGGGCATCAAACAAAATGAATATAATAATCGGTAAAGAATGCATTGATATTTTGTCAAATCTAAGTCGCCATCAATTCTAAGACATTATTTTAGTGCCATTGAAAAGTAAATATATTGTTAATTAAACTATGCCACATCATTGATTATAAGATAGGTTCTTATTTATAGATGCTAAAACGTGAAGACAAAAAGTACATTTTAGGATCAATAAAATACAGTATTACCTTACCTTCTTTATTTTTTCTTTTTCTTTTCTTTTTTCTTTTTCAAATGATAAAACTAAAATATAGGAGTACCAGCTTTGACAATGTCATAAAATCAGAACTTGAACTCAGATTTGTAACTTTATATTCAAAGTACTTGCCTCAGTAATGCTTCCCTTTTCTTGTTCTTTTTTTTCCCCCTTCTTTTTTTATTCACTCCTGAGCCAAAATATGACTGGGTTGTTGTGTTTTTTTTTATGTTTTTTTGTTTTTGTTTTTGTTTTTTATGACTGGTTTTGATTAGATGGTCCTATCAGCTATCTGATTGAAAGCACCCGGAAGGAACTTCCAGTAAAGAAATGTGTACTGTTTCAAACCCACCATGAAAGTTGAGATGAGAGTATAATCAAACTTTCTTCCTAGAAAGAAAATCCCAAGCATGAGGTATAACAACAGAAGGGAGTAAATCCTAGTGACTTACCCAAATGAAAATCTTCTGCTATTAGCTCTAGGGTGGAAGTCTTTAAATACTAATGAAGGATACAAGAAATAAAACTTAAAACAAATATATGGTACATCTATATGGATGTTGGTGGAATGGCATTTTAACACAGTAATTTAGAAAATGGGTTCTGGAGTCAGCCTGTCTGGATAAAGGAATAACAGTTCCTAAACTATTAAGAGTCTTAGTTTCTTTATCTGTAAAATAGGGATAATAGCTGAATCTAATTTATAGAATTGTTCATAGGATCAAATAAGACAATATGTGTAAAGGGCATTGTACAGTGTCTCACACATAGTATGTTCTTGGTAGTGATATGATGACAAAGATGATGATAAATGTGCTGGTCTTCTTTGATAGTCTAGGACACTGTGCTTCTTCCTTATTTTCCTCTGATAGGGTTTCTGATCCACTGTTATGGAAAAAGAAAGTTATGTTTTGAAATCAAAGTAGTCATTATAAATATCCAGAATCCTAAAACACTAAGAGTCTGAAAATCTCAAAGTCCAGAAAATAAATAATGGAAAAACCTGATTTAAAATTCTGTATGTACCACTTATGATCTATGGTGCTTAAGGAAATTATTTAAATATACCTGATTTTCTCGTCTTTATAATAAGTTAAAATGTGTAGTTCTTGAAGTTAATCTGAAACTTAATTTAGCTAACATTTGTAAATCATCTAGCACAGTATTTTTGACACATAGTAGGCACTTAGAAAAGGTCACTCATTTTTTCTTTACAGTTACCACAGGAATCCTCAGACACTTCTTATTTATCTAACTGAACCTCAAGTGCCCAAGATCAAAAAGAATAACATGTGAATTTCTATTTTAAAATGTCTGTGTTTAGAGTAACAACAGTATTAAGTTGTATTTTCCTCACAAAATCATATGATATATCAATAATATTGTAGATTAAATTTAATTTGGGGGATGTACCTGGTAATCTAAACACTGTTTATTACATACTTCAGTAGATAAATTTTTGTTCTAATTCCTAATAATCTATTTTCATGTGAAATTTTGAAGCATTAACTATTTGCAACTTGGAATCCTCCAATGCAGTATAAAATTTCAAATAAAATACAGGTTATTTTATTTTATTCATGTTATGGCAATTTTTGATTGCATATTCTGAGAATTTATCACAGTATCACAATTCTCTGTAGAATTAAATGACCCTCTTAAGAATCCACTTTGATCCCAACAAAAGCACATTATAATAAAAATGTTTCCATTGAAGGAGATGAATCTGCTGAGGTAAAATGAATTTTCTGTTTTGTGGATTTAAGTGAATTAAAATTTGTCTTTTATCAGAGTGAGAAGTAAAATCGAATTATGTAGAAACATCAAGCATCAAATTAACCTCCTTCTTTAAATATCTGCATTTGGGGGGGGGGCGCCTGGGTGGCTCAGTCAGTTAAGTGATCTACTCTAGGTTTTGGCTCGGGTCCTGGGATGCAGCCCCAAGTTGGGCTCTGTGCTCAGTGGGGAGTCTACCTGTGGATTCTTTCTCTGCCTCTATCTTCACCTGCACCCCACCACTCATCCTCTGTCTAATCAAGCAAGCAAGCAAGCAATCTTTAAAAAAATAAAATATCCTTAGTTTGAACCACTCAATAATTGGGTATTTATAACATCAGACACTTTCACTTTTCCTCTCAGAATTTTCCTACTTATATCTTTATATAATGGGTTTTCTTCTCCATTTTTAAGTGGTGAACAAAACATAGACATTTGGGATGGGAACCTCTTAATTCTTATCCTAGTTCCTGGAAAACACACACACAGACACACACTGCACATGTTGAGAGTCATGGACCATCTGTGCAACTCATTACCAAAAAAAAGCTTATAAGCTCTTTATAAGCAGTTGTGAAATTGAGATCACTGTTTTATTGTTGATGGCACTAATGTTGGAGGGCTGGTACTGTTAGATATGACACTGCAATGAATTTACCAGGAAGAAAACTTTATAAATAGTGTATCCAAACATAATGAAAATTCATATGCTATGCCCCTCTGTTTGTTTCATCTGGGTCACTATAAAGCCTAAGTCAAATGTTATCCCTAAATAAGTAAAGCTTTTTATATCATATTTTCTATTCTTCGAAAATCAGTTCTGGCTGGTAAAGATCTATTTAGGCAAATCATAAACATTACATTTCAAGCTATTTAAAAATACACTTTTAATAAAATGGTAGTGTACAATTATTTGACACAATCAAGGAAGCCATCTGGTGAAATCTACCACCTGGATATAGAATAAAGGTTATTGTTTCCAAACATTTGTATGAAATTTTTTTGGTGCATATATTTTCCTTACTTAAAGTGTCCTTTTTCTACCTCCTTTGAATCATTTTGAATATTTCCTGTTTCAGTCTTCTTTACATGATGACTTTTTTTTTGAAACTTCCTTCTTCATTCATTATTTTTCATTCACCAGTTGCTTATTACCCACCTGCCATGTGATTTGCCCAGGTATTTTGGTTTTATAGATAATGTAATGAGGACTCAGACTCAAATCATGGACTTCTTTATCCAAGGACTTTCTATGGCACAGGTTCTACAGCCACACTGAAAATCTCTATGTGGTGTGATGCCAATTTTATTTTCATCTTTTGTGTTCTCTTTTCAAATAGCCCTCCATCTACTCCCCTTAAATATACAGATGTTCCTAACTTAGTCAAATCCATTTTGCAACCTCCCACTCTAGTCTCTAATTTTTCACATTTGCAACAAGTACCATGCCAAATATTTCAAAGGAGTCTAAGATCTTAAGCTAATCTGCGAACATCTGCTCATATTTAAGTTCATTGCCTTCTCATCAATAGTAATGGACTTTCTCTGCGCCATGTATCAGCTACATCAGTCAACCTAAGTGTGTCTCAGTATCCCCTAGTATGGTATAATCACAGCTCAATATTTAAACACAGATACTCTGGACGTCAGGAATAGTCCATTCATCTCAAGACTATTTATAAAAGGGGTCCTTGGGCAGCTCAGTCAGGATTAATTATCTGATGGTTAATCTCAGCTCAGGTCTTCATCTCAGGTTCATGAGTTCAAGCCCCATATTTGGCTTCATGCTAGGTGTGGAGCCTACTTGAAAAATTAAAAAACAAGGCTGTTTATAAAAGAAAATGTTTTGGTAGGGTTTGAGAGTGTTCCTGATATGAACTTGATTGAATAAGACTTTTTTCCCCTTGGTTTTACTTTTGATCTTTTAAAAAGTTAAAATTGACCTAGGAAATCATGTATTAGATTTAATAATAAATACTTCTTTTAAGATACCTTGAAATGTCCTCTACTGGATCTAATATTTTCATAGGAACTATAAGATATTAGTTATGAAAACTCCATAAACTTCTGATAGTATAATGTCTAAGTGTTCCTCACGAGTACTTGCTCACTGAAATACTCTTAATTACTAAAGTACAACATATAAAAGCTAAAATTAGCATTTCTAACTTAATTTTCTTGAACAGTCTGACTACCAGCCACATTTTGCCAACATTGCCAAAGTTGATACTGGAATTTTACATTAGTAGTTGGTGAGAATTCCCAGTGTTCCCATTTTCATGAAGGACATTTTATCATTTATGCATCTTCAATGTTGTTTTAAGTTGAGCATGATTTTCTACCATTATAGCTTTTTAAACTATGATTCTGTTAGTAAAACTTTACCCATCTCAGTTTATTTTGTTAGCTGATGCTCTGTTACCTCAGGATGCACAGTGAGGCATATTTACATTACTTATAGTAATAAATAATAATCATATAACTGCAACAAAATAATAACTATATGATAGAATTTTCTTGAGGACTGACACATCCCAGGTATACTGTTAAGCACTTGATATGGATTCTGAAAGTAATTTTACAAATATCATCTGAAATATGTACTATTTTTTTTAAAGTAGGCTCCATGACCAGTGTAGGGCTTGAACTCATGACCCTGAGATCAAGAGTTGCATTCTCTACTGACTGAGCCAGCCAGGCACCCCGTGAAATATGTACTATTATCCTCATTTTAGGAATAGGGATAACCAAGACTTAACGATTAAATTATTATTAGTCTGAGCACAGCCAATAGGTTATCCTAGAGTTTAGGGAGTCTGATTCCAGAGACCATGCTCTTAATCATTGTATTATAATAAAATTTTGAAACATGGCATTGCTATTCAAAGATTCACCACAGATTATTACTAATATGTATCAGTAACACAGATGTAACCACACCTCCAAACCAATCTACTTGTACAATGATACCTCATTGCAGACCACTCCTTTTCTATTCTAAAAAGCATACTACCTAACACATGCTCTGCTATCCCAGGTTTCTGATTGTTGAGTGTTAAATGAATTGGAGAGCAGGAACAATTGGGACATAAAGTTGTCCAGTATCAAAAGAGTAAGACTACAATATCTTTAGTGATAAGAGTGCAGCACTTAACAAATGTCACCCACCATCTATGACTTTCCTAAGGACTTCTCTCTTCTAAACGTCAATAGTAGAAATGCAACTGTGTGTAAACCCAGTCCTTGTCTCCTTATCATCTATATGCCTCTTCAGCCTTTTTGTCTTCAGAGCAACATGGGCAACCTAGGTAAGTGCCCTGAGGTCAAGGATCAAGTTTAATTTGCTGTTGTTTGAGATTTACCACAGAGCAATGAATCTAAATATATATCTTGATTTACTGATTAATCAAAAGATGGGTTACAGAATCTATAATACTACTACTAATAATGATACTTAGACTAGGGCACTTGGGTGGCTCAATCGGTTAAGTGTCTGCCTTCTGCTCAGGTCATGATCCCAAGGGCCTTGGATGGAGCCCCGCCTCGGGCCCCCTGCTCGATGGAGGGTCTTCTCCCTTTCTCTCTCCCTCTGCCTCTCCCCTGCTTGTGCTCACGATCTCTCTCTCTCAAATAAATAAAATATTTAAAAAAATAATGATACTTAGACTAATAATAAAAACGTAGAGCAAGTAATTACATTTCTAGAATAAATAAGTGCCAGTGAAACACAACAGCCAACCATCCTCAGATGAGCCTCATTTTCATCAGAAAGAATAATTCTTCCTAATAATTTTCCCTTTTAAATATTTTCAAGCATACATTTGAAGAGAGGTGTCCGTCTACCCCAGCGTTTCTCAATCCTGACTGCACATTAGAGTCATCTGGGGAAGCACTAACACGTGCCAATACCTGCTCACATTTGAGGGACAATCAAAGCAGATTCTCTGGGGCTAGAACTCCAGCAGTGGTAAGTTTTACAAGCTCCCCAAGTGGTTCTAAAGTGCAGGTTGGCTTGAGAAACTGTGCTAACTATATATGTGTGAACAGTTAGACGGATTGAGCCATAAAGGGAAAGAGTTTTTGTTTGATAATTGTGTAGAATTGAAAGTCGCAAGTTTTTTTTTTCCCCCTTTCTTTTAACTATGGCTATTGATATGCTTAACATCATGGGTATGAAAGAATGCTAGCAGATACTTTTAACATTATCGTCAAGACTGCTTTGTTTCACTTGACATTTTGTTCCTTACTTATATGACCTCTGCCCACAGAAGCTGAATTAGAAAACAGTTGTATGTAGAAGTTAAAAAAAAAAAGCTGTTTAGAAAACCGCAAAGCATTTTCCCCTGCAAAACCCTTCATTACCACCTAACGGAGAGCCCTAGATTTGGTGATGGGAGAGAGAGTAGGTTAATCAGTCTATAGGATCATTTATTTTTTTTATCCTTTCTCTAGAGGCTATCAGCAAGGGCACCTACGTAGGAGACTTATTTTTGTAATGTGAACAACTGTTCTTTAGGAATGAAATTCTGTTCTACTGACAAAAGATGTGAGAAAGCTCAGGATGCCCCCTTGAACTGTCTGACACTTTGCACAAAAGGTAAATCTGCTAAAAATATTTTTTTTTTAAATACTTGAAATTCTCTCCCAACATTTTCTAAAGTGCTGAAGAATGAGAAATCAACTTCTGGAAAAAGGCAGAAAGAACAGAAAGGCTAACAAGGCTCACAAGAAAGCAATTTTCTGAGAGGTAAAAAAAAAATGTAGTTTTCTAAAATTGAAGAACATTATTCCTTCAAAGAAAATGTCTCAAAGTGTCCTTTAAAAATATCAGTCCCTGGTAAAATCAAATTCTGTCATTTTTATTGAAGTAACCATAGATTTGTCAATTTTGTAATTGGCTTGGTTGGGTCATCCAATTTTGACATCTGTGGGGATTTCACCACCAGGCATTCTTATCAATTTTTTAATAAATTCCACAGATTGAGAATGGTAAATAATAAATGATATAGAGCTCACAAAGTCAATATTTAATTTAACATAGACTCAGGGAAACTAACACTATACATACACATAATTCTATGTTTGAGTTTAAAGAAATAAGGATTTTTATCATAAAAACTGAAAAGAATAAAAATGAGATCAAGGTATTAAAAGTCATGAGACTGTAACAAATCACAGACTTCTAAAGGCTAAAGCATGAGTCTAGGCTAAAACATGAGTCCAGTTAATCAGTTTATTCTTCTAAGTAGGGAAGCACCTGAATGCGAAAATCAAATCCCCTAATTTCTTGTTACAATTGGAACATACCAAAAAACAATATTAATGTTTAACCAACATAGCTTTTCCAAAATGGGTATTCAAGTGGCAAAAGATCTTAAATGATTAAGGAAAAACTCATTCACAAAGAAGAGAAAATAATAATAATTATTGAATTTTCAGACATGGATTTGGAGGAAAAATTCTGATAAGATCATAGTTACTGCAATTTAAAAGTGCTAAATAACTTCAATCCATTTTGACTAAAACTTGGTTTTACTCATGTTTAAGAGTTTAATATAGTCCCAGTGTAGTGGCCGAATGAATCTATAAAATAGGGATTTTTCATGCAAAGCGTGGTTTTTACTACCTGATTTTACTGGAGAAACAGAATTGGCATAAATTAAAACTACAAATTTGAATATTATGATTAATAACAACCAACCAGCAAACTATCCCCGAAACTTTAAAGACATCTAAGTAAGCAAGAACCAAATGTTTACATACTGACAGAGAAATTTTAAGTACCACCGTAGACTAGTGATAAAGAAGGCCTTTATCCTGTAAAAGATATTTAGTGCCTTCCACATCATATAAATATAGTTAGCTGCCTATAGCTTTTGCATATAGCTGATCCTGTCCAGGGTTTATGGTAAGAGACTAAAGATGAATTATTGCCCCAAATTTGGATGAGTAGAATACAGTAAGGGAAAAAGTATAACTGGATTTATACATAACTAGATGAATATAGCTACCAAGCAATTTGGAAATAAAACATGTCAGTGACAGATATACATATACCATCCAGCAAGTATTGACTCAATTAACAAGGTACAATTTAGGGTCAAAAGCACCATGCCAAAGCAAAAAGTAAGTCAGACCAATGGGCACCGAGGTTTTTGTTTTTGTTTTTTTTAATATTTTATTTATTTATTTGAAAGAGAGCGAAAGCAAAAGAGATCACAGAGGGAGAGGGAAAAGCAGACTCGTAGCCGAGGGGAGACGGGGCTGGATCCCAGGACCCTAAGATCATGACCTGAGCTGAGCTGAAGGCAGATGCTTAACCACTTAACCAACTGAGCCACCCAGGAGCCCCTGGGCACTGAGTTTTAATTACAATTCAGAAATAAAGGAGTTTGTTAGCAGTTAAACAAGATCAACTTGATCCTCAGTTTTAAATCCTACAGTGGTTTTCCATCCCACTTAAAATCCAAAAGCCAATCAATCCCTGGCTAACCCAGAGTACTGCCTGCTTCTCTGGCATTATATACTGCTTTTCTCTTTCCCTCTCTGTGCTCCTTACCCCTTGTCTCAGGAACAAGACTGTAATTCTCGTTGCGAAGTTCTGAGAGTCCCTTGTTCTTATGCCTGTATTACCTTCTCTTCTCAGACACCAGGTCCCAAGAGAGCCTTCCCAAATCAGAACTCCTCCTCTCTCTCTATCACTCAACACTCATTTCTTCACAGCACTTACCTCCATTTAAAAATTTCTTACTTATTTGTTGACACACTTATTTCTATTATTTTTCTCTAGAATGTAAGCAGAATAATTCAAAGATTTGACCTATTCTACCTTGTTCATCATGTATAACATGACTTGGACTAGCGTTGGTGTCTAATTGATACTTACTGACTTAATGCATTTTTAAATTTCATATATTTATGATATATAGCATTACTGTGCCCCAGTCTTGTTTCTAAACCCTTTATAAATACTAACCAATATAACGACTTTATCAGGTAGATATTGGTATTATTTTCATTTTACAGATGAAAAAAAAAAGGGAGTATAGGGAGGTTAAATTACTTGCCAAAGGTCCAAACGCTAGTAAGAGGCAAAAAGGATTTAGAACAGACAGTCATGTTCCAGAGTCTGTGCTGTTAGCACAATGTTTGCTGACTTCATAGTAAGTTATTAAGACAATATTAGGAATAGAGAAGATGTGCAAGGTTTGAGATAGAACCACACAATTCAGTCCATTGTATAAAGAGTGGTTGATTTTCAGAAAGTTCCACAATGTTGTGAGGGCTTTAATTTTGTGACTTGACTTTCACGGTATTCCTTTGCATTTTATCTTCAGCTTCTAGATTAATTTCTGCATGTCTCATATGCCCTACTTCCTTGACCAAGTTTCTGAGTTAGTGTTTTATTCAGGGAAGGAAAAAAAAACCCTTAAATTAGCATTTCCTAAATTATGCTTATTGAACAGTAGTATCCTATGATATTTTGATAGGTGTTCCCTTTAAAAACTACTTCTGTGGTAACAAAATGTATGGCTAAGGAGAATTAAATGGTTAAAAATAAGGAGAATATTTTGTAACACATATGAGAAAAAAATGTAATAGGTGTAAATTGGCCCCAAATTATGAAGCCATATGATGTTTACAAAATGTTATTTTCATATATTTCTAGGGTCTTTTGTATTTATTAAAATGCTTTAGCCTAAATTGAATTTTGAGTACTAAACGAGGAAACAAGTGACTAATTCTCTAAATTTTTGAAGAATTGAGGATTGCATTTAAATAACATTTTTTTTTTTAAGATTTTATTCACTTATTTGACAGAGAGAGATCACAAGTAGGCAGAGAGGCAGGCAGAGAGACAGGGGGAAGCAGGCTCCCTGCCGAGCAGAGAGCCTGATGCGGAACCTCGATCCCAGGACCCTGAGATCATGACCTGAGCCGAAGGCAGAGGCTTAACCCACTGAGCCACACAGGCGCCCTGCATTTAAATAATATTTTAAAAGCATTTTCATTCACATGTTATTATGGCACTTTTTCTTACTTTACCCAAACAGCCAATGAGGATTTGAAGTTTTCCTAAATCAAGTTTCTGCCTCTCCATTAAGAAAATATGAATTCCTTTAATGTCATTTTCTTTGTGGTCCTATTTTGCCAGACCTCCTAAAGAAATTCAACTAAACCTAAGATCTAAACTCTATCAACCCTACAGCCTGTAGAACTGACACCTCATATAAGAAAGATTTATGAGGTCTATCACCAAAATTTAGCTTTTCAACACAGTTATTAATCAGCCTGTTGTGATCCTAATATTTCTGAATGACACAATTTTCTGTAAACCAAGAAACTTTCACCAAATTAGGAGTGGGGGAAGGGAGCAGAGAAGGTGGAAAAGATATTAAACATGGTCAGAAAATGAATTATTCCTGGAATAACTGGGCAAATCTGGATGCTTGAAGTTTTAAAAATAATTAGGGTCTAGGGATGTGTGTGTGTGTGTGTGTGTGTGTGTGTGTGTGTGTGTGTGTGTTGGTGGTAGAGTTCTTTCCTCCTCTGCCTCCTACTCCTCCTTATCTCCCCATTTCTCCTTTTTCATCTTCACTATTCCCTTTGCCAAACATCTCGTCTCATCTGTCTGATTTTCTGTACAGATTGGTGTGTTGATATTTGTTTTAATACCATCTTCCACTTATTATTTAAATGCTCTCTTCCTAAGGGGGTGTGAGACATAATTATTTGCATTCAGAATGTGAACCAAAATAGAAACTGGAATTGCCTGTTTACAAAATTTAAACTTTGGATGAGGAAAATGGATTGTGAGCAAATGTCAAGTATGTCATCACTGTAGTTGTGTTTTAGGGAGAGAAATAGTTTTAAGCAAACGTTTAGAGCATTTTTGCCCAATTAAAATTCCTCCATTGTTTTTATATTTGTATGCCTCAGGATAGAATCTAAATTATTTTTATTTTTGTTTTCCTTTTTGTGTCCTCCTGTAGTGAACCCAACTGTAATTTTCTTTGACAGTCTTTATGTTTTCTTCTTATTCCCATTAGTGTTCTGTTTGTTATTTTTTTCCCCTTCATATCACTGTCTCCTTTCTCTTTTAAACTTTATGGCATCTCTGTCTGTTGAGATAATTGGGCCACAATCATAATCTGTGTCACAATCATCATTTGATGAGTATTTCTGCGTATATATTTAGATGTTAGAAATGCTTAGGATCAAGACAAAATGAACCAGCCATATCTACTGTAGAATCTGTATTCATTTTTTTGATTTAGTGGTGGGAGAAGAATGGTTTGGCTTAATTAAATGAAAGAGAGGGTAAGTGAGACAGTGTCATATAAGCTGTATTAAATAAACTCCTCCATTTAAATGACACACATTGGGAAGAATAGCTAGCAAATACATCTGGAGAAAATATGTGGGATTCTATCACAATGAACAGGTTTGTGATTGACTCCCAATAGGACCAAGAAATAGTATATCATGAAAATGTCATTCACATCTATTCTTTCAAAATATTTTGACCAATAGCCTATCTGACCAGATACTTTTATTTTTTCAAATCTCTAAAACATTGTAAGTCAATTAATTAATTAGTAGCAAGTGCACAAGAGACTTAGTCATGGCAAATTTTTCTCATCTGTAAAATAATAACTGAGCCTTCTTCATAGATTTAGAATGAGGATTAAATGAAATTATACATGTGAAGGCCTTAGCACAGTGCCTAGAATATAGTAAGCATTAAATATATATTTCTTATTATTATTGATTCATATTTCTATCAAATATAAGCTAGGTAATGTGGTAATGTGAGAGATACAGAAATATATGGCATGGACACTGCACTCAAGATGTTTTCAGTCGAGATGGGAAACAAAATATAATGTAAACCATACTGTATTGGTCAGTATATAATTAAGTGCTAATTACATAGTAGGAAGTATAAGCACTATAGTAGATGAGTAGTAGAAATACGTAATATGAATGATATCATTATGGATGGTAGTTTTTACTATAATAAATACTTTTGGTAGTTCCAAATCATGTACTGAATTAAAAAGAAAAACTACATCATGCTTGCATTTAAATCTCCCATTATGTCTGTTGTGATATGCCCTTCTTGATTCCTCACATTTCGTCATCACATAAATCTTACTCATCATTCAAGAGTAATTACTCTCCCCTATAGCCACTAAGTTGATCTTTATAAAATGTAAAAAACTTACTCATAAATTCGAAATATATTCCAAACCCCTTTCTAAGGCATAAAACCTATGTGATCTGGTCCGTGCCTGTTTCTCCAGCATTGTCTTATCCTACACTCTCCTTTTGGCTGGAGTCATCACCAATCAGTTCTGAGAACAAGTCAAAGTCTTCTCTCCCTAAGATATTTATATGCTCTGTTCACTTGGCTGGAATGCCCCATTCTTCTCATTTCCCCATCATTTGATTTTTATCTAAAATATCACTGTCTTTCTCCAGTTCTCCCTCCATACATCCCCCAATCCATGCCATTGGTCTCTTTCTTAGATCCTTGTTTCCTGCACAAAACTTTTTGCATTTTAAAGTATTTTATTTGTTTGTTGGAGAATGTTTTTGTTAGCCTTTGTCTCTCTCCTCCATGGAAAAGTAAGTTTACTGGAGGTGGGGAACATGTCTGTCTTACCATTACATCACAGAACCACAAGAAACATTTATTTTAAAAGTAGACAGACACCCTTCCCAAACTTTTTTTTCTCATTTCCGTGTTACCCAGGATATATGTGTGAACAGAGGTCATTGCTAATGCTTGATCACATCATGAACTTGTTTTTCCTTGATCCCTTTGTTGATATTGCTCCCTCCTCCTTAGGCTCTAATCCTGTCTTTTCTGAAAATTCCACCCATTCTTTCACTTCGTCCATAGAAACTTATATTTAGGCAAACATGAGCTAGCTCTCCCTCCTTTATTTCCTCCATAGTGTACTATTTGTTTCTTCCTGTGCTAGTAAAAATTTTGAATTCTAATACAGTTATTGTAGCCCTTGCTTATCCCCTATGAGCTTTGCTATCAGTCTTTGTGTCAGGTTTAAATGGTTACGAGCAATAGAAACCATCAGTCGCTAACTTGAGAATTAAAAAACAATAAGTTTTTTTTTTGTTTTATTTGTTTGTCTTAATATATGGGACAGCTCATGGAATGGATGAAAGAGGAGAACCACCAAGCTTAAAGAGAGGCAGAAATAAGATAACTCCTAGGATCAGGGGATTTAAAACAAATTAAAAGAATCATCGGTTTTCCACTGTCACAGAATGAATAAACTTTTCTCTAAGTTCATTGTACTCAGGATCCAAATTCCTGGGGGAGATTTTGATTGACCTAATTTGGGTCATTTTCTACCCATATTATGCTAATATCATAATCAGCACCTCATATAAGTGGCCCATGAAAATAATAACCAAATGAAGAGATTGGGGTCTCTAACAAGTAATTGAGATCATCTCTTTACAGAAGATAGAAGATGGCTCTGTGTAGGCAAACACAACACATTTTGAGTATAGCAAGCTTCAGTGAGAGAAGAAAGAACCCATTTTCCTGACCAACTAAAGAACATAACAAAATATACCCTATGTGTAATGATACAAGCATGCTTTCCTGATGATTGAGATCATATTTTTTTTAAAGTTTCAAGTAAGTGTTATTGTTTTACTACCTCATTTCTTTTGGGCTTTTTAGACTGAGAGGCAGAATTGTTTTTCACTTCGGTCCTATAACATATTATTGTAACAACAAACAATTAGTAATAGCATTTAAAATTTAGCATAATATGATCATGACTAAAAGGATATGGTATGATTTCTATTTATCATGTAACTAGGGATTTATAAAGAACTGATGTGTCACTACATATTCATTGACTTGAAACTGAACTCTCATTTAATTCATTCATATTAGTGTGTCTACACCACTGACTAGGTTTTGATATGCACATAACTCAGTGTACTCCAAGTTGACGACAGTGGAATTTAAATATAGTGCACACCATTCATTCATGGGAACAAAACCTATTTAGAGGCTCAGTGGTTCTTTCAGTGAGTAAAACATATGAGCCATTTTGACCTACCACCTGTAGCATCTCATCTCTGATGGTTCTTTTTGCCAGGTGTTTAAGGTAAAAGATAATTAAATCAGGGCTCTCAAGTTACCAGGGAGGAAAACAAGTCCATGTATTGACGACCACTGTTTTATGAGAGGACTAAAATCTGAAGAGTTAAAACCATGCTTATGCATTTCAAATGGGGAACTCTCCTCACTCTGTCTAGAGGAAACTAGAGGAAAACTACTTGAAAAATCCAATGAATATAGAGGATTATGCAAACTACTCTTCAAACCAATGACTATGACTTTGTTTCAGAACTTTAGATCAAATAGATTTTAATACTTGATGTATGTGATTTTTTTACTATCTTGCTAAATTGCCTGTCGCATATGTTCATTAGATAAAAATAACTCATTTTGTAAAAGTATTACAAATTCCGAAACATATTTAGGTTTGCCAGCAGTTACCAAAGATGGAAGAAAGGAAGAAAGAGAGAAAGGGAGGAAGGGAAGGGGGCAGAAGAAGGAAGGAAAGAAAGAAAGAAAAGGAAAGAGAAGAAGAGGAAAGCAAAGTAAAGCAAAGCATGTATGTGTATACATATGTGAATGCATATTTATATGGGTGCCTATATATATATTACTCTGTGGACACAAACTGGTCCATTTGCAAACAGCCATCTTATCAGCATCTTAGCTTAGCCAAATCCAAAGAAAAACTTGTTTCTTTGTTCAGTCTTAAAAAAATAAAAGCTGGTTTCTTAAAAAAAAAAATACCTATGTTACATATATTCATTTGATTTAGATCCAAAAACACATTAAACTGAGACACTTTAAGATTAACTTTAGAAAAGCTTTTATTAATGAAGTAAAAGTAAGTTGGTAAAAATAATTTAGTAAGACTTTCTTAAGGTCTCCTGTAAGCCTGACACTACACTAGGCATTGCTTTTGTTGCTCAGAATCTAATTGCAATTTTTAGCTTCCTGTCCCTCCTCCTAAACAAGGCAGAGAAGTTAAGGTGAGATCTGTTTCCTTTACTTCCCTATGCAGCTTTCCACTTCAAGCTCGTGTTTTCTCGTCTTCCCGTATATAATTTTTTATACCTGTGTCTCCAGTGTTCTAATTTGGTTAACCACTGCCCTGCCTTCAGCTCTGTGGCAGTCTTTTTTCCTGGGAAGACTTCCTTGACCCTCATCTCTCCTCCCAAGATTAGGAAATGTGTAATATCTCTACCATATTCTTGCACTTCACCTTCTGCCATCACATTTATCCCATTGCATTATACTTGCATATTTTCTTATCTTTTACCCAGCTGCACTGGAACTCTGGGAAGGCATAGGCAAGTCTTGTTCATTGTTATAACTGTGTTTAATGGCTACTCCACAAATAGGTATTGAATAATGACCTTGTGTAGGTTTTTCTCCCAGCTTTTCTCACTCTTGCCACTTCCTCTCTCAAACAAAATACATCAGCATCCTTTGCAAATGCAGTTCTGGAAACCAGACTGGCCTTATGTATACAGTGAGAGTCTTTCTCCTCCTTTGTTACCCATCTTGGATGTGTCCTAGCCTCTCCACCCTGACCACGTTTTCAGCAGGTTGACTGCTATAACAAGATATTTCTGTTTTATATTCCTGAGTGCACAACATCTGAAGCAAGCACAAGGTGACTTTGCTGTAACTCAGCAGTCTTTTCAAACATGTCTTTCCCCCCCTTTTAGGTTCTTAGAACACTGTCATTAAGGGCCGAGGGGTGAAGATACATTAGATAAGAAAATAGCAGACAGAGACCCTGAAGCACTTTAAGAAACCTCAATCTGCAGGAAATCCTCATCTTGGCGCCAATCATCAGAAAACCTGTTCTTTACCACGGGTAGGTCTGTCAACATATATTTCTTTTAAGATTTTCTACAAATGTCCTTCATAGGAAAGAGAGTTTTATTTTTCCCTTACCTCTAAAATGAAAAATAAAATTAACTTCCCAAATTGGAAAGATTATACTAAAGTCCTTGTAAATGGAATGATTTTATTTGGTAGGAAATGCAATAGTTTCTATATTGCATCATCTTTGGGAATTCTGTAGATGACTTCTCTTCGTTTATTCTAAAGAATTTGCTTTAAATGATGTGGTATGTTGACAGCCATTTTGATACTTCTGCATCTAACCACTGAATTTCTACGAACACAAAGATTCTGTTTCTCCAGAAAAGGGGTTCATTCAGTTTCAAATGGAAGCAGATGTGTTTTAGGTTGATGTAAAATGAATAGAAATAATTTTCAGTTACTATTGTCTTGTTATCTTAATGTAGGAGATAGCCTTCATGTGATAGGTGTTAAAGAAAAAAAAATTTCAATGACATTTGTTAAAAATGGTAAGGTCATGATTATGGACCATAACCATAAATAGAGGAACCAGTGCAATGGGATTTTACATCAGGGGAGAGAGATTGGTTCAACTCTGAATATAGCACAGGCCAGTGGGAATTTAAAGCCAAAGAACAGGGTGGGGGTCAGTGGATAGAAAATTGCTAAAAGGAATCATCATAATTCTTCCTGAAGATAGTCTAAAGTGATCAGATATCATCTGGGGAATGGTGGAGAATGAGGAATCTGATCAGATATCAAAGGTGATCAGAAACCGAGGGTGGGGTTTTACAGTTAAAGTTACCTAGCAGGGTTTTAGTTCAAACTCGATTTTATAAGAAAGTGAACAGATGTACCTAGAATAAGGGTTAGGAGGCTGACTCAAGTTTGGTCATGCAAAGAATCTTTGTTAAAGTTTAGACTTTTTGTTTGTTTTCTTGTGGCTTCCAGTTTGTGGAAAAACCACATCAGGTTAATGGTACTTCTTCACTTGAATCTGTTTCTTAAATTCCCTCATATATAATATGGCTTGTTTTCTCTCTTTTTTTCCTTCTGGTATATTTCTGGGTAAATTTGCTCATCTCCAGAAGGAGTTATAAATCTATTGCTTGAAAAGTAGTGGGACTTGGATTCAACTGAAACTGGTGTAGAATCCTCAAGATGTAGAACCATCTAAGGTTAGCCTGTTATAAAGATTATGGGAGGAGAATCACCAACAATTGCATTAGCTCAAGCCTTTGTTAAAACAGTTTCAACATGGGAGTAGCTCCAAAGTGAGCCTTCTGAGGAAAGCAGACAGCTTACAGATATATAGGATAAGTTGGGGAAGATCAAAGTTCAGTTTTATTCTGAGAATATTTCACTGTTTAATTCTTAGAAGGTATGGGAAAACTTTGGTGTGTTTATCACAATGTCTTTTATATTATCAAACCATAGTGCTTGAAATTGCAGAACTACTTATCACCATTTTGGATATATCACCAGTTTGGATATTCAATCTATTGACATAATTTATTGGATTCTATACTAGATGGTGTTCTGAATGGATATATGTACACTGTGCTTTCACTATAATATTTACATCATATCTTTTGAGAAGCCAAACACTCTTTAGTCTCTGGGACTACTGAAGTTTAAATCTGTAACTGAATCTTTCTTGTACTGCTTTTAGTACTTTCTCATTCACAAATGTCTAGAAATGTAGATCTCTAAATATTAAACAAATATGTTTGCCATTGCTATGTCATATGTCCATGTGAGCTAATCACAAAGCTAATCACTTCAACAATCCTTTTCCAATTTTGCAGTTCTCTCAGCCTTTCAGGCTTTCTACTATTTATATAATTAATTGTTGATCCTTTGTCTCTTTTTCCCATCCTGATTACACAGTCATTTGTCTTATTTTTTCTACTTTTAAATCAAGTCTTTTATCCATTTTTTTGCAGAATCCCACTGCAACCTCATCCTTGCTCAAGCTTTCATGCCCTTTCTTCTAAACTAACATGTTTTATTCCTAATAGGTTTCCATTTCTCTACTCCAAAACTGAAATTCAGCCTATACCCAGGTAAAATAGATTTCTTAAATAGCACTTCTGTTCTTTCTACCAGTTCATGAAATTTTAGATGCATTTCATTACCTTCATTTTAAACATGAGGGGAATGCCTTTTTCACCTCTGAAAACTCATATGACCAGTGCATAGTTTTGTACTTAGAAAGTATACTATTGAATGTATCAGAAATAAAATAATTGCATTTTTTGAAGGATACAGATTCCCAGAAATTTATATATACTCACCTTATTAATTAGAATTTGTAACAAGGAGCATCTGTGTGGCTCAGTCCATTAAACGTCTCCTTTTGGCTCTGGTCATGATCCCAGGGTCCTGGAATCAAGATCCTTGCTCAGCGGGGAACCGGCTTCTCTTTCTCCCTCTGCTGCTCCCCTTGTTTGTTCTTTCTCTCTCTGTCAAATAAATAAATTAATTAAAATTTTAAAAAAAAGGAATTTGTAACAAAATAGCAATGCTTTAGAGTTTTCAAGTCTTTGGAAATGAAGTGGGAAGGCAGAGGTGGAGGTTTGGAGGCAACTTTGGGTAAATTCCTACTTAGAAAACAACTTCCCAAATGAAGATAAAATACAAATCTGAAATGTGATAGTTTCACGGACAGGGCACAGAGAAGAGTTTTCAGACTATTTTGCAATGATACAAATAAGTAACAGTATTCCTTTTTGATTTTTTTTAACTCAAGATATAAACTTTCTTAATGGGGCTCTTTCCTAAAGGGAAAAAAGCTGTTTACCTATACACTTTTATCACTGGCCTGAGGCATTATAGTTTATTTCAACCAATTAAAATGACAATTACTGAAGGAAATGCTAAGGAGCACCCTTATGCTGGTGAGTTCCCACTACTCCTCTGATGATTACAACCCCTTAAATTCAAATTTTACTTATTGCAACAAATACTTTGACTTCAGAAGAACTTGTACAGTAATTTGGAAGAGTACATTCTATTTAGTCCCCTCATTTTCAAATTTTTGTTCTTGTCTTATAGAATCTTTTCCACAGTATTATAGCCCAAGCTTTACCTCTCCCTACCCTTACTGGGAACACTCTATATCTTCCAAATTATTATTTTATAAAAGCCACTACTGTCTTGGTCTGACAGAGGGACTATGGGTTCTATTGTATTGAAAATGTTAAGATATATCCATAAAGGATTTCCAATGTAAGCTGCTTTATTGCTGACAACAAAATCATCATCCCAGGCCTCCCAATTTGACATATGAAAAATTTCAATGGTAATAGCGATTAACATATCTTTTGCATTTAAATTACTATGTTTTTTAAGAAGAGAAAATTGTTCAGTTGGTGGGTTGTTTTTCTAGTCAAATAAACATATATCAGGATATCCAATCTAGTAATTGTGTGTATTTATCTACTTTTGACGCCACAGGAAAATACTCTGAATGAAGACACTAGGGGCAAAATACTCTGACTTGGATTGTCATCTGCAAACACATGACCTCACATAGGGAAATGCATGCTTATACCCAAACATAGGAAGCATCTGTCTAAGTGCTTGGTTACTTAAGGTGGAGTAATATATATTCAATAATTTTTTAATAGTACATCTTACATATCTTATAGTTGTGTTTGCCTTATGTGTCATCATCTTATTAGAATCTGTACTTTATTTGGGATAAGAAAAAAAAGGGCTACAGGACTAAAGCATTTCTATCATTCTAAGAATTTAGGTATTTAGAGATTATTTAGCATTTAAAATTACCTGTGTTGACCAATGTGCAAAGGAAGGAATGCTGACAAACGTGAGATGTTCCATTGTGACATGTGTTCTATGGTTAAACATGTAAATTCAGGTATTTATTGAAGTTTTCAGTACATACTTCACTTAAGATTAAGAATTTTTTGGGAGGGTGGTTTGTTTTAGCAAAGATTCATAAATGATCATAATACTTATTTCTCCTTAAAAATATCCAAGTAGTACTATAAATATTTACAAGGTCAATGAATACAGATCCATTTTATTATGCCTGGAAGCTTGGTAGAGGTATTCAAAATTGAGTCCTAACAGTAGGCTTCCCATGAGATAATACCACCTTCATTATTCTGACCCAAGGGATTCAAGTGTTCTAGATAATCTGTGGGAAATTTGTTCTCTCTGACCTCAATTTTCTGATACTCTTTTGTTTAACAGCTTTCTTTCTTGATACCACCTAACTTTAAATATAATAACATAATTGACTCCACTTCATTCAAGTCAGACGTGTTTTAGTTGACTCCATTTTATTTAGGTGACAAGAAAAGAAAAATTAATTTGTTCTTTACTTCTAAAGAGAAGGTTAGATCTGAAGAGCAGCCTCTGTTTTGGGGAGGATAGGTATGGATAGGATGTCAATCTGAGAGCTCACTGTAGGGTTGAGAACAGTAGATGCTTTAGGATAAAGGAGAGATTTCAGTGAGAGAGAGAGAGAGAGAAACTGAGAAAGGAAAGAAAAATCAAATAAATTTTGTCAATTAAGTATAGTATTCTCTTCCATTCATGCCTTCATCAAACCATTAGGAAAATCTTATAAAAAATTACTCAGGAGAATATGATATTGTGACATAATAAAAAATAGATATTTGGTTTTAATACCCAGTTCCTGGCATGAGCTCCTAAAACCCTGTAGTTTCTTGAGTGATAGGAGTTAGAAGAATATTTTTATTACTCATAATAAGCCTCATTCCATTATATCTGAGTTTATGCTAAAGAGTTGACCCTTGGGACATGGAGGTTAGTTGCTAGAGAAACCAATCATGTGATTAGAGGCTTGGGACTTTCAGCACAATCCCCCAATCTTGGGGAGGAGAAAGAGGTTGGACTAAATGAATCACCAATGGCTAGTAATTTAATTTTTCATGACTAAGTAATGGAACCTCCATAAAAACCATACAAGAACAGGTTTGAGGAGCTTCCGGGTGAATGCAATAAGGTGGTAGGAGGGTGATGCATCCAGAGAAGGTATGGAAGCTCTGTGCACATCCCTTGTGTCTTGCCTTATGTACCTCTTTATCTGTCTATTCATCTGTGTGCTTTATTATATTGTTGAAAACCGACATCTGTGCTCCAAAGGTGAAACATAACATAAAAACAGAGTTTGGTGATAAAGAGGAAGGATAGTTTTATTACTTTGCCAGGCAAAGGAGGCTGCAGCAGGCTAAAGCCTTCAAAACTGCAGACTCACCTGGGGTAAAAGGTTTTATAGGAAAATATAGGATCTGAGTGATTTCGATAGCAATCTGGTATGAGCTGCCAATCTGGTATGAGCCATGTTCCTCATGTCTTCAGAGT
This sequence comes from Potos flavus, assembly GCA_028534135.1. Classification (NCBI taxonomy): domain Eukaryota; kingdom Metazoa; phylum Chordata; class Mammalia; order Carnivora; family Procyonidae; genus Potos; species Potos flavus. The sequence continues at coordinate 85,107,394 of CM052895.1, read as the reverse complement.
GGTCTCATGACTAGTGATGACACGGGCCATCTGACTCTTATTATTAAGTATACATCGAGGTCAGCAAGATGTCAATATCAATACTGAGTTCCTGGAACAAAGGATTCTACAGAACAACAACTTAAGGGGAGGAGGAGGCTTTGAGAATGAGGAAGAGAAAAATTAGTTAAAAGTCAAGCCTTGCTGAAGCATTAGTGTGTCCATCTTAATTTCTATCCATCTTTTACATTTCTATAATAAACTTATAATGTAATAAACTCATAAATGTAAATGTTTCCCTGAGTTCCAAGAGCTATTATAGCAAATTGCTGAAACCAGAGAAGGGGATCGGGGGAACTCTAATTTATAGCTATTGAAAGTATGGGATGCCCGGATTTGCAATTGGGGGCAGTCTTGTGCTGCTGAGCCCTTAACTGTGGGCTCAGAGCTAACTCCAGAGAATGTCAGAATTGCTCAATGAGCAAGAAAACCCCACACATTTGGTGTTAGAAGCGCTGTAAGTAAAGGAAACAGGAGTTTTTCTTTTAGAGGAGAATTTGGAATTTGTATTATTTGTTTGGTTTATTGATGGATGTAGATCTGGTGGCAGGAACTAGTTGAGAGCAGGGTAGCCAGTATTTTTATTTTACCAATCCACCTTCTGGTGATGACCTCATCTCATTACCTATAGCTGTGATTCTCAGATTACTTGAGAATCTGTAATGCGTAGTCTGAAATGCGTAGTGAACACTTTCAAAATTAACATTAGATTCCAATAAGATTCCATTCTAGTAGAGTGCCTGTCTGTGGATTCTCAACCTGTTTTCCTTAAGATTATGGTACGCATTTGTTTTTGGCAGAGAGAGAGAGAGAGAAAGAATTATCATGCTAATCAAAAGGAAGAATATACTAATGATAATTGTTTATTATAGCTGAACATTCAATTTTTTTGGACATTCAAGAAGCAACAGATATTTTAAACATGTTAAAATATATTCAATAAAATATAATATTTTATAATATCTTTGGCAGTTTTAAGGAATATATGTAATATTTTCTATAGTCAAGTCTTTTTTTTTAAGATTTTCTTATGTATTTTAGAGAGAGAGAGAGAGCACGCACACGCATGCACATGAGCATTGGAGAGGGGCAGAGGGAGAGGGAGAGACAGAATCTCAAGCAGGGGGCTGACACAGGGCTGCATCTTATGACCCCAAGATCATGACCTGAGCCGAAACCAAGACTTGGTTGCTTAACTGACTGAGGCACCCAGGCGCCCCTCTATAATCAATTCTTATGTCACTGCCATTAATTAATGACAAGTACATAATATTAATTGTAATTCAATGAACATGGCAATAAGGATAATGGGTAGAGGTAGGGTACAAAATAAGTATTGCCTAAAGATTATTATATATTTAAGTGGATAAGTACAATGTTTTGTACACTGTCCAAGAATGGCCAGATAAAAAGTTATATGGGTTACTTGTTTAAAATACAGATTCTTTTTCCTTATACAATGAGTCCTATGGAACTAGAATCTGCAAATATAGAGTGTGGGAATTTTTACAAGATCTAAGTTAAAATTATGCACTGTAAACCGTGATAGTTAACTTGTACCTTTGGAACCTCTAGACAATTTCAGGCAGATATTCAGAAGAAGACAATTCAAAATAGTACCTTTTATTATGAGCAGGAAATGTTGGCATTCAGGACTGTTGATTGAATACAGTCAACCGCTTACTTTGACTTGTCTTCATTTGGAACTATTCTATCTTGGCACAATACTCTACATTAGAATAGAATAGTTTACAATAGCTACAACAGTAACAAAACAAAAAAAAAAAACAAAACAAAAAGATTACTATTGCCATGTATACATTCTTCATTCAACAGTTATCTACTGAGTGACTAAAATGTACGCAATTGATTCTTAACATTATTGTTGCATTATCGAAAGTTAAATGACTGGTATTTTACAGTACGTTCTTAATAGTAAAGCTTGAAGGTAATTTACTCAGTAAACATATGCATAGTCCTTAACTTTCTTGATAGTTTAAGCTAAAATATTGTTTTCATCGATTCTTTTGCACAATCACCTCAGTAATCTCCTTTCCCGAGATAAGAGACTCAAGAGACTATTTAGATATCTTGGGATACTGGAATAAAAATATAATTTTAAAATTATTTGGTAATTTAATTCCTATTTGCCTATAAAAATATGTAAAGCAGTTTGTTAGGTATTTACTTTCTATTAAATAAGAATTAAATCGGGACTTAGCAGAAGCTGCCTTTAACTCTGACTTTCCTAAGTAATTGCAATTTTGTAAACCTGGTCTCTTTCTCTACAATCTTGTGCCTTTATATTATATTAATACTACATTATTAGAATGATAACACTTGGTATTTATAAAATATCAAAAGACATAAATGATTCCATGACAACTATCTATGAAAATTATCACTTGGAATACAGTATTAATTTATGATACTATTTTTTTTTAAATCTAACTTTATATCATATGTAATGACACAACTATTGTATAAAGCTTTAAACTAATTGAAATTAGACTGATTTTATATTTTGATATAATTAATAAAACTTTTTGGATACTTATTGCAAATGCTATTATTGTCCAAGTAGAAACTATGCAAGGGAATGCCTGGGTGGCTCAGTCAGTTGAGCATGTGACTCTTGATCTCAGCTCAAGTCTTGATACCAGGGTCATGAGTCCAAGCCCCATGTTGAGCTCCGTGCTGCGTGTAAGGCGGAAGGAAGGTAGGAAAAGAAGAAAGAAGGAAACTATGTATATTGGAGGTATTTTCCCACTAATATTTATGAATTTCTCTCAAAGTATTTGAATATTTTATTTGAAGTTAAATGTTTCAGTATATGTGCCTAAATAGAATAATATTATCAAATAGAACGAACTCTTCAAAAGTAAAATAACTCTGAAAATAAGTGAACACCTGAACACCTGAGAACTTGTTGGAAAGGAATTACCAAGAAGTAATAAACTAGATGAACCTCAATTTGTAAGACAAGGGGCAGGTATCACACAGAATACCTACACATGATGTTTTATCCACTTACACCTTTATCCTTATACTTTTATTTTTTATATCTTAATAATGTTAATTAAAAAATAAAAGGTTATATACATTTCATTAAATCATAGAAAATATATTGAGCTAAATTTTAAATGAAATAATCAAGAGTAAAATTAGTGAAAAAATTTAAAAGGCAATTCGAAATTACCTGGAAATAGTGCAATGGAGTTTTATGTAAGTGATCATAATGGTTGTATTTATAAGACATAAAATATCCTAACTAGTCAATTCACCTAAATGTGCCTCTTCCAGAAATTAGGGCTATCTCTGGACTATTAACTTATATGAGCCAATAATTTCATACATAAAGGTTCATATGTCACTAACTGATTGGAAAATTTTCTTAGGAATTTAAAATGTTTGTGATTTACTTACAATTTTTTTATTTAGCATTAATAATATGCATTAAGCTAGTTTGAAAACATTTTATTGGTTTTGCAGCCAAAAAACTGTTGCATAACTTACCTAGCATCTTTCCTATGTCTGTTACTTTTACATGTTCGATCCATATCAAGTTGAAATGGACATAGTGCTTCCAGGAAATGACTTGGGCTTTCATATGTCTGGTGTGCCTGCATTTCTGTGGTTCCCTCCACTTGGAGTGTGCTCTAGAATTGTACTGTCAATAGTAACTTCTGCAGTGATGTGTTCTATTCTAAGTACATGTGACTACTGAGCACTATAAATATGGCTGGTCAGAATTGGGGGGTGCCATAAATAGACATACACACTGCATTTCAAAGACATAGTATGAAAATGAGAGGTAAAGTATCTCACGTATTTCATATTGATTACTGTTGAAATGATATTTTGGATTTATTGGGATATAAAATTCATCATTAGAATTAATTTGAATTTTTTTTTTGTTTGTTTTTCTGTGACTACTAGAAATGTTTAAGTTACATTTGTGGCTTGCATTATATTTTCACAGGACAGAGCTGACCTAGAAATACCCTTTGATGAGTATGTGCATTTTTCCCCCTCTCCCTCTCCCTACTCCTATGTCCAAACTATCAAAGCATCCTGTGTCTTTGTAAGCTGCACGAGGAGGTTTATGGAACTATTTATATTATCTTTGGAGTACATTTGATCAACGTTTCTAGATTCCAACCTCCTTGAGAACAGAGATGATAATACTGGTCAGTGTAACCCTGGCAACAGTAACAGGGTGACCTGAACAATCATTTTTGTTTGGTTGGTTTTTAGTTGACGTGATGGTGAAGGGTTTTGGCTTTCAATAATTGGAGGTAGAGGTCATAAAATCAAAGGCTTACAGAGGTATTTTAAATACAGTAAATGGGTGAAGGGTGAGATGGATAAGATAGGAGAGCATTATGGAAACTCTGATAAGCTGAAAAGCCAATGCCCCATCTAAACGAAGCATTAGATACTTGGCCAACCTTGGTCATGCAGGTGTTCTAGTGTAATGCTGCCACATTTTCAAGTTGTTCCAAATCATTACTTCTCAAAACTCCTTATATGTTAACATAATAGTCCAAACCTTTTTTAAAATAGCAGCCAGCAAAAGTATCTTGTGGGCTGGATCCGGTACACAGGGCACCCAAATGGTTTTCCTTTTCAGAAGTTTCCTTCTTTGTTTCAGAACTGTATTCCCTGTTATTGATAAGGACAATGTAAGGTAAAGTTGCACATTAGCCCCACAAATTAGTAACAGACGGAAAAGAAAACCACAGGAATTCAAAGTTTCTACTATCCTTCATGTTATTGAATCTGCCGCTCTCTGTAATTAGGAGATGGCATTAATCATTAATTAGAAAAGAAACCCTCAGTGAACAGTGTGAGGTATCTCCATGGGAACACCACTGGCTTAATCTCAACAAGAGAGAAAGATATGGGAGTACAAAACAGATTTAGTGCACATCTCTGTAGGTCTGATTTAGGTAGCTAATATTCCATCCATGTAAAAACCAAATAAAACACATTTTTCCTTCTGTGTATAGCCATATTTTCTCTTTCATCCTTTTCTTTTAAATCTTTGGTGATAGGTTTCTGTTTGAATGAGGTAGTCCGACCTATAGTACTCATAGGAGTGAAATATCTTCTCTACCTGCAACATCAAACACTGAAACAAAAGAGCAGTTGTACTGAGTTCATTGAGATTCACTGAAAAGTGTTGCTCGCCTGCAGAGCAGGTGAAAGTTTCCTGCCGGTTTCTCATTTAGGGAAAACCTCTTGGCTTATGCCTCAAGAACTGTACAAGCCTCTAAAGTGCAGTAGTGAGGACTAGACACAGTTTTTGCCTATTGAGATAGTTAAGTTATATAATGGAATAAGGATCAGGGAATTAATGAGGAAAGAAAAAGGGAGATATGATGGACTCAACAGTCTGAGCCTTTTTCTAACAAGCTGTCCTCATGTTTTTTTTTCCCCCCATCTGCTGGGGAGTTTGAAATACCACCTTGTTGGAAAAATGCTGAAAGAGGAGTATGTTACAACTTGTCTCATCCTTCCAAGCCAGCTACATTTTACCTTAGATGTGAGAGAAAAAAAAATATATATATATGTATATTTGCATCCATTTCTATCAAATCATTTTTTTGTTTCAGATCTTTTCATAAAATCTTGAGAAAGCACCATATAAGATAGAAGCAATCAGGGATTGCCTGGGTGTGCTCAGGGAAAAGACGGCGGATTTTGGTATTATTCATTAGCTTAAAAGGTTGGGACACAAGAGCATATTCTATTTACTTGGATAAATTAATTTTCTTATTGTAATGTTGCAAAGAATGTGGTTGTACGCTTTTATTATTATTAAAAATACCTCGCTCTGTGCCACACACAGGTGTAAGGGCTTACCATACACGTTACCATACTGTTCCCAGCTTGAGGAAGAAACTGTCATTGTCTCTATTTTATAGAGGCTTAAAACGGTTAAGTCATTTGCCAATTGATCTCACTATCACCCAGCAAGTAATTGGCAGTCTAGGATTTGAATTAAGTCTGCTCTGACTCCATAATTAACTATTATAAATAACAACAAAACAATAGTAGCAACCACCTGTATTGCATTTATTATGATCTGGGAAATGTTCTAAGCATTAACTTTTTCATCACAGCAACCCTTTGAGGTAGATATTACTATTATTCTCATTTTACAGAGGGGGAACTGACTCAAGACACCTAGTAACTCCAATAATTTATTAATATGAGCTATAACGCGAAGTAAAGCAGGCCCTTCTGAAATGATACTCATTAAATTTACAAGCTACATCACAGTCCCTGGATGGTATTTTCAACAAATATTTGCTAGGGACAATGATTTTTTTCACTTTCACTTCAGCAATACACTTAATTTATTCTTTATCAAGGTCTGTTGCTTTGCAAACTTGGAGCCTGGTAATAATTAACTTTAGTCACCGATCCTTTGCTGTAATGCAAGAGACTCCCCTCTCAAGGTTAGTATAGTTTAAAGACAAGTTACCATTATTATTGTTAAGTTCTAAAGATTCTCTTTTGCCAAGTTGTCGTTTTGTCCTTCTGTTGTTATTGGTTTCTGTTCTGGCCTTAAATCCCACCTGGTGCTATAGCTGTAGGTATCCAATTCCTCTTCTATCCAATCATAATAAATTGCACATATTGAATAATTACTAACACATTTCAGAAACTTTTTGGTTGTTCAAATTAAACAAGGTTGAAAAACAAGCTCACACTCCGAAAAGGCTCCAGGATAAAGAATAAATGATCCAAAGGATAACAACAAAAAATGTAAACCACCAGAGCTCATGATATCTGATCTAATAACTTGAAGTATATAGATGCCTTTTCATGAAAATAAATAAGTCAGCTGAAGGATTGAACTGGAGTGACTAATGTAGTACAGTGATGGAATTGTGTCCTTCTTTTCCCCCCACTTAAAAATAATGATAGGTTTTTCTGGAACCTGCTTAAGTAAGTGACACTCGTAGAGATGGATTGCTATACTGTGACATATGGTGCACTGATATTCCGGTTGTATTGTAGAGATTATTACTAGCAGCAAGATTTTATAGTTATTGCCCTGTCAAAGCTGGTGTTTTAATCACTATCATCAACACCGCCTTCATGTTTTACCTCATCTTCTATCCAGCAAGCCATACCAGTGTGTCATCCAAAAAGAAACTCATTTGTTTGGGCCCATTATTTCATTAAGATATATATTTCACAGGGACAAGTGAAAAATGACTTTATGAGGAGGGGAAAAATACTCGTCATAGGGAATAGAACTTAAGGACTGCAATTATTGATCTGAGGAGTCATAATACCAGTGAGTTTGTGAAGAATCCCATAAGCCTGCTTTAGGGATGAGGGATGACTGAGGGTGCAGGTGTTTCCTCTTATTCTGAGAGCAATTAGAGATCCAAATTATTTCCACTGTTGCCTAATAAGGCAACAAGTGTCACCTGATGAAGTTAATTCGCAGCACTAGCAATGTAAACATAGCTCAGCTTCTTCAGTTCACTGGCATTTTGTATCTTCCACAGCCTCAGAGAGCAGAGGCAAAGAATGCAAACCATTAGTACCTTTAAAAATCACAGGTAAAGGAGAAACTGGAAACGAATTAAGAGTCATCTATCATTCAGCCTTTAGTTATTTTACCTTGCTTAAAAAATACAAATAAACCTAAAATCAAATAAACTTTTCTCCATGAACCGGAGCCCACCTCTACTTCATTCCCAAGGTTTTCAAAGCTAACTTCGGGTGTCAGTTGTCAGTTTCACAAGGTGGACTCTACCATAATATTTTCATTTTATTTTGTTTGGAGGGAAACTGAACTATTTCCTCAAGCCCTTTTCTCTCTTCCCTTTGAAATATAAAGGGGGTTGAGAAGCTTTGATGGTGAAAGTTACAGCGGTGGAGCTCTTTTCCCCTTTGTTTGTTACAATTGACCTCTTTCCCAGCACATTAGTTTCAGCCTCAAACTTAAATTGCAAGGTGTTGTGAATAACGTGTTTGCCACTTCAGGCTTTGCTGGTGGAGCTGTTCTTTCCCAGGGTCTCAGTACAAGCACCTCCTAAA
>CM052895.1:85071905-85098788 GCA_028534135.1 Potos flavus | reverse complement strand
GGGGCGGGTAGGGATAGGGTGGCTGGGTTATGGACATTGAGGAGGGTATGTGCTATGGTAAGTGCTGTGAAATGTGTAAGCCTGAGGATTCACAGACATGTACCCCGGGGCAAATAATACATTATGTGTTAATTAAAAAAAAATAAAAAATAAGAAATAAAAAAGAATTTCATAAATGAATGAAATAATGGCAACAAAACCAGAAAACATCTAAACCTTATTGTTATCTTTTGGATTCATACTCTTCATTTGTACATACATATTCAAATATAAGGATTATTAATCCCTCATCAGTTTAGAGTTACATGGACAAATGTTCATGAAGTCTAAGGTTTTACCATGAGTGTGATGAAATAGAACCTTCCATTACTTACGTTATTAAGTTATTAAGAAAATTCTGATCTCTAAGAAGCTGTGTGCTCCCAAAACAACCAGATATTTCCTGAGGGAATTAGGACTCTGGGTAAAATGGCCACAGTAGGACTATTGTATCTACTTGAAGTCCCCCATCTATAATCAAAAACACAGTAACTACAGTTCAGTTAAAAGGATTAGAGACTTTAAGTAGGGATTCAAATGCAAAATGACACTATAGTTTATATTAGTGATGCAAGGAAGTCACAGAATTAAAAATCGCAAATTGCCCTTTCAGTTTTCCAGGGAATTTCCAAGACTATGTAAAAGTCCTCCTGATGAATGTTGAAATAAATTTACTGGATCTTTTTAACGAGTATATATTACAGGATAATTTTTGTTGAAATTACTAAATGTTTAAAAGTACAATAAAGAAGATTGGTTTGAAGAAAACATTATTGTAGTTATATAGACTCAGATTATAAAACAGAGCAAATCATAATATTCTGTTATTTGTGAGGATAATGGAGGAAGATATAGTTAAAATACAAGTTCAAATTTATTTCTAAATATGGTAGACTAATATTCAGTTATATTAGAAGTTGCAGTATAATAAATATATCTTCTGGATTCATATAATTTAAGTTTGCTATTACTTGACTAAGGTTTTTTATAGAGATCAATACACACAGAGAATGCAAGAAATCAACAACATATTTCTAAAATTGCTAGTAGCCAGTTGATAGTTAAAAAGAAAAAAAGCATCATTGTATTTGATTACATGCAGATTTAAGGTATAGCACATGCAAAATCCAATAAAATCCATTGAAACCAGCCAAGGAAATTAAGAAAAGGAGCCAGTGGGAGAGGAAGAAAACCAAAAGAAAATGGTATGCTGGCAGTCAAGGACAAATGGTGGGAAATGCTACTGATAAGTAATATGTGGAATGGAATAATTGTATTAACTACTGTGGAGAGGATTGATGATCTTGATAAGATAGTTTGATCTGATAGACAGTTGAGGGAAATAGCCTGATTGATGTGAGTTCTAGAGTGTATGAGAGCATTAAATCTTTGGATGAATTTTGCTCTAAAATGGAAAGAAATGGAGTGATAGGGGCCAAGAGATGGCTATTTTAAGAGGAAATAATAACATATTTATGTGTAACAGGAAAGATTTGATTGTGACTATGAAAATATAAATAAAAAAGTTTAAAAATGTTAGTCTTTTACAAATATATAGTGATTATTAATTCTATTTAACTTATTAATGAGAGAACCAGCATGATGGTAAAGATGATTAAGAAAAAGGAGAGCTTGGAAAAAGAGAATGTAGGGTAAGATTGCATTCACAGTTATACATAGATTGATATCTTACAGGAATTAATCTATCATCTATCTATCTATCTATCTATCTATCTATCTATCTATCTATCTATCTATCTACCTACCATCTATCTATCTATATATTTAACCTGTAGAACAGAAAAACATTTGAATGTTTCCAGATGAAAACAGTTTGCAACTTATCAATCTTCTACAACTTAACATCAAACTTTACAGATTTGGGGACATAATCAATAGTAAATAGTACATCAAACAAAATTGTACCTTTTTTACAATATATTTTAAAATCCACTAAAGATAAGATCAATAAATGGATAGATAGTGATAACAAAAATTTCCACTTTTAATGTTGTGGGCTCTGCTCCTGGGCTGTCAAGGAAACTGCATTTTTAACTTTTACCAAGGTCAGAATGACTTGACCAAACTTCAAAGCATGGGCTCTTTTTCTGCCTGAAGCACATATTGTACTTCTGCTTCGTTAGCAAATAACCTAAAAAAAAATTTCAGACATAAAAATAAGAATCTCCCTAAATTCCCATGGCTCTGAAGCCTGCAACCTTGCGCAATTTAAAAGCATAAGATAAAGTTTGTAATTTTCTAAGTGTCTTATGTCATGACAATTTGTAACTCTTGATGTAAAAAACATATATAACCCTGTATCAAACATTCCTTCTCGGGAGCACTCTGTGAAAATTGTGTATACAGGGCACCTGTCCTATCTTGGGCTCAAATAAAACTCTTTCTTTTAGAAAAAAAGAAAAGCTTTGTTCAAGTGCATCAACAAAAGTGGGGTAAACTGGTGGAGTGATATGTGGTAAAGTAAGTACAATAAAGTACATTTTACTCATGGCAAAATTTCTTTAATTGCAATATGCTTGATAATTTTTTAAACTTTCATAGGAAAAATACATCCCCAAAGATTAGGTGTTTCTTAAGCAAGATTATTAGAAAATGTTCTAGTGTAAGTTTAGGAAAGCATAAAGTAGTCTTACTTAATTTCCAAGTTTGTATAATTTTTCTTACAAGGGAAAAAATGATAATATAGGACAAAGAGAAGAAATGCTGGAGGTGATATCAATACTCACATATGCAAGAGGAGAAAGGATCGTATGCACAAGTAAACACGTTGGCCTTAGCTGGAATCACTGTTCATTCACAGTATTCACAGAAGGCAGAGTATTGGCACAAACAAAGGTAGTTCATGATATGTGGTAGGGAGAGTTGTAGAAATTCTCTTCTGAATACTTTTTGGAAGGAAGATTGAGCTTTGAGAAAATAAGAGATTTAAGACAGTTGGGAAGGTGGGAGAGCAACCAGCAGCCATGTGAGTTTCCACCTGTGTTCAATTATGTAGGTACAGGTGTGGTATTGTTAGCTAGCTGCACTTTAAAAGTTATGGTTTTGCCAGGTGAGTATTATAGAGTACCAATCTCTGTGTGATCCAAAGAGAACAGCCTTTGGTCTGTGATGTTAAGTCTTTAAAAATTATTAATGATGAGAAATACAATAATTTTCACCTAGAAAGAAGCTAATTCAAGACAAAATTGAGATGTATGAGTGGAGTAATCCATCTTTCCATTTCAATTATTCAATCTACATTTTGGAAAAGATTCTCTGCTTTTTAAAATTAAATAGTGGCGATCTTTCTACTTAAGGGCACAGGTTTTGGGTGTAGTTCATACATTTCACAAATAATGCTTCTCCATTAATACTGGTAGGAGCACATTAATAAACTTGGTTTAGCAGACAAAATACAAACAATTACATATTGTTCTAGAGATACAGTATTAAATATAGAAACTGAGCTTTCAGGGCTCCTGGGTGGCTCAGTCGTTAAGTGCCTTTGGCTCAGGTCATGATACAGGAGCCATGGGATTGAGCCCTGCATCAGGCTCCCTGCTTGGCAGGAAGCCTGCTTCTCCCTCTCCCACCCCACTGCTTGTGTTCCCTCTCCCGCTGTGTCTCTCTCTGTCCAATAAATAAATAAAATCTTAAGAAAGAAAAAGAAGAAAAGAAACTGGGCTTCCATAAAGTCACAGGTACAAACAAAATTTAGCCCACAAGTAAGACTAGAAAGTATCCATAATGCAATTTTCTATTGTTCTTTTAGAATGTATTTCATGAAACTTTGCATTTAAAGTGACTTTCTTTTTAAAACTCATTAGCTTTTAATTTAAATCTGAGAAATTATCACTTGTTGTACTTCTGCCTAAAAAATTAGCCGACATTATAATGTTAACTCACACCCAAACTTTCTGTTCTTAGATACATGCATTTAACTCCTCCTGTTATTTTTTAAAAAATCACTTCATGTAAATTTAATGAAAAACTAATTACCGTTTCCTACCAAACAGTGTACTTAGGCAAATAGTAATTGTATTGGTCTGTCTTCTTTTCTTTTTCTCTGAAAAGTTGTGTTTCTCAAATGAATAATTACATACAAAATAATTAAATGTTGCTGATATGGTCTACTCATCCCCTTTGTACACAAAAACACCAGAGCCGTCTTCTTAGAAATCTATCTCCGTCATGTTGGATAAGCTTACTGTCCATCACACAACTGGCATCAATTCCTACTCAATTACACAAGAATATAGTACTATGTTAAAAGGCAAATAAGGTTTAATTTTAATCGCTGACAGCCTGAGTCCATTTTCTGTTATAGATTGAAAGGACCAATTATTTTTTAAAATAATGCTCTAATAAGAAGTCTTAAGACTTCTCATTCTCATGGGCAGCATGTCTCAGTCTGTAGTTCAAGCTGTAGTCTCAGGAGAAGTTTGTAAACCATTTAGACTATGGCCATTGTTTTTCTTTGAAAACATATCTTTTGAAACACCTGAGAAATTATGACAACATTGCCCCTATCTGCATGTCTAGCTCTGACGTACCCCAGTGCCAACCAGCTGTTCGGACATGCAGTTAACTGGGTGTGGTGATATCTTGGGCTCTGCTGGGATTCTGTCAGAGATATGATAAAGGGATTTCATCCCAAAAGTGCTTGAGTGAGATGAGGGAACCATCAGGTCACAGAGGTAGGGATAAGAAGACAGTACATTTAGGTAAAAGTTTTCAATTTAGAAAACTGTGGACCTCTTGCAGAATGGTCACCATTAAGCATTTGTAAATATGCCTGAACTTTAATCTAAAATGATCAAGGATCTCCTTGAGCCCCCAAAGTTAAAGACTGATGGGTCTCCTTCTCTTGGAGGCCAGGAAGGTGCCACTCTAGGGTAAAATAGCTTCCCTACAAAACTTGGTCCTAAAAGACCTTTTAGTTTCCACCATCCTCAGGATACCTATATAGGACACTCCCATATTAGGGACTGAGCCCAGTGAAGAAGTGAACGATATCAGCCTATATCAGGGATCCTAGTAGCAAGATCAAAATCAGGTAGAATAATCACAATACTTAGTGACACAGAACTGCTAGAGGAACAAGATAAACACCTAATGAAAGCAATAATAACAAAAACAAAAATATATATGAAGAATACTTTAAAAGAGTAAAGTGCAAGACAGACACACACACATACACACATACACACACAAAACTTCAACCTTTTCTTGTCTCATCCCCCAGTCTGTCTTTAATTTTTTTTTAAATAGCATTATTGAAGTGCAAATTATATATAATAAACTGCATATATTTCAAATGTATGATTAGTTAAGTATACACCAGGGAATCCATCACCATAAGCCAGTAAATAAACATAAGCATTATCCCTCAGTTTCCTCATGCCCCTTAGTAATCATCACACCCTATCCTTATCAAACACGGCCCCCTCCACACTCCATTCCCAGAAAACCACTGATCTGACTTCTACAGATTATAGAATCTTGAGAATCACTATAGATTAGTTTGAATTTGCTAGAATTTTATATACAGTTTTCTCTTGAACAACATGAATTTGAACTGTGCAGGTCAACTTATAAACATATTTTTTTCAATAAATATATTGGAAAAAATTTTTGGAGATCTGTGATAATTTGAAAAAAAAACTTTATGGTCAAACCAAAAAAATTAAGAAAAAGTTAGATATTATTGTAAGAAGACGGTATATAATACCTATAACACACAAAATATGTGTTAATTGGCTGTTTATGTTATTGGTAAGATTTCCGGTCAACAGTAGGTTATTAGTAGTTAAGTTTTAGGGAAGTTCAAAGTTATATATAGATTTTTGACAAGTTAGAGAGGTGCTCCTAACTTACCTGTTGTTCAACAATAAACAGCATATGTAATCACATATTACATACTTTTTTCCCCCCTGGCTCTTGAATTCAGCATAATTATTTTTAGATGCATCCATGCTGCAGTGTGCATCAATCAATAGTCAGTGTTCATTACTTTTTCTTTTTAATGCTAAGTAATGTTCTATTGTATCTACCACATTTTGTTCATCCATTCACCTATTGAAGGATATTTGGAAAATTTTCAGCTTTTCAATTAAATGACAAAGACCCTTCTCTTAATATTGGTGTATAAGTGTAGTGTTGACATATATTTTCATTTGGTAAATGCCCAAGTGTAGGACTGCTTGGTCATATGATTAATATTTTCCCAAGTGGTTGCACAATTTTATATTCCCACCGGCAGCATACAGGCTTACCAGTTGCTTTACTTCCTTGGTAATATTGAGTATGGTCACTTCTAACAATTTTAGACATTCTAATGGGTGTTTTGAATTATTTCACTGTGATTTTAATTTTAATTTCCCTGAGGATCATTGAAGATGTTTATTTTCCAGTCAAACATCTTTGATGATGAAGTGTCTGTTCAATATTTTTATAATTGATTTGTTTGGTTTGTTATTGTTGAGTTTTCAGAGTATTTTATACATTCTGGATACAAGTCCAAGTTTGTGGCTTATCTTTTTATCTTTTAATTCTTTTTCTTTAACTAGTTGTTAATTTAAAGTCCAAATACCAATCAATGAATTAATCAAAGACTGGACTTTTCTTGTTGGACCAAATAAACCTTTGCCTAAGCCAAAATCAAAACATTTTATTTTATATTTTCTTCTAAAAGCTTTATAGTTTTAAGCCATTATATTTATGTTTATGATTCATTTTGAGTTATTGTATGCATATGATGCAAAGTTTGGATGGAAGTGCCCTCTTTTTTTTTTTTTTTTTCAGGAGGATAGACACTCTACTGTCCAGGTACTATTTGCTGAAAAGATTATCCTTCTCCCTTGAATTTCCTTTAAACTTTTGTTAAAAATATATTGACCATATAAATAAGGGTCTGTTTCTGGGCTTTGTTTCCTCTTCCATTAAACTATTTGTCTATCTTTCTACTGAAGCCTTTATCAATGAACCTTTGAAATAATATTTAAAGTGCGAATCCTCCAACATTGATCTTTTTCAATGTTGTTTTGTTGAGGTCCTTTGTATTTCCATATGAATTTTAGAAATTAATTTAGAAATTTTGTTTGTCAATTTTATATAAACTCTACTTGAATGTTTATTGGGGTTGGGATGAATCAATATATCATTATGGGAATAACTGGCTTCTTAAAAAATATAGAATATTCTCATCCATTAACACAGTATATCATTCCATGTATTTAATTCTTGAATTTCTCTCAGCAATGTTTTGTAAATTTTGATGCACAAGTGTTATATATCTCTGGTCCTATTTATCCTAAATATTTCATATTTTCTATGTCATGAGAAATGATTATTTAATTCCAATTTCCAATTATTTGTTACTGGTAGAGAACTACAATAGAATTTTATATAACCGAATTTTGGTATAGTCACTTGATTCTACTCTATTTCTTTGTTTTTAGGTTTTCTTTTTAGTTTTTTGTTTGTTTTTATTATTTTGTTTATTTCTTGTTTTGTTTGTTTTAGGTATCTTCTGTGAATAAGGTAGTGTTATTTCTTCTTTCCGATTACGATCCCTTTCTTTTTTTCTTACCATAAGACACTGGTTAGGACCTCCAGGACAATATGAAAGAAGTGGTGAGAGAAGACATATTTGCTTTACTTATGTAAAAAGCATTAAATCATTTTTAAATATGATGTTAGCTGTTTTTCATAGACACCCTTTATCAGCATGAGGGAGTTTCCTTATATTCCTAATTAGCTAAAAGTTTTACTGGGGATAGATGATGGATTTTTGTCAAATGTGTTTTCTGCATCTAAGGAGATGACTACCTGGTTTTTCATTTTAAGTATATTTATATAATGAATTGTATAGATTGACTTTATTTTTAGAATAGTTTTAGATTTACAGAAAATGTGAAAATATACTACAAAGAGTTTGCACATATTCCACACCCAGTTTCCTCTTTTTGTAATAACTTACAACAGTATGATACATTTGTTATAATTAATGGAAATATTGACATATTATTAACTAAAATCCATAGTTTATTCAGATGTCCCTTGTTTTTACCGAATGTCTTATTCTTGTTCCAAGAGCCCATCCAGGACATCACATTACATTTGGTCATTGTCATAGTTTATTTGGGCTGTTATAACAAAAATATCATAGATTTGGTGGCTTATACACAACGAATTTATTTTTCACGGTGCGGAGGTTGGGAAGTCCAAAACTAAGGCGCAGGAAGATATAGTTTCTGGTAAGAACCTGCTTTCTGGTTCATAAATGAGTCTTCTTGCTATAACCTTTCACGGTAGAAGTGGTAAGGAAGTTCCCATATTAGAACACCAATCTCATTCCTGAGGGTTCTGCTCTCATGACCGAGTCAGCTCCCAAAAGCCCTACCTCCAAATCCTATCACATTGGGGATTTGGTTTCAATATATGAATTTTGAGAGGACACAAACATGCATTCTATAGCATTGACTATGTTACCTTAGAGTCCTTCTTGGCTGTGACAGTTTCTCTTACTCGACTTGTTTTTTATATACTTAACAACTTTGAGGAGTAGTGGTTAGGTATTTCATAAATAGGCCCCACTACTGAAATTCATGTGCAATTTTTCTCATGATTAGATTGGGATTATGGGATTTTGGCAGACAATCAGGGAGATAAATTGCCATTTTCACCATATCGTATCAGGGTACATGCCATCAATATGACTTATGACTTGATCTTGACCTTAATCGCCTGACTGAGGCAGTGTTTGTCAGATTTCTTTACTGTGAAGTTACATTTTTATCCCTCCTTTTCGTATTGTATTCTTTGGAAGGAAGTCATTGTGCACAGCCCATACTTAAGGAAAGGAAAATTTGTTGATTTTTAAATGTCAAATAACCTTTGTATTCCTAGATAAATACTGCTTGATCATCATACATTATCTTTTTCATAAAATGTTAACATTAGATTTGTGAAAATTTTAAGAATTTGGCATCAATGTTCATGAAGTAATTGGTCTGTTATTTTTGTTTCTTATAATGTCTTTGTCAGCTTTTGGTAGCATAGTGATGCTGGCCCTATTGAATGGATTGAGAAATATTACCTCCTATTAAATTTTATGAAAAAGTTTACTTAGAATTGTTTGTTTTTTTCCTTCCTTAATTGTTTGGTAGAATTCCCCAGTGAAGCCATCTTGGCCCAGAGTTATCTGGAGGAGTGTTCTGGTTTCTTTAATAGTTATAATTGCATTTATCCATTTTTACTCATATGAGCTTTGGTGGCTTGTGTCTCTCAAGAAATTTGTCCATTTCATCTAAGTTGTAAATTTATTAATTTGACATTGTTCATAATATTCCCCTATTGTCATTTTAATATATGTAAATTTTTAGCGATGTCACTTTTCTCATTCCTGATATTGAGAAAGTATGCGTTTTCCATTTTTTCCTGATCAATTTGTCAAATGATCTATATAGCGGTCTATCAATTTTATTGATCTTCTCAATCTTCAGTTTCTTAATTTATTTTTATCGTGTTTCTGATTTGGAATTCAATGATTTCCATGCTGGTCTTTATTATATTCTTTATTTTACTTACTTTGGGTTTATTTGCTTTTCTTTTTTCTAGCTCCTTAAAGGGTAGATGAGTTAATTGCCTTAAAACTTTTCCTATTTTCTAATAAAGGCATTCAATATTATAAGTTTCCTTCTAAGTACAGATCCATCAGCATGCCACAAATTTTGATATGTTGCTATTTTCATTTTCAGTCAATTCACAAAACTATATAATTTCCCTTTTAATTTTTTCTTTGGTTCATGGATTAATTGGGAATATATCATATAGTTTACAAATATTTGGGATTTTGTGGATTTTTTTGTAGTTGATTTCTAACAATTCCATTTCAATCAAGGAATCTATGTTTTTATGATTTAAATTACTTCAAATTTATGGAGATTGGTTTTATGGGCCTGAATATGTTTAAATTGATAAATATTCTGTGTGCAATTGAAAAGAATGTATTTTACGTTGGTGTTGACTGGAGCATTCTATATTTTTCACTTAGGTCAATTTGGTTAATAGTTTTTGTTTTCTATATCCTTACTTATTTTCTACATACCTGATTTAGACTTCTTAAGATATAATACCAAAAGCAAAAGTGATAAAAGAAAAAGTAACAAATTAGATTTTATCAAAATTAAAATTTGACTTCAAATTTGCACTTCCAAAAATACCACAAAGAAAGTGAAATGACCAGCAACTGACTGGAAGAAAGTATTTATAAAACATATTTCTAATAGAGAATTGTATCCAGATTATCAGAAAAAAGGGGAAAAAAAACTTTTACAAGTTAGTAAGATTAAAAACCCATTAAAATGTACAAATATTTGAATAGACATTTCATTAGAGCACAGGTATGAATGACCATAAACACATGAAAGGTGTTCAACATTATTAGTTGTTAGGAAAATGCTAATTAATACCACAGTGAGATACCAGTTAGCATCCACTAGAATAGCTTTAATAAAGTAAGACAGGTGGTAACAAGTGTTTGTAAGGATGTACAGAAACTGAAACCTCATTCACTGTTGTGGGGAACATACAATGGCACAACTACTTAAAAAAAAGAAAAGCTTACCAGTTTCATAAGAAGTAGAATGGGGTACCTGGGTGGCTCAGTTTGTTGGTTTAGCATCCAACTCTTGATTTAGGCTCAGGTCATGATTTCAGGATTGTGAGATAGAGCCCCACATCAGGCTCCGTGCTCAGCAGGAAATCTGCTACCCTCCTTCTCCTTCTCTCTCTGCTCCTCTCCCCACTCATGCATCACTCTCTCTCTT
This sequence comes from Potos flavus, assembly GCA_028534135.1. NCBI lineage: Eukaryota > Metazoa > Chordata > Mammalia > Carnivora > Procyonidae > Potos > Potos flavus. The sequence goes on along the minus strand of CM052895.1, from coordinate 85,087,917 downwards.
TCTCTCTCAAATAAATAAATAAATAAATAAATCTTTTTTAAAGAGTTAAATATAAATTTGCCCATTGACCTAAAAATTCCTTTCTTAAGTATCTAACTAAGGGAGATGAACATACATCTACACAAAGACTTGGTGTAAAGGTTCATAGTAGCATTATTTATAATAGCCAAAAAGTAATAACAACATTGGCAACCACAAACTGATAAATATCTAAACAAATACGGTATATCCATAAAATATAATAACATTTTCTAATAAAAGGAACAACTTATGAATACTTATAACAATATGATGACTCTCATAAACATTTTGCTAACTAAACTGGGCCAGTCACAAAGTAGCACATATTGTATGATTTCATTTATATGCCATTACAGAATAAATAAATCTATAGAGAAAGAAATTAGAGTAATCGTTGCCTGGGGCTGGAAGTCAGGGAAGGGTTTGAGAGTGACTGCTTATGGGCACAAGGGATCTTATTGATGGGATGAAAATGTCTTAAAATTGGATTATGTTGGTGGTGTACAACTCCATAAATTTATTAACATCATTGAACTGTACACTTAAAATGAGTGAATTTTAATACAAAGGGATACCGGGGCACCTGGGTGGCTCAGTGGGTTAAAGCCTCTGCCTTCGGCTCAGGTCATAATCCCAGGGATGAAGCCCCACATTGGGCTCTCTGCTCAGCAGGGAGCCTGCTTCCCCCTCCCTCTCTGCCTGCCTCTCTGCCTACTTGTGATCTCTCTCTGTAAAATAAAAAAATAAAATCTTTAAAAAAAAATACAAAGGGATACACACACCCCTGTTTATAGCAGCATTATTTACAACAGTCAAAAATGGAAGCAGCCTAAGTGTCCATCGGTAGATGAATGGATAAAGATGTAGCATATACACAATGGAATATTACTCAGCCATAAAAAAGAATAAAATCTTGCCATTTTCAATGACATGGATGGAGCTAGAGAGTGTAATGCTAAATGAAATAAGTCAGAGGAAGACAAATGCCATACAGTTTCACTCACATAGGAATTTAAGAAACAAACAAAAAATAAGCAAAGGAAAAATGAGGGAGAGAGAGAAACTAAGAAACTGATGGTTACCAGAGAGGAGGTTGTCCATGGTGGGGTATCAGTGAAATAGGCAATGGGAATTAAGGAGTGCACTTGTCGTGGGTGTCCATTCCAACAAAATGGAATTCCTGAATCACTATATTGTACACCTGAAACTAATATTACACTGTATGTTAACTATACTGGAATTATTTTTTAATGACAAATAAACAAGCAAACAAACAAACAAAAAAACAAATAAATAAACTGCCCAGAAAAATGTTAAAAGAGCTACAACATCCCATCATAGGAATGTGGAATAAAAGGTACTCTCATGCATTGATGGTGAAAACATAAACTACTTTTTGAAAGTAACTTGAAAACATACATACATACAAATCTTTCACACAAAATAAAATTATATATTAAATAAAATGCAAGGACATTGCCTTAGCTCAATCCCCCCACCAAAAGAGAAGCCATGGCACGGTTTTATTGTTAACAGGTTATTGGAGGTATAATCCAGAGCAAAAGAGAGTCAGAGAAGAAGGGAAAGTGTATATAAAGTGTCGTGTTATCAAGCTAGCTACAGCCTCACAGGAAACATAGCCCTTTACTCAATCACAAGTGACATCTATTGAGAAGTTCTATAAAACTACTGTCCTCTGAATAGTCATGGATGAAAGTAAGGAAAAGCGATGGATTTTCCATCCAGTTCACCTGTCTGCATGGACCTCACACCACCCATTCACACCTGTATTCTGAACTCTTCTCTGGTAGCTCTTAGTGAAAATTACTACGTTGGACATTTATTCTTCTTCATGGCAGGTGTGATGGAAAACCACCCTAACCCTCAAGGGATGCTTCAAGAACCATTGATGAAGAAATGAAGTAATGGTGGCCATTTGACTTTCCCTGGAGCAAAAAGCCAGTTGTGGGAATGGGGAGTGCAGGTGGGGCTAAGCCAGTTTGCAGAATCATATATATTAGGTCTGGGGTGGACATGAGCAAGAATGCTTGAGGGACCATTGTTAGTAATGGGGGGGGGAGGAAACAAAGTCAGTATTCAGAAAGAAGGATGGTTGAGTAAATTCTGGGATATTCATATCATGAGAAAATTGTACAGTTGAAAAAACAAAAAAGAACTAGAAATATTCCAGATGACTCAAGTGGTTTGCATGAGGTACTACTGAATGAGAAAACCAAGTTTCCAATATTTATGTAAAACTGATCTTTTGAAAAACCATTTAAAAAAACTTTGACATGCATTGTATATGTACATGTTATTGAAGTTTGTCCTTGAGTATACATTCATGGTTTTGTGTACATTTAGAGATAGGTAGGATTCTTTACATAGGAAGAAAAAAATATACTACAGTATGAATTAAGGAGAGGGAGTCAAAGAAAATACTACTCTAAAGATATAAATATATAATCACTTTTTGCATTCATATATGCTTTGTTCATACATGTGTTTCTGAAGTAAAGTAAAAGGCTAAAAATTTAAAAGGAAAAAAACAGGACATAGCATTAACATGCGATTTAATACAAATCCCAGTAATGACCATATAATGCTTCTATTTTTCCAACTGCCCTTCATATAACTTAATTTCACTGCATGCCTTGTGGTCAGTTTAAACTTCCTCCAAACCTATGTTTACATTATCATCCTTCTAGTCAAATGGCATCAAATATGCTATACCATCTGCAAATCCAGTCCAACTCATTCATAATATGATGGAAGATTTTGTTTATAACCTCTGTCACACCTGCCTTCTTGCTTGTCAGCATGTTCTATGAATGCATTTCCATCCTCAACTCTCCAACATTATCATCACTCCTACCAAATCAATATGTTTGCTGTGCCAAATTAGACTTACTGCTGTTTCTTTAATCATTGCAGTTCCTTCAAATAAAATATTCCCTAGCCACCTTTTTACCAGTTCATGTCACTCACTTCCCTTAAAATACCACTTGATCGCAAATTAAAAGATTTAAACACATCCTTATTCATTGATCCATTTCTGGAAATAGTCAATGAGGGTCAAAAAGATTTAGTGACAAGGATGTTCATTGAAACTTATAATAGCAACAACACTAGAAACTGCTGTATGTTGAGCAGGAGAGAATTAGTTAAATGAGTTATATGCCACAACCGTACAACAACAACAAAAAACAGACATCAAAAGCCATGTTGTTGAAAACTATTTGATCTCACAGAAAAAAAAAAATTAGTGTTTATCCTTAAATTAAAAAAGTTTCAAAATACAATGATTGTTTAATTGATGGAGTTTTAAATTCTGCAACACTACAGATAAATATTATGTAAGAAAAGATAGTAATTAGTTTCACAGGGTAGTTTCTAATAATATTCTTCATGAATGGATGATAGTACCAATACCAAGATCAATTTGAAAAAAATGATTTAAAGACATTTGAAAGCAAAAGGATCAGAGTAGGAGTCCATGGTGTTGAGCTAGATCGCTTACTTACAGAGTAGAACTTTAAGCATTTGGAATAGACAGGCTATATCCTCCAGCAAAACTTTCCTAAACATTGGTTCTCTTGGCCACAGTTATGTATAATTATGCATACTTAATTAGAGGCAGTGAGGTAGAAATTACATTCTCTGGCAAGGATTTAGAGTACAGATATATCATGCTATCAGTTAAATGAAATCAACAGAATTTAGATAAAATTTAAATTAGCAGGTAAAAATTATAAAGCCTGATATGATAGATGCTGACCCAACAGCCCTTTACATTCCCCATTCTATAGAAGTATAAAGACTGGAAAATTAAATACTAATTTACGTAGCCCTTCTCTACAGCTAGACTTGCCCATGTAACATAGTTATATACAGTAAGGTGTAAGCAGCAGTTTCTTTGTGGGTTTCTGGAAATTTCCATGTCCTTATTAATAAAAGACAGATATAGCCAGCACCATTCCTTCTTACTTTCTTCTTTCCTTAAACGCAGATACAACGCCTGGAGCTTTTCAAGTCACCACAAGGAAAGGGCCAAGGGGATTGTAGAAATTAAACAACAGAATTTCTCGAGGTATTTCAAGTACTATAGTTTAGATAAGTGCCTCAAAGGAAAAGTGCAGGGTCTCCAGCTTGTACTAAAACATTTGATCTAATAAATAATAAATACATTTATTAATTAAACTAAATATGTGACTATATTCTCATGGTAAACATTCAAATTATCAAAAAGTATAGTAAGTTAAAAAAATACACAGATACACCTCTCCTTATCTCTAGTTGTAATTTTCTCTTTATTTCTCAGACTATTTTTTTAGAGCAGTTTTAGTTTTACAACAAAATTAAGAGTAAGGTATAAAGATGCATTTTCGTTTTCGCAGGGAATCACTGTAAAAACTTGCTCATTGTTCTTCAAGACCTTTGTTTCAGTATTTACATACTTATATATGTAGGATAAGAGTATATGGTTTTAGTCTATATGATTTAGCTAGAAATAGCTAAATGTGTATTGTTCTGAAATATTCTTTCCTTATTAATGTGACATGACAATCTCTCCAGTTCTCTCCATGTAGGTTTCACTTCATTCTTTTTATGTACTATATTATAAAACTATGAAGGCACCATCGTATATTTAATATTCCTTTATTGAAGGGAATTTAGGTTCTATTCAATTTTTTGTTATTCCAAATGCTGTTATAGTAAACATTCATGTACATGAATTTCTTGTGCATATCTGTCAGTATTTCTTTGAGCTAAAAACCTAGTTCTATAATGGTGGCATGAGGAATACTTAAGCAAATTATAAATTTTGATAGTTACTGTCAAGTTGACTTGATAAGAATGGTTTATAAATTTATGTTATCACTGGCAAATGAGATATTGTGTTTCCCCAAACCTTACCCCAAACTGATAGTATTAATCGCTTTGTTATTCCTGCAAATGCAAAAGGTGAAAAAATCCATAATAATTTGCATTCCCAAATTATTCAGTTAATTTGGAATGCATTTATTGAAACATGCCTATTATAGTGTTTTGTTCGTAGCCTATTCATATATTTCATCTTTTGTCTATGTCACCCTCTTTTCATTATTGAATTTTGGTATTTATTTATTTTTGTACTATTTTTTGGTCATTATAAAAAGGAAATAAATATTTTACACAAATATGCCAATTAAAATTTTGTCTTTGTTTATATATTTCCTTTCCATAGATCATTTAATTTTTATATAGTTAAAATTACCAGTTTTTTCTTTAAGATTCAGCTGCATTCTTATATTTAGGCAGATTCATTCTTACCAGAAAATTATAACAATTATTCAAAACTGCTTTCATATTTGGACCTAAATTTAACTCTTTAGCCCATCTGGGAAGAATTTGTGTGTATATTTTGACTTTGTTAGTTTTCTAAGTAGAAGGTAAGAATATTTTTTTATGAATAGTTCATGTTTCATAAAATACCATTTTCCCCCTTATTCGCTTGTTCTTACTTTCATGATATTTTACGTTACTGTGAAACATTTCAGACATCCAAAAAAATCACAATGAATAACATAACAACCATTTGGGTGGCTACCCTCTAGTTTTATCTAATCTTAACTTTTTTTTTTCCCTTGAGAGTAAAGGGTAAAATATTAGTATAGATAATATTCCCTTCTACTTCTAATGTTATTCCTCTCTCTCTCTCTCCCCTTAGATATCATTACTTTCCTGCAGTTATTGTGCATTGTCCCCATTCATGTGATTATAATGCTGTACTCATGTGTAGCCATGCACAAGAGATAGTAAAATTTCCATGCTTTAAGCTTTACATTAAGTCATAGAATATTCTAGCATGACTCCACAATTTCCCTCCCCACCATTTTATTTCTTTGAGATTTCTTTTTCCAGATGATTATTATATTTTAAAATCAAAAGTATTTGTATTTAATCATATCACTGACTGCTCTTTCTCTTATTCTATATCTGCTTTTTGAATTTTTAAATCTATCTTGCTAGCTATGTTCTCTCAAAATGTTTAAGAATATCACTGTGGGTGGTTAGAATTCTCAGATCTTATATCACTAAAACTGTACTTGTTTTTCCTTCTCTCTTGTATATTGCTCTGGTTGAGTGTATAACTTTGTATTATCATTTCCTTGTCATCTAAAAATCAGCAGCTCTCTTGACTCTATTGAGCTACTGACTCTTATTTTGTAATTCGTTATTTTAAATTCTCTTTAAAAATCTTAAGATTTTCTCATCATGCTTGGTTTAATAACTTTTCTGCACATGTATGATATACTTCTTTTTTCAGTATGCCACTTGAGTATTGGCTGTCACTTCCACTGTAAATAATTATGACTGCATTAGCTTGTGATTATTTTCTTATATTGCTTCTAATTATTTCTCTTCTTTTTTCATCAATTTCTCTGTTTAGAAGTTGTGTTACAGGAATAGTGCTACTTACTTTTCTTTTTCATCTAAGCATTTAAAATTTTCTTTCATATTTTTTATCTTTGTTCTTCTTTACTGTAGTCTCATTAAGTTCATCCCCATTTTCAACTTAAAAAAATCTATTCCGTCCATGTGCAATCTAAACAATATATTCCTCCGTGATAATATTTTTCCATTTTCAAGGATTTTGATTCTCCCAAACCCCCAAGCATATAATATCCATTCCCATTCTCTGAGAATATAAAATATATTTTAACAAAAGTTGTGATTACTCCATTGACATTGTGGCACTGGATATTATTTTTTCATTTTTTAATTTGGTTGCTTAATTTTCATGTCATTGATTTTCCTCAAATGATTGTTAATTTTTAGTTACATGTTATATTTGTATTTGGGGTTCCATATCCACTCATTTTAAAATGCCATTTCTATTCACCATCAACTGTCTTCAGTGACTATGGGTAAGTCATGAGATTGCTGTCAAATGAAATGTCCTGACAGCTTGACTTCTGCCATTAAGATTTCTGAGTCCCTAACCACTGATAATACCCGTTAGCCTTCTGGATGCAGAGCATTGTTCCTAATTTTTTCAATCTTGGGACAAAAACCTCTGTTGTTCAAGGAGGGAACAAAGTTTTAAACTAGTCAGTTAGCTTGACTGGGCTGTTTTCTCAAATACATTTATTGTTGCCCTAGGACTTTCGATCTCCTTATTATATGTACTGCCTCTGCATGACTAAATGACTATGATGTCAGAGTCATTTATTTGAGTTCTAGGGAATTCTGGATTCATGGAGAGAGAACTCATTTAAAAGAGTAAACACTATTATATAAATTTTCTTCATACTACTTGGTGTAGCCATATGGCCATAGATAAGTGAATTTCCCCTGAAGGCCAATTTCCTTATTTGTAATAAGGATAGTAATAGCTTTACCACAGGTTTATAGTGAGGATTAGAGATACCATTTATAAAGTAGTTATAATAATATTTGGCACATAGTACCTGCTTTAGAAGTGATAGTTTACCCCATATATTTAAATCATTATTTATGGAAATTAGCAAACATTTATCTAACAAGGCATTAACAATTCAGAACATCTATTTAGCTGTTACTTAGTAAAGAGAAAATATTTGAGAAAATGAGGGTACCTGAGAGCTAGATAGCTATATTTTACTTGATTCAAAGACTAGGAAATATTCATTGTATGAGGCACTACACCAATAATTCCAGAGTAAAAACAGTAATTTAGAGGAGGCAATTAAAAAAAAAAAAACAAAAAACCCTGCTTCTTCAGAAGAGGCCTCATATAATGCCTTATCTAGGTACAAATACAGATGATTGATATTATTGCTGCTTCAACCTCAGATTTTATGAAGATAAATATTTGTGATCACGCATTCTTACTGTACTATGAAAGAATTCACAATTCATGCAATAACTTCGGATACTAAGTTTAAAGAGTAGCACAAAAGTTACTCAAGAAGCAGTTATATAGATAGGTATCTATATCTATCTCTACCTATCTATACCTACAAAAACGGGTAGCTTATTTGGAATCCAAATAGATTTTTCTTACTATCATTTCAAACTTTCTACATTTTATAGAAAAGGGTCAGCTTCTGGGGCTGCAGAGTAGGTTAAATGGCATGATAGATCTGATTCACCTCTTCAATGGTCAATTTGATTCATTTTTTTACAGCAAATAAAATAAATAGGCCAACTATGCAGATGGGCTGTTACCTGGATCATCTTATTGTCTCAACTAAACTAATACTTTAGTTTCTAATCCATTATATAGAATAGCTTAATAAAATCAACTAGATTTCCAACTTAACAAATTGTTTTATATTTATGCAATCAAAATTTGTTATATTAAACACTTAAAAAGTGAACAAGAGAAACTGCAAACTTTAATGCTGGTAATGTGCATATGTCACATATTTCAGAGGGCTCATGTATCTCATTACTTCTTCAATAATGAATTGGAAAAAATAATTTTTAAAAATTAAAGAAAGAATGGATGTAGAATTATAGGCTGCTTATATACACTAGCTCTGAAGTCAAATTATAAGAATTTGATTTACCCATTTAAAAGGTGCATGACTTTAGGCAACTACTCTAACTTCTCTAGGCCAATTTTTCACCCAGTCTGTAAAATAGAGATAACAATAATATTCACCTCATAGGGTTGGTGTGAGAGTTAAGGAGAGAAGGTACACAAAGCACGTTAACACAGTGAAAATAATAAGTACTGAGTAAATATTAGTTATGATTATTTTATTTGCATATATTAAGCCCTTTTCATTCCATATTTTGCAGTAAGAATAATGGACACGTTTGACACATTTTAAGCAGATCTTGTTTTGACAAATACTTAAACCTGCAAGGAAATCTCACCCAAAAGGCAGGCTCATTTTCTGTATATTTTTGTTCACCTCTAAACCAATGTAATATAGAGAACTGAAGAAGAAAACAAATCCTCTAATTTGGTTCTCAGTTTAATCAAGGCTGTGAAAATTAGGTCATTTTTTGGAAAAAGAATGGATTTGTAGAACAAATAAACAATTGATTAGCAAGTCAATAAGAGACACCAACTCCTTTAGTGTGGGATCTTTTTAATTGCAAGTGAAGTTAGAGATGATCAGAGAAAGGCAGAACTAGGATCAACAAATCTTTATTATCCTTAATTATAATACAGAAACTACATGCTGGCTGACCTCATATTATAAAAAGACAAACTATGCTTTAAGATAAAATTATGTTGATTTAGCCCTTTGATTGTCAGTACGTTCTTTCTATTGTTTCCTTTCCTTCTAAACAGTGCCGAGCACTAAACCCCTAATAATGGCTAAAGTCTTTGAATGCATTCAATAACTGTATAAATAAGCCAGGTATATAAATAATTTCTTTTACACATCTTTATTTAAGTTTCAAAGCAACTGATGTGATGGGCTGGTTTCTATAGTATCTTACAATTTTGAACTCTTATTCAGGTCCTTTATTTTTTCTTTGTCAGGAAGATTTGTTATTTATATATGATAATTAACTTCATCTTTATTTTAACACTTGAATTTAAAGATAAGAGGACCCGAAGCCTTTCAGGATGATTTAGATAGTTATTTATTCCAAATCAGTAGGCAGAGACATTTCCTTCTTCATTCATTCAAGTGTTCACTTCACCAACTGTTTGTGCAATAGAAACCACCAAAAATTATTCAGTTTGGGATGAGGGGTAGTGGGAACAGGAAAGAGATATTTGTCAAACAGAAAGTTGTATCTCTCAATTTCCTTAGGCTTTACTTACTGTTTAAAAAATACCTAAACTAGCCATTATTGAGTCATTTAAAAAATACCTTTAGCTTCACTGTTGTTAATTTTTGACATTCAGATCTTTCATTGTGGTGGTCATTTTATTAGACTGTGAATTAAGCACATTAAAAAACAAATTTTATTACTGCTTATGATGAAACTGTAAGGGACCAAAACTCCTAATGAGAACAACTTGCAATGATGGATACATTACCAAAAAAAAAGTATAAAAGATAAAAAAAAGATAAAAAGTATAAAAGAACCAACCATTTAATACCTCTGGAAATTGTCATAAGGGCATGGAAGCAAACAAAGAAAACATTTATTCATAAAACTTGGTAAGAACCAGTGAGAGTCTATGGCATTTGAGCCACACCCTATTCTTTCTACCACCATTGCCCTAACTCAGCTTGATAGAAGCTCAATTCTAGGCAAGCATGATCCACAAATAGGGCTCCCTCACCCCACAGCTTCCAATTAGGGCTTAGTGTATTTCACTGGAGTGATAAGTCACCAGCATTTCTCATCTTTTCCATCTCTAAGTTGAAGAAGCTAAATTTCTCATGAATATGGCCAAAGGTTGAGGGCTTCTTTCATCCAGCCAGCCCCACACATAATATAGAGGCTCTGTCTCTGAAGATGACATGAGGACACCTGGTGGCTCAATAGGTTAAGCATCTGCCTTCTGCTCAGGTCATGATCCCAGGGTCCTAGTCGAGTCCCACATTGGGCTCTTCGCTCAGTGGGGAGCATGCTTCTCCCTCTGCTTACTGTTCCCCCTGCTTGCGTGCTCTCTCTCTCTGACAAATAAAGATGACATGAGAACTAGAGATAACAAAAGGCAGATGTAAATCTAACCATATTAATCATAATACATAATAATAAGCATAAATGGAATAAACAATATAATAAAAATCAGAGATGGTCAGAGTGGACAAAAGGCAAGATCTAACCATATACTATCTACAGGAAACATACTCTAGATTAGATAATAAAAAGAGGTGAAAGTAAGTAAGAGGATAAGAAATGATACATCATGAAAATAGGAACCTTAACAAAACTGGAATAGCTATGCTAACATCAAACAAAATAAAACTTAAAATAAAACTATTACTAGAGATAAAGCAGGACATTTTTTAATGATAAAAATTGGCAATCCATCATGAAGTTAAAACAATTATAAATTTATATGCATCTAACACCAGAGCTCCAAAATGCATGGAGAAAATCTGACTGAATTAAAGAGAAAAAATAGATAATCCAACAACAATGCTTGTAGAATTCAATACCCACTTTCAATAATGAATAGAACAACTAGGCAAAAGATCACCAAGGTAACAGAAAATGTGAGTACTATGATAGACAAAATTGACCTAACATACATTTATAGAATTCTTTACCCAAAAAGGCATATGCTCTTTTTAAGCATAGATAGAAATTCTTCAAGATAGATCATAGTCTTGGCTATAAAACAAGTCTTAATAAACTTAAAAGGATTGAAATCATACAAAATATATTCCCCAACCACAAAGAATTAACCACATAGAAATAAATTTGTGAAGTTCACAAATATGTGGAAATTAAACAACAAACAATGTGTCAAAGAGAAAATTATAAGGTTTTAAGATGAATTAAAATGAAGATATAATACACCAAAACTTTTGGGAAGTAGTTAAAGCATGTTTACAAGAAAATTTATTTCCGTAAATCCCTATATTAAGAAAGGAAAATGATTTCAAATCAATAATCTAAACTTCCACATAAGGTACTTGCATAATTTCAATTATGCTGAACTCTAGAAAATAAATATCTTATCTTCAGTATCAAAAAACATCTCACAGTTACTTGGAGCCAGGGATAGTTAGGATGGGTTGATTTGGAAAGGGTACAAGAGCAATGGGAATGATTGCAAAATGATTGCCTTGGGAATGATGCAAATGTTCTGTATCTTGATTATGGTGGTGATTATACAAGGTGTATATCTTTTTTAAAATGCATCAAACCACAGAGTTTAAAAGTGTAAATGTCATTTTATGTAAATAATATTTCAAAGAAGTTATCTTAAAAACTAAAAATGATTAAATAGCTATATCTTAACAAAACTGCAATCTATACAGATAGATTGATAGATCTATATAGATAGACTGACATATAAATAGGAAGACAGATAATTAGATTGATCAATCAAAGGATGGATCAATAGATAGTTCAATGAGTGGATCAATATCACAATATACTGGTATGTGCATAGAATAACCTTAACTTTCATAAGAAACTGGTATAAGGATTTCTCCTTGGAGGGTAGCTACCTGACTTGAGAAATGTGTAGTGAGGTTCATTTTTCATTCTAAATCCTATAAAATTTATAAATCTGTACCATGTGCATATACTACCTAATTAAGAAAAAAATAATTCAAAATAATAAAGTAAAGGTAAAATAAAGATATTTCAAAAAAAAAACTTTTAAAAAACTGAGAGCATATTTTTCCAGCATACATACACAAAAAGAAATGCTAAAAGGAGGTATTCAAGCAGGATAAAAATGCTTCCATATATGGAAAAATAGGGGGGAAATGAATAGAAATGGAAACTGTAAATATGTGAGTGAATCCAAATGAATATTTACCATACAAACAGTAATAGTATGTCTTTTAAAATACTGTATAAACAGTAATAATATGTTTTTTAAAATATTTATAGAAATTATAAAACATAACAGAAATTGGGAATAAGGTAAACATTTTAATATCTTAGCATTATATGGGAAAACTAAGAGTACTCATATATTTCAAAGTTTTTAAAGAAGTCAAGAGCTAGGATAACCAGAAAAAAATAGTAAAAGAGAAAAAAAAATAGAAAAAAAGAAAAACTGAATCTAGAACTACCCTGTGACTCAGTAATTTCACTCTAGCAAAGTAAGTAACAGAAATGTGTACATATGTGCCCAAAAAGCATATTTAAGAGTTTCTATAGTTGTACTATTTGTAATAGTAAAACCTGGATAACACCCAAGAGTCCATCAATAGTGGAATGGATAGATAAATTTTATATTCATATTGAGTATGGTATAGTATTAGAATAAAAGACCTAACTACCTTCTTCATGCAACACAGATAAGTCTTACAGGCATAATATTGAGAGAACAAACCAAAAGAGCAAAGTTCATAAATAAATCTAGGTACAGCAACATCGGGTATCAGTATAACGGTTCCCTTTGGGTTAGATAAGATAGAGACTGACACAAAGCCTCTAGTGTGCTGACAATGGTCTAGTTCTCAGTCTGGTTGGTAGTGGCGTGGTGTTTTCACATTGAACTCATGATGAGTGAACTCTTTTGTATGTGTTATAGGCCAGTAAAATATACTCTTAAAAGTAAATTTAACAGGGTTCCTCCATTGGTATATTTTACACTCAAGCTTTAAAAAATACCACTTTTACTTTATCATCAGTCTCTTTTTTTAAAGATTTTATTTTTATTTGAGAGAGAGAGAGAGGGAGCATGAGCGGGAGGAGGAGCAGAGGTAGAGAGAGAAGGAGATTCCCCGCTGAGCAGGGAGCCCAGCCATGACAGGGGCCTCCATCCCAGGACCCTGAGATCATGGCCTGAGCTGAAGGCAGATGCTTAACTGACAGAGCCACCCAGATGCTCTAGCATCAGTCTCTTTAACAAAAAAGCTCATCAATGATTTTAAAAGTGTTTTGATGTCTTGAAAATGGCTACTAATGAACAAATGATGAAATCAACTCTTTTGGTTTTATTACTATTAATATATCTACATTAAACTATTTAAATGATGCAGGCTTCTGTGGAAATATCAAATATATCATATATAGGGCTCATCTGATATTTTAAACATTATAGGGTACTGATTAGAAAATCAGTTTTCCTTAAAATTGAAATATTTACTAAAATCTATTTTAAAGAGAAATTTCAAATCCATAAACCACATTGCTTCATCATATCCCTAAAGAGAAGTGATAAAGTTGTGGTGCCTGGGTGGCTCAGTGGGTTAAGCCTCTGCCTTCAGCTCAGGTCATGGTCTCAGGCCCCACCTCGGACTCTCTGCTCAGCGGGGAGCCTGCTTCCCCCTCTCCCTCTGCCTGCCTCTCTGCCTACTTGTGATTTCTTTCTCTCTGTCAAATAAATAAAATCTTAAAAAAAAAAGTGATAAAGAAAATAAATTAAATTAAATAAATAACTGAATATGCATTTACTAAAAAAAGTTTCAAAGTTGTAAAAACACCCATTATAACACAAATATCTAATCATGGGCATAATCCCAGCTCTTTAATTATAATTTCTACTATAATAGACCTCATAAGAGAAATGAAACAATTATACTTTTCTACCACCACCTCCAAATAATTCCTTTGAATAGAGTAATATTCAAAAGAGTGGTTCATTTGTTTTATTCTTTCTCCTTTTTTCTTTCTTTTTCTTCTCTGATCTTTTGATTAAAAAACATTGTTTCCAATGAGGGGCAAGATCACAGTAGCATGTACAATGACTTTCTGTAAATTAGCAAAGACACCCTTTCCTCTGTAAGGAAACAGACCAGGTTATCTTGGCAAGCAGAAAACAGACTAGATTTCAGCTGCATTTGCTCCTTCATCTAGGCGTCCCAGGATAGGTAGGACATAACCTACCAACTATACTCACTGACCCTGATGAAGTGAATGGAAAACAAAATATCAAATGACACCCCATTCCCCCAACATGGGACTAGTGGTGATTCTAGGAATATAAGAATGGAAAGTAGACTATAACTGAGTAAGAGAATTAGAGAAAGAATAACAATTTTTAGAAAGCGAAATGTGTAGAAAAATAGGACACCTCAAGAATGTTTGAAAAACTTTTTGAAACCCTGGGCAGAGGACCATATGATACAAGTCACAAAAGTCTTGAAAGATGCAAAAAGCTTGCAAATGATTATGGCAAGTGAAAATACACGATTTTAAGAGAAGGGTCAAAGTAGGTGAACAGAGAAACACATATTGTGTAGAAAGTGATTGCAATTTAGAAATGAAAAATGACCAGTAAAGCTAACTGGTGGTAATTTTATAACAAGTTAGATGTTCTTTTTTTTTTTTTTTAAAGATTTTATTTATTTATTTGACAGCGAGAAAGAGATCACAAGTAGGCAGAGAGGCAGGCAGAGGGAGGAGGGGAAGCAGGCTTCCCTGCTGAGCAGAGAGCCCGATGCAGGGCTCAATCCAAAGACCCTGATACCATGACCTGAGTCGAAGGCAGAGGCTTAAACCACTGAGCCACCCAGGCGCCCCTAGATGTTCTTTATATAATTCATCTAGAGAAGCAGTGAGGTCATTTGGTGATCCTGAAATTAAAAAAATACGCTAAAGGCTAAGAAGACTATAGTAGAGAACCAAATCTTTTTTTTTTTTTTTTTTTTTTTGCCTCAGTCTATACGGAAAAGACTTAAGTGAAAGTCAAAAATGCTTTTTGAACTGGGCAGGTTAGAGGGACCAGATCTAATTATCCTAAGTACACAGAATACCCATAGATAAACTTGAAATAGATAAATCACTACTGAGGGATGGAACCCACTCAAACATTTTGAGGGAATTCAAGGGTAAACATTTTACAGTTAAGTAAAATGAGTAGCCTGTCCTTATAAAAAGACTACCATGCTGGAGAAATGTACAGTGCCAATGTAATTCCAATTCACAAAAATGATTCTGGAATGACATCTCAATGCTAGAGAGATAGCTTCCACACAACAAGCTGGTGGGACCTATTATTAAAAAATGTGGAAGAAAAAGTGATGTATTTTTATAAAGGAAAATCATTAGTATGCATATTTGGTAATAATTTTATTTTATTCACCTATTTATATCATCATAAGTACTATTATTATTTTCACATTGTTGAGGAAAAACTTCACGAACCAAGTAAATTGTGTATTTATTATGCAAATGTTTAGTGAATACATTGAAAGCAAAGACATGATCTCTGTCTTCCGATACTTAGGAAGAGTTAAATATAAAAGCATAATAAGTGAAGAAAGGTGTTATAAACTATAAGACAGGTAATATAGTATGGAGACTACTAGAAGGAGGATATTACTTACTGTTGAGGTAGGTGGGGGTATTCTTCATTCTAGAGAAAATATTTGACCTGGATCCTACAGAATGTATAGGGTATGTTCAATACTAGGAAGTTCTAGAGGGCATTTTGGCAAATGATAATGATTGAGAAAATAAGAGAAAT
>CM052895.1:84996262-85071405 GCA_028534135.1 Potos flavus | reverse complement strand
GCTCCACTCCTCAGTGCACCTTCAGAGAAAAGCAGTCAGTTTCTCCCGTCTCCCTGGTCTCCGGCCGCGCTCCGTGCTCACCCGGCCTGTGACCGAGAGTTTCTGTCCCTGGCACACGGCCGTTTGGAGTCTCCAAACCCAGCAGATTCCTGCTGCGAGCTACCACGCCGCTCCTCCCGGAGGAGGAAGGAGGGGATCTCTCCGGATCTGCCCCTTGTGGGGTCCCTGCTTGAAGAGCAGTGGCCTGACTGTGCCTTGGATCATGGTTCAAGGTAAGCCCGAGCTGGTAGCCCAGTGTTCTGCTCTGTCTCTGCCGTTGGCTTCCCCGTTTTGATATCTGGGAGCTCTGCCACCCTCAGACACCCCCGGTCTTTCTGTGACCCTACGGGTCCTGAAAGCACGCTGTCCCCACGAGGGCTCCACCTCCCGCTTAGCCTCTGGAGCGATGTCCCTCAGTGGAGCAGATTTCTAAAAGTTCTGATTTTGTGCTCCGCAGCTCTGCAGCTTGCCAGGAGCCGGCCCCTCCCCCCACAGTCTATCTTCCCGTCGCTTTGGATTCACTTTTCTGCACATCCTACCTTCCAGAAAGTGGTCAATTTTCTGTTCCTAGAGGTGCTGTTCTTTCTCTTCTATCTCCTAAGTTTGTAGTTGTTTAGAGTGGCTTGATAACTATCTAGCTGAACTTCTGGGATCAAACACTATCTCTGCGTCCTACTCCACCATCTTGCTCCTCTCTGTCCTCATTTATGAAATTCTTGAGCAGTTACCTCTGATCTATTTATGAGCTTAAATAAAAATCTCATTGGAGATAATATAACTTTATTATATTTCTTTTAACCTCAGCCATATTCCATGTCTTCTAAATTACTCACCTTTTAGTTCTGGATAACTAGATTGTTCCATAAAATGAAATATTAAAGGACAAATACTTGGAAAAATTAAAACCTTTAAATATGTACTGTGAAGGCTATTCCCTCGGAAAGATGAAAAATGTATTTTGAGCAAAGACAACATCATTGGAAAGCATATAGTCTCTCAATATGCCCCTTAATTCATTGACATACTTAGATTTCTTATATCTGGTGTACTTTTTTTTTTTTTTTTTTCAAATCTGGTGTTCTTGTTCTAAGAGTAATCCTTTCTCATACCTACTCAAAAGATGTGTTGTGCATCTAGTTTTAAGATTTTGTTTGTCAGATATGTTAATACTCTCTTTGAATTTGGAGACTGGGTGATGGGGTCATTTTCCATTAAATTATTTCTAGGCCTGGGAAAAACTTGGTATACAGGTTGAGTAAAGCCAACCACCTAGTTCAGTCACTGGGGCTGAGGGCTTCTAGATCAGGAATGTTCTCATTTTCATCCCTACAAGAAACCCACTGCAAACCCAGTTTGCAAACACTGAAATGAATGCATCACTGCAGTGCATAATGGAAAGTGAACATTATGAAATTTATGGCGTACTTTCAGTGAAACTTCCTTGGAACCTATTGATCAGGTCACTAGTTCTTTCACTGACAAAAATACTACATTTAGCAGACTACATCCTGAAACACCATTATTGTGGGTTTTGTTTTAATAGCAGAGAGTTTCCTTTCCTGGCACCAACTACAAGAAATATTTCATTATAATAGCTCCTGAGAATCTTTAAACACATTTTGTATTTTAAACACATATTTTTTCTTTCTTTTTCAGTAATTAGATCATACGTAATCAAAACTAAATTTTTTAAAAAGATTTAAGTCCAGATATATTTTTAACTTTTTTTAAAGATTTTATTTATTTATTTGACAGAGAGAGAGAGATCACAAGTAGGCAGAGAGGCTGGCGGGGGGCGGGGGGAGCAGGCTCCCTGCTGAGCAGAGAGCCTGATGCAGGGCTCATCCCAGAACCCTGAGATCATGACCTGAGCTGAAGGCAGAGGCTTAACCCACTGAGCCACCCAGGCGCCCCAAGAATTCATATATTTTTAAATAGAAATCATAATAGTAATAAACAACCCATTGATTTAACATGAACATTCAGATGATGGAAGGCCATAGAGTCAGGGGAAAAACCCTAATAATTTATTCTTGTGTTTTGGGAGTTGATTTTAAGTAGATTTTAATTTGTTTTGGTTTGAGTTGAAAACTCGAAACTGAACTATATTTTCAAAAGTAAATTTGTGAGTGCCAGTTATTTGATAATTTAACTGCATGGGCAGAGGGGCAGAGGATGGAGGCACTGGGTGGAAGCTGACAGAAATTTTGTAGTATATTAGCTCTTCCTCCTCTTATCCATGGGGATGTGTTCTTTTTTTTTTTTTAAAGATTTTATTTATTTATTTGACAGAGAGAGAGAGATCACAAGTAGGCAGAGAGGCAGGCAGAGAGAGAGGGGGAAGTAGGCTCCCTGCTGAGCAGAGAGCCCGATATGGGGCTTGATCCCAGGACTTGGAGATCATGACCTGAGCCGAAGGCAGAGGCTTAACCCACTGAGCCACCCAGGCACCCCATGGGGATGTGTTCTAAGACCTCCACTGCATGTCTACAACTGCACATAGTACCAAACTCTATATTTATGTTTTTTTTATGTACATACATACCTATGATAAAATTTAATTCATTAATTGGGCACAGTAAGTGATTAACAATAATAACTAATAATAGAATAATTATAACAATGCACCATAATAAACATTATGTGAATTAGTCTCCTTAGTCTCTCTCTCAAAATATCTTCTTGTTCTGTACTCACCCTTCTTCTTGTGTTGATGTGAGATGATAAAATGCCTCTGTGATGAGATGAAGTGAGGTGAATGACGTAGGTATTGTGATGTAGTGTTGAACTACTATTGGCTTTCTGACCATACATCAGAAGGAGGATCATCTCCTTCTGGATTGTGGTTGACTATTGGTGACTGAAATCACAGAAATCGAAACTGCCAATTAGGAGGGACTACTGCAAAATAAGAATACTGTAATCAGCATGTGGGTAACTATTTTCCTACAGTAAGTAGTCAATGAAATGAAGAATGGAAAAAAAATCCCAGGTATCTGATGCATTACCAAAATCTGGATTCAAATTCAGAAAACTATTTAGCCTCTCCAGGATCATTTGCCTAACAACAAAATGGATGAAAGCCAGGCAATCACTTTTTTAAGTTGTCACATATTTTTGTGAGCAATAACATGTGCTGCTTTTTGTGATATAATCATTGCATCTGTGAATATCAATTTGTTGATTTTTTCAGTGGTAGGAAGGTTTTGTTTTGTTTTGTTTTGTTTGCACTTTTTCTCCTTCCAAAGAGGGGTTTTTTAAAAACTAATAGTAGAATATACAACCTGTATTATCAGAGGTTATTTCTTAAATATTCATATTCCCTATTCAAATATGCTCCACTAGCTGGTGCCAATCTAAGAACTATTTATTGCTGATCTGTAATGAGACGATACAGAAATTAAGAACATCCATTTATAAGCTTTTATAGCATTTTGACATTATTGTGGTATTCATGTGCATGATCTTTTTTGTAGCAATTTACTTATTTACAAAAATATCAGTATGCAACTGACAGGAAATAAAAAAAAAAAAAACTGGTGCTTTTCCACGAGGTCTGAGAACCACAGCTGGGTAGGTTTCGAACATTGCTATGCTGTACAGAGTCTGATCCTCATGTATAGACTATTTAGGTCACTACATCTTTTTGCTTATCTTCTGCTTTGTCCCTCACTCTAACCCCAGTATTACTGGGACAAGGACAAAGCAGAATAAAATGAAAGGAAAGGGAAAAATAGTGTTCTTTCAATTTTAGTTAATAATTACATCATTTTCAACTACATCCTCTACTTAAAAATCATAACTTTTAATCCGCCTAATTATAGTTCTCTCAGGATCCCCACAGGAAAAGAGCTTCAGTTTGTTAGATTACATTTTTTTCCACAGTGGTCACTCAATGAACTAGTGTCATGTAACATTTGAAATTAAAATCCTTTAAGTACTTAATATAAATTTATTGAAATAGTTATATATTTGAGAATATTTATTAAAATATAAAATGTGTTAAGTTCTAATAAATACTGTGCTTGATATTTTCTGACTCCACTGGAAGGAGGACTCTGAATTCAATCAGATGATCTTGACATGGAGGAAGGCCATAGTGAATGCCAGTGTAAAATCTATACCACTTCTACAGGAAGAAAGAAAGAAAGAGTTCAATAAGCATGTTAAAGTCAGTTTCAATGAAAGAAAATAAGGAAGAAAGATCCCTGATAGCTTCATCTCTGGGAAGATGAGAACATTGCACAGATCAAATTTTATACCGATCCCACCATCCCTGCTTCTCCAAACGCTAAACAGGTAAAATCACATGAAAATGCATATGGATGGGGCGCCTCGGTGGCTCAGTGGGTTAAGCCTCTGCCTTCGGCTCAGGTCATGATCCCAGGGTCCTGGGATCGAGCCCCGCATCGGGCTCTCTGCTCGGTGGGGAGCCTGCTTCCCCCTCTCCCTCTGCCTGCCTCTCTGCCTACTTGTGATCTCTCTCCCTGTCAAATAAATAAATAAAATCTTTAAAAAAAAAAAAAAAAGAAAATGCATATGGTGTCATGTTGCAAATGTAGCCAAGATAAATGGAATAGAAGAGAAATTGGATTTTGGTTATTTTAGGGAGGTGAATTAAGGTAATGGATTACAGTATGTTATAGCCACTCATTCCGCCTATAATAATTTTTAAACTAATCCAGAGGATAAATGTTTTATACAACAGTTTCCAAAAAAGTTTCATGTGGCTTTTTGGATGTCCTTGTCATATTATAACTATAATGGTGTAAATTAAGTCACCACAAATGCACTTTGGGAAAATTATATAGAGAATAAACAATAAAATAAAATGTCCATTGTTAACTTGAAACTGTGCCCAATACTCTCTCTCGAAATGTATGTTTAGTATTATGCCACTATTTAATATCTATGATTTTCTTTATGACTTCATAAATGAATAGCACCTCTGAACTTAAATTCAATAAAGAAAAATATCCTTAGCCATAATTGTGCGGAGTTATCCAGGGCATGTCACCATCATCACCATATGAATTAAAACATGATCTGTGGATCAGCCTATCTAGGTAATAACATTGAGAAGTTCTTTGGCCTGGAAGGCTCATATTTACTTAGAAATTATACAGTTCTCTAAGGAATACCTAAAGATTATATTCAGTTAATTCCACTGTTCACTTTTTAATATACTCAGTGTGGTAACTTAAGTTGGCTAATACCCAATCTCCTTTGTGAATAACCTAACAAATTTTTGGAAGTTTCAAGTATCTACCTATAGATCACAAAAGCGGTATTATAATAATAGTGAATTTAATTAATAGTGATAATATCAATAGCTATTGTATTTTGAACGTTTATTATAAGTCAGGTACTTTTTGGGGGAATAAGAGCAGCTCCTTGATTATAGGATTGTCAAAAGGATTAAATGAGATTGTGTTCAAAGAACTACTTTTATTCCTATTTTATAGACGAGGATGCTATGGCATAGAGAAATTAAATACCTTGTTGAAAATCAAAAAGATAGCAAAAGGAAACTAAGAGGGTGCTGAGTTTGGGCCAAAGCTGGGTAATATTTTTCTCTCTTTAACAGAGGAAGGAGGATAGATTTTCAAAAAGATTCTATGAGAAAATAAAAAGAACTAAGCCCTAGAAGAAGAGGGAAAGAAAGGTGGGAGGGAGGGAGATAGAAAAAAATCACTTTTATTATTTATAATATCTTAAAATTTATCAGGATTAAATATGACATTTAAGGAATAGTTTGCCAGTAAATGATTTAGTTTGTTACATCCTATTTTCTTGACACCATACCTTTGTTTGAATAGTCATTATTCTGTTTGCTTTAACAGAGTTCTGTTTGAAATGTTTTAATCATTTCATCACATGTTTAGTGCTTATCAACTTTTTAGGTATAGTCACCAATGGGGATTAAGTATTGTGCGTTAAAGCTATTTTGTTAAACTTGTTGCATTTTGCTAACATTTACTTAAAAGGGGAAATATACTATTAGCTATCATACCAATTAAAAACAAAAACAAAAACAAACAGTATCTTTATATAGGTTGAGTTAATTAAAGCTAGATAAGAGATGTCATAGTAAATTAATTATCCATACTGTGGATGAAATCAACCTACTATGATAAACATAGTTTACAAATTTTAGATGAGTACAAATATTTTTCTACAACAAATATTTTAGCAGATGTTTCTTATAACAAATATTCAGACTCACCTACAAAGAATAAAACAAGAACAAAACACACACACTTTCAATATTTAAGCAAAATGTTCTGCTAAACAAGCAAACTTTTATAGAACTTAATTTAGTAATAAAATAATACATCGTAAGAGCAGACATCACCTACATTGTACAGTAACTGGTATGTGAGTGTTTGCTAATCCCTTTTCTCCTTTTAATCTCTCTAATATGCTGTAATGTGTATCTCAAGATTTTCCAACTCAAAGCACTATGTCAACAAATACCTATCCTTTTAAAGTTGTCTATTACTCCTGAGATCAATTTGTTCCTGTTTCAGTTACTTTGTAGCCGGTCTTCTGGTCAACTTCCCATGTGCCTTTGTTCATATGAAATGCTGCAATCATATTTTTCTGATATTTCCATTTTTAAAAATGTACCCTCTTTTATTGATTAATGATAAATAATTATTTTTAGCCAATTGGGGTTTAAGTTTAAAAAACAATTGCTGGGATACAGCATCAGCTTAAACTCATTGGAGTATTCTCGCAAACTGATACTGAATGTATGTGTGCATATATATATACTCAGTTTATATATTTGGTTTATATATTTGACTTGTACTTATATTGTATATATTGGTTAGTTCTATGCAATGTTTAAAAAATTACTTGTCAACATTTAAAATTTAGCTCATTTAATATAAAATGAGAATATCTGTATTGTCTTAAGGAATCTGAAGATGTGGTCTGACTGGGCCTGGATTCAATTTCAATGTGGCAAATATTGACCAGAATTATATTGTAGCTGCTTCCTTTTGATGGATAGAGGCACCTTCTACTTCATTCCTTTTCCCATCTCTCCTCTGTAACAATCATTCTTCACCCATTTAAGATACTTTCTTTGCCTTTGTAAGAATTTGGGCTTGTAATTCTTTTTTTTTTTTAAGATTTTATTTATTTATTTGACAGCGAGAAAGAGATCACAAGTAGGCAGAGAGGCAGGCAGAGGGAGAGGGGGAAGCAGGCTCCCCGCTGAGCAGAGAGCCCGATGCGGGCTCGATCCCAGGACCCTAAGATCGGGACCTGAGCCGAAGGCAGAGGCTTAACCCACTAAGCCACCCAGGCGCCCCTCTTTTTTTTTTTTTAAGTAACATTTAATACATTTGCTCAAGAAACAGTGAAGTATGTGAATAATACACCAGCGATGCTACACCTTATTCATAGAGAAATAATGAGAAACTTAGAAAGTACTCTGAAATAAAGCTATTCTACGATAGATATAACTTCTCTGAACCACTTAAGACTTTCCCAAGTGTACATCTTCAAAGAAGAATAATATCCAAAACAGGAAGGAAAACAATAAGCCCATTTGTGAATTCTTGGTTTTAATATTATTTTTTCAGGTATAATTTATTAAATTAAGACTTCTCTTTATCATAGATACAGGATATAATGTATGTTAAATTTATATATATGTACATATGCATATACACACACTAATATAGATATATACAGCATATGCACATACAAAATATAAAAGTATATATAATATATAGTGTATTATATTTGTATTTTCCCTTTTCCATGAAGTAGATAAGAGTTCTCAAAGAAAGAAAGGTAGAGAAGAGTTCTCAAAGAGAGAAATAAGATACTTTGAAAAATGTCATTTTTAATAAAGAAAATATATTATTCTCCTATCTTTTAGTTAATAGATTTTTTTTTTAAGAAGGCAATACTTAGTTCAGTGTGATTAGGCTGCTAAAATGTTTAATTATATTATACCAGTTGGAGTTAAAGTGATTTTGTGTTAATGTGTAGGACCACAACTCGTTTATCCTCAAGAAATTCAGTCGTTGGTCTTGTGAGAATCTATTTTATAAGCTATCTCTACAACATTAATGTACTATTAGAATTTTTGCAGTAACTGTATTTCAAAATACTGGAGGAAATACACTTTTATACAGAGAAAACACTTTTTGTGGAGAGCAATTGACATGACAGTTTTATATTTTAGCATTATATCATGCATTAGAAAAATATGGAAATCCCTGCATAGTTTTAAATAGGGCATGTCAAACTTATCAGTTATTTGAGAACAAGAAACTAACCAAGCATGGAGGAAAATATCAGAAATTGAATCTCAAATTGGAAAAAATTATAAAGGCTCCACACAAGTGTTGACAGTTCAAAGAGAAAAATAAAGTGATTAATTATATAATCCAAGGAAACTTTTTAGTACATACATTCATTAATAAAAATGCAAATTTATTGGCATTTATTGTTAATAATGATTACAACAGAGAGGTTTTAAATAATATGGAGAATGACAAAATAAATGTATATTCTAGCATTGCATGTTTTTGGGTTTTGAAATAAATGAGTCTATAGTTGTGGAGCTGTAGTCCATTAATACTAAGATGTCTGGATATAAACCTCAGAGTAGTTCTCTTTTTAAATTCATGTCAACATTGACAGCTGACTTCAGTAGTAATTATAAAGAGAAAAATACCTCTAACCTGAGAAGATTTTATTTAAAGAAGCTAAAAGTAAATAATGCCCAATAATAGCAAATACTCATATAGCTCTTACATATGCTAGGTAGAGTTCTTAGCACAGGAACTAAGTAACTGAATTAATGAACTTTGTTTAATCTACAAAACAGCTCTATGAGATAGGTACTATAATGGGATCAAACACTCTCTCCACTTAACAGATAAGGAAACTGAGGAACAGAGAGGGTAGAGTACCCAGCCCAAAGACAGATAGGAGGTACAAGAGCTGAATCTGAACCCAAGCAGCCTGGTTCCAGATTGTATACTCTCACAAGTATGTTATACAGTATTTTCCAACAAGTCACCATATTGAGCCACATGGAACTATTTATGCTAAGTACCAAATTATTAAACTGTGCTCTAGTGACAGGAATTGAGGTGAAATAAGCTTATGAAATGCAACATTCTCAGCTCCTGTTTGGAAATTCCCATTTTGAATATTTGTCTATTCAGAAACAACGACAAAATACTCTTGATGCCATACAACCACAAATACTTGATTTCATCCAGAAATAATCAATATTTTTTAATGCATTGACTGGAAAAAATCTAAACTAGCAATTGAAAGATTCTATGTAGTTACTTATTTGAGAGACAGTTAGAGTGACAGAGAAAGAGAATGGGGGAGGACCAAAGGAAGAAGGACAAGCCAACAAGTAGACTTCACGCTGAGCACAGTGCCTGATGGGGGGCTCTATCCCAGGACCCTGATTATGACCTGAGCTGAAATCAAGAGTTGGTTGCTTAACTGACTGAGCCACCCAGGTGCCCCTAAACTAGTTATTTAATCAAGAGATTGAACATGTCATTAAATCAGTGGGGGGATTTATTATTTTTTTTTCCTTAGATGATGGCTGATGTGTCCTGGCTCAGTCAATAAGATGCACAACCGCCCTTAATCTGAGGACATGTAAAACGAGACACGATCTAGTTCAGGTTTCATGTTCTCTCCTTCAAGTGTCTGTGGGAAAAGAAAGTATGGATATGAATAAAGGAGATTATTGAAACTACAGAAATAATAATTATATATTCTGAGTCATTGGGGGTGTTGTAAAAGAACTAGAAAATGACAAAAGTTATTCCAAAGTGAGAAAGAAAAAAAATGAATATGGGATTTTTAATAGTAGAAAAATAGAATATTGTTCCATTAATCTTCTAGGTTAGATACACTTAACTTGTGATCTGTGGATATTTTAAAAAATAATGTGGTGCACATGTATAGATGTGTGGTGCATGCTGTTTTCCAGGAAAAAAAATCTGTAGTTTTCATGAGAGCTTTCTATTTCCTGTCTTCTTCAAAATATTTGCTATTCCATATATCGAAGAGAAAATGTAGTCTAAATTAAGTGGACAACATTTTTAATTTTTTAATTTTTTAATTTTTTTAGTATTTTAAAGAAGATATCTAAACTTGGGACAAAAAAAGAACAAAAGCACATTTAAGAGAGAATAAATTAAAAAAACAGCAAATATTTTTGCTCGAAAATGTATTTCTTTTATTTAGGATAATGTCTTCTTAGGCAGATCTTATGAACTAAATTGTTTTATATATTATGAAAAAATATAAAACTAATAATATATTTAGCTTTTTCTGTATTAAGTATTTTTAATTAATATGTAATATATAAAAGGTGTCACAGGTTTGTTTTATTCACAGTAATTATAGACATAGTAGTTCATTATAAAGCTGTTTTTAAAATATCTGGTTACTTTATTTTTAGTGTTTTCTATGTATTTGAGCATATAGGACTACTTTGATATTATCCTTGATTGGGTAACACAAAATCTTGCCAATCTAGAATTTACTCTAAGCCGCATATGTGCTTTATAAAGTCCACATGCAAAACCATCTGGACAAGTGGACACAGCAGTTTAATGATGTTATATAAACTCAGCGTTTATATTAAGGTAGCATGATCCCATCCTAAGGATTTTCGTAGTTATTAAGAGGATAAAATGCTCAAGAGGGTAAAACGCTCAAAAGGGTGAGGAAGACAGGGTGTTTTCATTATAAGCGAGTACTTACAGCTCTTGCTTAAGCACATTATTTAGACATTTTAAAAGTTCATTTGTCTGTCCAGAGCATATGAACATAGAACCTAAGTCATTTTAAATCACTAGACTTGTGAAAGTACCATTGTTCTAAGAAGAATCTTAGATAAAAGCCTACCAGGTTAAGACCTCCTTCCTTGGGACTGCTTTGGTTTTTTAATAAGTAATAGAACTTCCTGAAATTCTAGTTAAATATCGTGTTTATGAAGGTTAATTTTTATCAACACTAATAGGTCATTCAGTCTTGAAATGATCAGTTGACTTTTCTAAACTCTTAATCTTTAATTAAATCTTATTTTTCATATGCTCCTTTCCTTTTTTTCTCTCTCTAACATAAAAATGATTGAAATACTAATAAGGCTTAACAGCATTCTACAAAAGGTTAGTGTAATCATTAGGTGAGGAGTTACATTAATGCAGGGATAACACTGTTGTCTCAATATCTTTTGATTCTCTTAATATTTTTCTTTTCAAGTAAATACTAAATATCCACATTTAATTAGAATAAGGAATCTTGTAAAGAACAATTGAAAATCAAACAAGAATAGCAAACTGATGTGATAAGCAAAATACTCTTGAATTCCAGAAAACTGAGTAAAATAAGAAAACGGGACAAATAATATTCAGGAAGAGGTGCTGAATACTGTCACATATCTTGGAATGATTTAGTCAATGTTATGACCAGTAGAGACACTCATAGAACAGATTTCAGCTTTAAAACGTATCTTTTGTATTCGATGTTATTATGACACTTTTTCAAAGGAGTCTTGGTGCTGAGAGACTGGAAATCAGTAACACGAATAATAGTTATGTTCCAAAATAAAATAATTTTTTATTTTAATGTTTTAATTTGAGTATAGTTGGTACACCATGTTGCCTTAGTTTTGCTTGTTATGCTATATTCACCACAAGCGTAGCTAAAATCTGCCACCATACAATGCTACTACAGTATAATTGACTATATTCCCTATGCTCTACCTTTCAAAATCAAATTTTAAGATGTAAAAAAATAAAACTACAAAATAAAATATTAAAAATAAAAAACTTCTGAATAATTATCAAGTCAGTTACCTTATTTAAATTAATAGTCCTCAAACTGGATTTTTGAGACATCATTTCTTTCATCATACTCTCTTTGAATTTATACTGAGAAGTTAAAAGTCACTATTTTAAACAAATAATTGAAAATAGTTTAAGAGTTTCAGTGATGTGTAATTTTTGAAAGTTTAATACTGCATTATTTGATGGCAAATTTAATATATTGTAATGATTGGCCAATGCTGAAAAACTGATTTTAAAATTACTTAATTTTTGTTCCATGCACCATTCTTGTGTGGAAATTGAAGAATATTTGTGTGGTACATCCAATAAGTAGATGTTTCCTTAAAACAAAGGTTATAAACATTTGTAGTTACCTTCTACCAGTTTATCAAAGAAATCAAGTTGCTACCAAAATGGAAACAAAAATATTTCTATTTTTGAAGGACTATTCTTTGTGTAATGAGGGCCAGGAATTCGAATCAAGGTCTTACTACTGAACAGTAGCAATCCTGTGTGGATGGCTTCTGGTGGGGAGGTGGGGGAGGAGGGTCTGACAGGCAGCGACAGAGAAAACCAGTCCAGAGGAAAATCAGGAAATGTAGTTTCCTGGGGAAAAAAACAGGGAATATTTATTAAGAGTCTTATTTTGGTAACCCAACATGGTTCCATCAATCAGAAAGAGGGCTACAAGTAATATTGCAGCCATTTTTTCTCAGAGACTCTGTAAAAACAGATCCCTAAGCTGAGATATTTCGGAGCCCAGAAGTTAATAATAGAGTTAGAGGAATGGACCAGTGCCCCATACCTCCCCATCCCCCCTCTTCTGTGGAATATACCATGATTCCTTCTCTGGAAAAATGAGAGGAAAACAATACCCTTTGTCAGTTTAAGGAAAGCATGGATATGCAGTAGAAATCATGGTATTAAAGAGAACAAAATCATATTTCTAAATAACATAAGAAATATAGTCATTGATTACAAAAATTGATTCACTTTTTCAGTATGAACATGTGCCTGTGGTAGTGCATATGTTGAAATTTTTATATTCAAAGGAGTGAAGGCTGAATTTCCTACTGTCCTTATGTAGAAGAAATTGGTTTTTGCTTGAATAAAGATCAAACCCTCTTTTGGCACAACAGCACAAGTTCTATAGTGGGTAAAGAGAATCAGTAAAACACCTCCCTTTAAAATGTGATAAGGTTTTCAATAAATCAGCTACTTTATTAGACTTACTGTGTCATTCACAATGAAATAGCAGAGCTGTATGTCCCCACCAATATTTCATACTTTTATTTTGAAAAAGTTTTGTCTCTAGTGTTCTGCCAGTATTGTATGATTTACTGTTCTATACTCAATTCTGAAATATCCATCTGCATCTCAGCTATTCTCTTCTTGGCACCAGGAAAAATTTTGTTTCAGGTTTTATTTATTCAGAGCCTGTTGATGTTGTAATTTTTACATCACTGTCATGTCATTTTGCAACTAATGTCATATATCTGATAAAAGAGCGTAGGGAGAGGAGCCGTGTACTTATTAATTAGAGAGGTCTGATAAATTATCTTATTTAGTAAGCAAGTCCTTGACAAGCAGGTGAATACAGATAGGCATATTAATGCTGGTTTCCTGATTTACTGCTGTGTTAACCTGAGTTTTATTTATTTATTTTTGGAGGCAAATTTCCGAACATCTCCCTGAAACTTGCTTTAATAAATATAACTGAAAGTTATTGAGTGACGACCATGAATTATTTTTTATGCTATATTCACACAAATTATTTCATTTGACCACTTTAATCAACCCTATAAGGGGTAACCTGTTATTATAATCCCCATTTTACAGATGAGGAACCTGAGGCAAAGCAAGTTTCTAGGAACGTAAGATTTCATGGCTAATAAAGACAGAGTTGCAATGAGCCCTGGTAATTTTTCTTTGAAGATGCTTGCTTGCTTGCTTGCTTGCTTGCTTGCTTGCTTTCTTTCTTTTTCTTTCTTTCTTTTTTTTAAGATTTTATTTACTTATTTGTCAGAAAGAGAGAGAGAGAGCACAAGCAGGGAGAGTGGCAGGCAGAGGGAGAAGCAGGCTCCCTGCTGAGCAAGGAGCTTGATACAGAACTTGATCCCAGAACTGAAGGCAGATGCTTAACCAACTGAGCCACCTGGGTGTCTCTGAAGATGTTTTCTTGCATTACTTACTGCCTTTTATAATGTTTACCTCCTATAATTCTCATTCTGACCTTTTGACAAATATATAAATATATAAAATATAAATTTTCATAATATATATAGTTAGACTTCCATGTGGGTTTTGCTCTTATATTATTGATTGCTCATTGATGAACTATACAGTTTTTTGCTTCCATTCTGTAGCATAATGCTAGCTTGCTACTGTGTATTTGATAGAGATTCCAACTAATGGTATACTTTAAAATATAAGAGAATATTATCAAGATTTATCTTTTTTGTATGGAAAAAAAGTGATATCCATTCAGTGCTATCATTGAAATAATTTCTACTTGAAGATAAGTCATTTTCTCCATGCAATTCTTTTTATTTTCTGTTGGCCCACTCACCGACTAGCTGCTCACCCAGGAAGTACATAAGTATGATTAGTTTCTTACCTCTGTATTATAGCTCTTCTATTTTGATATTTAGCTGTTGGAACCTCCCTTAACACACACACACACACACACACACACACACACACACACACACACACACACACTATTGGGTTTTAAGCATTCCTTTTAGGAAAATACATGTAGAATAGCAGAGAAGTATGACAATCCTTGGCTAAATCTTTATTATATTTGTGTGTAAACCTATTTAAGAGGAATTTCAAGAAGAAGGACATGTTTATTTTGAAAGCAGGATGAGATAAAATTGTACTCATTTCTAGGTAAAGCTCAACTGTGTTTCTGTCTGTTGAGTGATTCTCATTCATCTAGTCACATCCTAATCACTGCCAAATTTTCATGTCAAGGATGTCAAGATTTATAGGATGTAAGTGTCACCCCTGTCCAACTATGACCAATTTGGATTCCATGATACCTTATTCCTAAAGGCTCATCCACATTTCCCAGTTTTTCAGAGAAGTTGCGACAGCCCAAAAAAATGGCTCAGAACAGAAGTGCATTAGGCTTTTGTAGGCCTAGCCCTTTAAATTCCTCCAACTTGTTACTTCTATTTATTTGTGTGACTACTCTTCTACTTCATTTTCTTAACTCCCAAGAGACTTCGGTCCCCCTCAAAGCCATAAGTTCTTTGGCAGGGACCTAACACTGGCCAATAAATTCTTAGGTACTTCTCCCTATTTTCCCATATCTTGCTGTGACTCTGCTCTTCCTAAAATGTTGGTTTGCTGAGACTGAAGGCTATATTGCTTTGATGTTGAGTATGATCACTTATAGAAACCCTTGCTGTCCTCTCTACCAGGTTACAACCTTGTGGACACGGTCACTAACCTAGATGGAATCTGAATAAGCTAACTTCCTAGAGGTAAACATTACCTGTTAGAGCATTACTAATGGAGCTCAGGACTTAGGATAATTTGTTTATCTGCTACTATCTATCTTGGCTTCCTCCCCTTCCCTGTCACCTCAGTCCACCAGTTCCCAGCATGTCTATGAACTAAGCCCATCTGAGAAGCAACAATAAATATGCAGCTTTTCTTCTCCAGCAAGTCTGGCTGTATCTCCAGTGGGATACTAAGAAACACATCCTAGGTATTGAATACAGCTTTCACTTCTGTTTGTGTAATATAAAGGCTAAAACAGGCTGGAAAAAGACAATTGTGATCACTAGTTTTCTGCTGCTAAGGAAGGTGGAAGCTAACTTTGTAAGGTCCTCCTGGGTAAGCACTAGCATTCTGAAACACCACACCATCTATTTCTTAGGGAGGTAAGTGATAGAGCTGGAATTTCAACCCTGAGGTGCATGCTTACAAGATCCTGCCCTTTGTACCTCCTCTTGCTGTCTCACTTTCAAATGTGGCGTTCAAATTAGCTGTATTACCTTGGATCAGTCATTTAACCTCTCTGGACTTGACAGATTATTTTATTAAATCAAGGAGGTGAACGAGATGCTATCTACTTTCAATCTCTGATATAAGATATCATACTAAGTGTCAAATCACAGTTCCAATAAACAATACTCATATAGCACTTCCAAAAGGCTGGAAATAAAAAGAGGAGAGATTGCCTTTGCTCAGGGCCTGGCTCTACTGGGGACTAGCTCAGGTTTGAATCTGTTTCATTGTGATTTGACATTCTGTACATTGTCTTCCTGCCTCTTACATTGCAGAACTTTAAGTGTGTATCTTAAATATTTTCACATTTCCATCCAAACTTTATGAGAAATAGATTTCTCCATCATCTAAGTTTTACTGAAGAAAGCCTTTTAGAAAGTCTTGTAGAGGATAAAAAGCCATACTTTCATTGCCATAAGCACTTCTTTCATATTTTTCATTTTTTGCTTTGCTCTATTACAAATACACATATTGGGAATCTCTCTACCCAACAAAGCAAAAAAAAAAAACAACAAAAAAACAAAAAAAACAACCCTTTAAAAAATTATTTACAGGGATTCTCTTTTATTCCTTCAAGTTGTACAGGCATGGAATGGACATATGGTAGATAGAAATATTCTGAGGTAAATACTTAGAATTCTGAATTATTTTGTGTAATAACAAAGTATCTCAACAGTTTCTTACAGATTCAACTGAATAATTACTACAGATTTGGTTGCAACCCAAGTCACTTTAGTACCTTACAAAAAGTGAGATGCTTCAGGCAAGATTATCAGCATGAGAATAAATGAGTTAGCAAGCATTAATAAACCTGGAGAACCACAGTGTTAAATGTTTTATGGATCATTTGAGTATGTGCCACTGTAGAAAATTGAATGAACCGCTTTTTGGTTATGAATACTGGAAGTAAATTTTTTAGCATTGTTTTGCATTTCTTTTAGCGGCAGACTTATCAAAATGAACATTTTCTGATAGAGAATGCCTTGTAGGCATTCTCTCTCTTAGAGTTTAGCAGTGTGTGTAAAAACTCCAGTCAGTCACCCTTTGTATTTACCTTCCTTCTCTCATGATGAACCATTCACCTGCTGAGCACTGACTGAATGTGGATTCTGTATCAGAGATAGAGTTACATTGTGCTCACACTTAGGGCTACAACAATGAAGGAGAATTACGTCATATCCTCTAAAAGGTCACCAAGAACACTGTTGGTTCTGAGACTGTTTTTAGCATTCAAATTTTTTTGGATTATTGAACTATGAATGATAGCATAATATAAAATAATTTTCTTAACAGCAAAAAATTGCTGAATAACTATCATGTGCATAATGCTCTGCATTTCAGATATAAATGGCAAATGACACAATTCCTACCCTTAGAAATGGCATTTTAGTTAGTTTACATATGGATTTTTCTGCTTCCACATAGTTCCACTCATATAAGAGGAGAAGGAGGAAAAGCAACAACAGAAGTGGAAGGAGGAACTGGGAGAGGGATAGTAACAATGTGTGTGTATGAGAGAGAGAGTCTAATGTGCACTTTTAAATTTCAAATGAAGTATAACATGAACTCTTAAAAATTACTTCTAGTTGGAATGAAAACTATTTACTGTGTTTTTCCTATGTGTTTATTATTACAAAAATAATAACATGTATTGAGAAGAAACTAAGTGCTTTAGAAGGATTATCTTTACATGGGTTATTGTATCTGATCCTTTATATTATTTTCCAGTCCTGTTTTACATATGTCATTTTATCTAATCATCTCCAAATCCTTATGAGATGTTTGTCCCCATTTTATTTTTTATTTTATTTTATTTTTTTAAGATTTTATTTATTCATTTGACAGAGAGAGATCACAAGCAGGCAGAGAGGCAGGCAGAGAGAGAGATGGAAGCAGGCTCCCTGCTGAGCAGGAAGCCCCACAGGTTAGCTTGGTCCCAGGACCTTGGGATCATTACCTGAACCAAAGGCAGAGACTTAACCCACTGAGCCACCCAGGCGCCCCAATTTGTCCCCATTTTAAAGGCGAGGAAACCCAAGCACAGAGAGACTGATAAAGTCCCCAGATTCACATAGCTGACAAGATAGGGAGCCAGGATTTAATTTCAAGCAGAGAAAGAGATTTTCCATGAAACTAATGAAATTTAAGATTCAGGAACATTCACTTTTGCAGGCTCCTTCCAAGGATTTATATTTAAATTGTATTTATAATTTTGCATTTTTTTATCATAAAAGGGACCCTAAAAAGTTTATAAGCTTCAGGCCTCAAGCATTTGGACTTTTTATGCAACTTCAACTTCCAGTTAATATAAGTATAACCCTACCAGCTTCTTGAGCTGTGTTTTCCTTCCCTCCTCTGACCATGGGGGAAGTGCGCTCCCGGGAAACAAAGGCCAGTCTGTCCATCTCTCCTCTGGAGCCTCTTTTCTCTCCATTTCACAGACACTGTAATCTGTTCAGTTATATTTATTTTAATTCTCTCTCCTTACATCTCTATTATCATTCTATTTCTCTCTACTGTACTGGTCCCATCAGTATTCAAACATGCTCTAGTTTCACCATTAAAAAGAGAGATTTAGAAAAAGGAAAGAAAAAAAAAACAAAAACCCTCAAGTCTCCTAGTTCCATTCTAGCTATTTCCATACCATTCTACTCCCTTTTCCAACTAACAAAAGACCTGTTGACACAGTCTATCTTCACTGCACTCATTCTTTCATTTACTTAACAAATGTTTATTGATATGTGCTAGGTGTCAGGCATTGTGCCAAACCACAGGATTAAAACAAAGAACACAGACTTCACAGGTACACTTACTTACAATAGGAGTTTGTATCTCATGTGTCCTATTGTCTGAGATGCACTCAGAAGATACTAATAAGGATCTTTATTTTTGGGTGACTTATCGCTTAGCAAATATGTCCACGTTTTAAAGTCTTAGTGTGCCCATATCGAAATAACCTACCAATGCTTTTTTAAAATAGTGTAAAATGTTAGTGGAACTTTTAGGCCCCAAATATGGCATTTGTATCCAAAGTTATCTAGCTCTACTGACAACTAAGGATGATTTTAATTTAAGATGTTAGCGTCACCTAATTATTTAGATATTTGGGTGACTAAAGTGAATAACAGCTGTCATTACCGGGTGCCCAAACAAAGTGGCATTGTCCCACAAAATGGTATTTTTCTGGACATTACAGAAATGTGTAATTATAAAATATATAAATATGGGTATGTTTTATGGATCCCCATTTTGTAGATAATATAAGTGAGCAATGAGGATAAATGAATAACTTTTGAAATCTCACTCAGTCAAGTATATACAAAAACAAGATTTGAACATAGTTCTCTTTGATTGTAAAGTCTAAGATCTTTCAAGCATATTTTACAAATGCAGCAAAATCAAGAGACATAGGATAGGTGAGATTGAATGGGGACAAAAGGATCACAAAGGGGAATATAATATGGAGCATGACTTCAAAAGGAGGAGACAAAGAAAACAACTGTATGAAACTTTAGGTAGAAAATATAGTCATTTATGCCTGACCAGGACAGAAAACCCAGAACAAGAGTGTCAGTAGACTAACTTTGTGTCTGTTGAAATCTTTCTTAGTCTTCCCCTTCCATAGCTATGGAAGACAGATATTTTAAAAATTTCATCAAAGAGACCTCAGTTGTTTAGGTGGCTTCTTGAACTATTGATAAATTGGTTGTTTTGTTGTCATTTTCTATGTAAGCAGATTCATAGTGTTTTGTTTGTAGAATACTTACAAGCTCTTGTTTTTTTTCGCTATCAAACTATTGGATTCTTTTATTACAGGAGGAGCATTTTAAAAGGAGGATTTGTTCCTAGTTTCCTTTAGCTGAATTTAAGTTTATTTGAAATTTTGTGTGATTTAGTGTTCTTCAGAGAGTTTTGTTGTGGGTTTTTTTTCTCCCTTTAATTTTAACTTGAACAGCTTGATGAGAGTTTAATAGAATTTGTTTTAAAGTTATTGCTGACCTTGAATTAAGTAGAAGCCAATATATCCCCATGCAGGTGTGGGCTTCAATTTATGGCAAATATGTTTGTCTTTACAGTTATGCATAATTTCCAAATTCTAGAAATTACTTCTGTTTTATAGCTGTACCTTCTAAACCCATCATAAGGAGGGCTCTGTCAGCATTTCTATTACATTCTTTACTTTACAGCAGTTTATAACATGGTCATAAAACTCACTCTAGGATTAGTTTTGGCAGATAAACTCTCATCTAGGGAAGAAAGGTGTTATTTTTTACCAACTGTTTAAAAAGAATATACCGGCTTTTCTCTTCTCATACAATTGGAGTTCATAGACTGCACATTTGCTGCACAATCTCTTTCTCTAAAAAGAGGATGTCTTAATTAGCCTTTATATATTATATTTGTGTATAAGAACCTCTCCTTTTTCCTTAAAAGGAAGAGGTACATAGTTAAAAAAAAAAAAAAAAAAGGCTTGCTTGGACACTGGAGTTCAACAGACATGAGTTCAAATCCCAATTCTATGACTTAATGGGAGATTGTGAGTCAGCTACTTACTGAATATAATAAGCACTTAAGGGGTAGCTATAGAGATGTATATACTATTCAATTTTTTAAGTCTTTTTATCACTTAGGAACTTAATGAACTCCTTAATCAGATGCATATCTCTAAATAGCGAATTAAATTTGTTCCTTCATTTACTCATTCAATATTTATTGAGCATCAGACTGGATGCTAGAGATACAAAGGCAATATAACACAGCCCCTGTCCTCAAGGGATATGTAGCTCAGTAGGTAAGAGTCATACTTCTAAGGAGACACAGTACAGTATATTTAATGCTTCCCTAGAAGCTTGGACAGCTCAGAGCAAAGTCACTTTACTCAGAGTAGGGCATCATTGAAGGTTTTTTTAGGGAGTAAGTAGATGGGTAGGTATTTCTGTACTGAATACTAAAGGATAGTTAGGAGAGAGATAAACATCCTTGTGTCATGGGAGCAGCATGTGCAAAGCATAGAGGAAAAACATGGCATAAACTAGGAAATAGAATGTGACTGCAGTTAAAAGTATAGAGGGATACGACGGTGGCAAAATGTGAAATGGAAAAATATTTTTAGTTCTTCTCCGTCCCGGTAAACCTGCTAGGCTCTCTCTTGACTCAGAGATCCTGCATGTCATACAATCCTCTATTTTGGTTTACACCCTTATTTTGATGAAGCATTTTCTCTAGTAATGTTCAAAAAAAAAAAAAAAAAACTGTAAGAGGTATAATTTTTTTAAATCTCTTATTTGACTTAAAATGACTTTATTCCACCCTCTCCTTAGACATATAATTTGGCTCAGTATATAATTTTAAGTAGGAAATTATTTTCCTTCAGAATTTTGAAGTATTGCTCCATTGTCTTCAAGCATCGGATAATTCTATTGGGAAATCTCAAGCCCTTCTGATTTCTAATGTTTGCCTATTGCTTATACTTTCCCCTTTAGAAGATTTTAGAATATTCTTTTTGTCCCTGTTTTTCTGGAATATCGTCTATTTTTTTTTTTTAATTTCACTTGTTTTTACTAATTGTTCTGGCCAGTCTGTTGGAACTTTAATACAAAACCTCATATCCTTTAAAGCTAGAAATTTTCTCAAACACGTTATTTTATTATTTTCCCCTTTTTTCAGTGTTTTAGAACTCCTCTTATTCACATGTAAGGTAATATTGCTGTGCGCTCTAATTTTCATATCCTTTCTCTCATCTTCCATGATTGTGTCTTTTTGACATGTTTTCTAGTTGTTTCCTTAATTGTATCTTTGAATACTTCTATTGATGACTTTTTAAAAAAAGTTTTCCATTATGCTTTTCACTATCTAGGACCATTTTTATTCTGTAAATAATTCTTCAAAAACAACAATATAATTTTGCCATGTGACAGGATATACTCTCTTATTAATCTGAAGATAATGATGATAGTTTTCTGAATAATTTCTGTTTCATCCATGTTTCATTATATTGGCTATTTGGTTTTGGTCTCTATCTTTCATATTAGGGGATTTCTTCAGATGTTTTGTAATCCTGGTTGTTGAAGACTAAATTTGGAAACCTAAGAGATAATTTGAAGCTATGAATACTCAGGTGATGTTTGTTGATTTTGGTCTTCACTTTGTACTTCACTGGGTAAGGCATTTTTTGGAACTTCTTTAGATCAGCATTTTTTTTTATATTTCTTCTAGATTGGTCAGATTTCCCAGAGAAATCTCTTTAAAATTTTTACTAGAGAGTAGAGGTCTACATACTGGTGTTATGGGAGCTAGCATTCTGGAAAAAGTGTTGTGATTCTTTGAGATAAGCATTCCAAATACATATATTAACCAGTCTGAGGTGTAAATCAGGTTAGTTTCTGGAATTTTCCCTGCCAGCTTGCAATTCTTCTGTCTAGGGTCAGGTAAATTTTTTTTTTCTCCTCATTTATCAGATTTCCAGCTTCCACAGTGCTGCTGGTTTCTTTTCTCCTGCTCTTTCCGTTCTATGTGTTTATGTCTAAATAGCAAACAAATGAACAGACACTTTATTATAGTCATAGTGGTGTTTGGGAGGAAGAAAATTTACATGCATAGATTCAGTCTACATTCTTAACTTGAAATCACTTCTCTCTTGAATACACATCATTCCAACTTTTCCCTCCAGAGGCACGATTAACTGTGTTTGTTGAGGTTACTAATGAATCTACATTGCTAAACCCAGTGTTTTTGTGGAGTTTTTTGTTTTTTTCTTCTCAGTCTTCATACTTGCCCAGTCAGCAGCTGTGACACGTGAACAGTGTCCTCCTTAATATACTTTCTAAAGCTGGCATTTAGGGAAACATATTCTCCTGGTTTTCTTCTAATCCTGTGACTGCTTAGTCTTTTGCTTTTTCAGATTTCTTACCTTTTCATCGTCTCAACAGTGGAATCTCCCAGGATTTACTCCTCAGATCTCTTTACTTTTTTTTTTTTTTTCAATCTCCTCTTCATGTTCTTATCTAGTGTCATAACTGTAAGTACCATTTATATGCTGATGACTCATAAACTTTTATTTACAATCTGGATATCTCTCCTGAACATCAAACTCAAATATTCAGTGTCTACTCCTGGATATATAAAGTTATCTCAAACTTAGCATCAACCAAATTGAGTTCTTCATCTCCTTCCCCAAATTGATTTGTCTTTCCTGAAATCTTCCCCATTGTTGTATATAGTAAATGCGTTCTGCCAATCACCCAGGCCAAAGTTTGAGTTGTCCTTGACTTCTCTTCCTCATACACTTCTTCTAATATTAGGAATCTGATTACTTCTCATTACTGCCATTGCTATCACTCTCATTTAAACTACCATTTTTTTTTCACTCGATTATTAAAATAGCTTCCTAAGTGGTCTGCCAGCTACTTCTTTTGCCTTCTTCCCAGCAAGTTTAACTGGTATGTTAAAACACTCCAGTGTGTTCCCATTTCACGCAGTATAAAAATAAAAATCTTTGTAATGGCTAACAAAGCCCTGCATGACCTGTTTCCTTTACCTCCCATTCCACATTACCTTTCTGGCCTTCTTTTCTATTTTTTCCTGTTTTGCATCACTCCAGCCATTGTTTTCTTATATTTTCTTGAACTTGCTCTCTTGCCTCCGTCTGGGCATCTCTGCACTTGCTGTTCTCTCTGCCTGGAATATCCTCCATTCCCACCCCTACTCTTTACCCATAGTTATACCTTCTTCAAATCTCTGATTAAATGACACCTTCTCAAGAAAGCACACCCTATCTAAAACTGCAACTTTCTTTTTAAAATAGCAACTCTCCTCACCTACTCATCATTCTATATATAATTTGCTTTCACCTTTCATCAAGAACTAACATATTACATGTTTGTTTGTTTACTAACCACTAGATTATAAGATCTATGTAAGAATTTTCATCTCTTTTGCTCACTGATACACCTCCAGTGCTTACAACATAGCCTGACACAGAATATGATCTTGATAAATAAGTGTTGGGTGCATAATTGAATGAGGTATTTTAGTTTCATTATCATTGTGCATTTGAGGAGATTAAAACTCAGGATTAAGTAAGTTGCCCAAGGCCTCAAAATTCCCTAATGTGTGAGACACAGTTTAATTCAGATCTCTCTGGCTTCAGTGCCTATGCATTATCTAAAGAGTGAACTGCAACTGATAAGTAAGTAAGATAAAGATTAGAAATTGTCTGGTAAACTTAAAAACAAAG
This sequence comes from Potos flavus, assembly GCA_028534135.1. NCBI lineage: Eukaryota > Metazoa > Chordata > Mammalia > Carnivora > Procyonidae > Potos > Potos flavus. Next base: position 85,047,270 of record CM052895.1, on the reverse strand, counting down.
AAATTTTCTGGTGGCCTTGTCAGCAGCAATCCTAGGAGAGTAATGAGATCGAAGCCATAATGTAATGGGTTTAGGAATGACTGGAGACAAGTTTAACTACTTCTTCAAGGCTATAAAAAAGGGAAAGGGGTACATAGGGAGTTTCTTTCTCTCTCTCTCTTTCTTTCTTTCTCTCTTTCTTTCTTTCTTTCTTTCTTTCTTTCTTTCTTTTAGAAGGGGGAATCATCAGTGTGTTGAAGTACAAAACATAGTGAAAGCCAGTTGAGAGTGGATAAGGTAAAAGAGGGAGAGGAGAAGAATGATGAAGAATAACCACTGGGTGGATGGGAGAGAATGTGACAGGAAACATAGAAAGAAAGGTTTATTTTTTTTTTTTTAACAATTTTCATAGTGATGTTATTGTATCCATTCACTTAATCTTCCAATAAATATCAACATGCAAGGCCTTATGCACTGTTATAGGTCCTAGGCATAGGATGTTAAATAATAATAACATTACTGAGATTTTTGCATTATTTTATCCTATCCTCACAATAACCTTATGAGATATATGCTGTTTTTAATCCCCATTTTTTTTTTTTTTTATGCAGGAGGTGCTGAATTTTAAAAACAGAATGGACTTGCCCAAAGTAATTCATGCAGGAATCATTGGTGTCTGAATTATAATCACAGCAACCTGACTTTACAACCCATGCCTTTAGTCACTTTTTTTCCACTACTTAAGGAAACAAAATTTATATTCTGGTGAAGGAGAGAGAAACAAACAAGAAGTCACTAAATACCCTACAAAGATCATTTTACATTTTACAATGAGATTTAACATACATTTATAAGACAGTGACTGGGTAGCTACTTGAGTGATCAGAGAACATTTCTCTGAGGAGGTGATATTTAGGCTAAGATTGGAGTATAATAGCCTTGGGGGAAGAATATTTCAAGCCCATAGGAGAGCTAGTTTCAGGACATTTGTGGATTTAAGCTTTGTATAATTAGGAATGTAAAGAACATTAGTGTGTACCTGGAGAATGGGGAGTGAAGATGGAAAGTGTTGGTATCTTTGATCAGTTTAATTTTATTATTTTTTTAAAGATTTTATTTATTTATTTGACAGAGAGAGAGATCACAAGTAGGCAGAGAAGCAGGCAGAGAGAGAGGGGGAAGCAGGCTCCCTACTGAGCAGAGAGCCCAACTCGGGGCTCGATCCCAGGACCCTGAGATCATGACCTGAGCCGAAAGCAGAGGCTTTAACCCACTGAGCCACCCAGGTGCCCCTGATCAGTTTAAACAGCTATGTAGAGTCCACATCAAGTGGGAGTTTGTGATCCTATGGGGTTTAGATTTTATATTAGGTACATTGATGTGCCACTGGAAAGTTTTAAGTATGTATTTAGTGTGATGTAATTCAAGTTATTGAATGATTATTCTGATTTTAGAGGGCCTTACTAATCAGATACCTTAATGGATAATGTATATTAGAAATTGAAGTTAGTTTCTGTTTTAAGCATGTCTTCCAAACTACCAGTTTATTTACTACAAAAATAGAGCATATAAATCCATATTTATCCTTTTCACTTGATGACTATAAAGATGTTCACTTCTTCTTCCTAGTTATTGGAAATGGCAAATAGCTAAAAATTCTGGAAGAGAATATTGGTTGGGAAAGTAAATCCATCCTTAATTTTGTCAGTATTCACTAACTATTTATTGAGCTCCATACTAAGTGCTGGAGGAAGCAGAGCCCTAAGAAAAAAACATGGCATGTGCCCACATGGGGATGAAAATGGCCCTCTGAATGGTCAGTAAAATAGTAACCAAATGTAGATATTGTAACCATTGACTGTATTTACCAATTGAATTAGAGATGTGAGTTGAACAAACTAATAAAAAGGAATTTAATTGGTTAAACCAAAGGATTTTGACTGACCATCTCATTAATACTTACTACACACAGACCAAGTAAAGAAAATAAAATTCCACGAAGAATGAAAATATCATCAGTGTGGTCCAGAGATGTAGCCAGTCAACATGATAGTCTAAGCACAGCAAAAAAAAAAAAAAAAAAAGAAACAAAGTAATATAGAACAAGCAAAATAATGAGATTTAGAAGATAGGATGAAGGGGCACATGGGTGGCTCAGTAGGTTAAAGCCTCTGCCTTTGGCTCAGGTCATGGTCTCAGGGTCCTCGGATCGAGCCTGCATCTGGCTCTCTGCTCAGCAGAGAGCCTGCTTCCCCCTGTCTCTCAGTCTGCCTCTGCCTACTTGTGATCTCTCTCTCTCTGTCAAATAAATAAATAAAATCTTAAAAAAAAAAAAGATAGGACCGAAGAATGAGAGGATTAAGTACTTAAAAGACTGCCATTTAAAAGTATACTTCAAAAAGATGAAATGCAACAATGATTACATTAGAGGGACAATTTGTTTAAAGCCTTTGTTTTGGGGAAATTTTGCTATTTGCAAGTCCCCCTCCCCCCCACCTCTACCCCCGGCTCCCAAGGAAGCTAGGCAATGCACTCCTTCAGAACAAAGAACATGGCCATGGGAAGTAGTGTTGCCTGTTGGTTAGGAGCATGGGCTTTGGTCACATTAAACAAGCAACAACAACAGCCACCTTGATTCAAACCCTGCCTCTCCAGTTTATGATTTATGTGAACTTGAACAAGATAATCAGCAACAGAATAACCCCCTTTCCAAAAGAAAGATAAAGATTTTAGAGCTAGAAACCAACCTGAGGTCATTTAATTCAATCCTCTTATTTTACTGATAAGAAAATGTTGCCTCGAGGTTGGTAAATTATTTGTCTAAGGTCTGCATAAATTGCTGATGTTCAGAACTCCACAATCACAGCCATTCTGAGGACACATTCCCTTTAGAACAGAGGTGGCGCCCTACTGATGTCTGGAGTGCTTAGAAAACTTGAAGTATCCCAATGAAAATTAAAGCACATCCACAGAAAAATCCCAGCTGTTGCATCTGATTAGTTTTCCTTTCAGTGTCTTGGGCTTGGCAGTTCTTGAGTATTGCTTTCTTCAACTCCCTGCCTGAAATATAACTTATTTGTGACTTTTTTTTAGCAGGCCTGCAAACTTTCTCAAGCGCACTCTATTTTATTTCTGTCTGCATTTCCTATTGTTCCCTTCCATTCCTTATAGTTGCACATAGAGGTGGGAAAAACTAGATCTATATCTGCAACTAGGCTACTGCCAAGTATGTATAGAATCCTAATGGGATGATAAATCAGTGATCCACAACACAAGCTCCATGTCAGTCTGATTCATTTGAATACCCTTCATATCTATTTGCTTCAAGAGAGAACTTGAGTTTAGATGGGGATGGATGCAAGTGATTAAGCTAGAGTCAAAGTTGGGGGTTCTCTGATCCTCAAACATCAATACTGGCTTCATACTCCGGTGATGTTTCTTGGAACATGGATATGCAGAAAGGTATGCTATAAATAGCAAAACATCATTTTTCCTGCTCTGTGGTAAAACCGCAAATGTATTGGCCCTGTTTTTGTCATATCAGGCTTTAGTGCCAAAACATGAAGTCTATTAAAGACACTTGCCATATCCATAGAGTGATTTGAACCTTTTTTAAATTTGCTCATCACTGACTTAATGCATAGTAACTAGCCGATTAAAATGATTTTAGAATTGGCATATAAAATATGTGGCCATTACAGCCATCTCTTCAGGAATGGGAAAAACTCCTGCTGAAGCTACAGCTGGAAAATAATTTGCTGAAAAATCGGCTGAAGCGGGAGGTTCCAGCTCATTGAAACTCAATTTATTATATGCTTAAATGACTCCTGGAACAGAAGAGTATGTAGGCAGTACAACTAGACAAGGCAAATTCTGTGCTGATAACAAATGTGTAAAACTTCAATACCTATTGGAGAAGTGATAGCAGCCAAATTCTATACTTGCCAACTAGTAGAAAATGTGAACATGCTGTTAGATAATTAACATTTTCCTTGTTATGCAGGACTGGGTAGTGAATACATAACCCAACTCTTTTTTTCCTCTGGATAAATTGCAACTCAAAAAAGCCTGTGATTAAAGCAAAGCACAGTTTTCTGAGAAACTTTGTGATATGTGCTATAAAGTTATAATACATTAGCCTGTGGTTCTAAGGTAACAGATGTGTAATCATGGACCTTGGTTAATAATATCAGATGGATGGTAGCTTAGGTGTTTTATCTTGCACAAGTCTGTTTAACTTGGAACTGACTAGTATTGAAGATTTACTATGCTTATGTTACACTCCATATGCCATGTCTTACCATTGTATATGTGCAGATAACACTTGATAGGAATTCTCAAAGCTATACAATGTAATGTGTAATTCAAACTGGCCAGTGATAATAATTATTAATATTATGACATTTTCAGTACTCATATACTTTTAGATGAAATTTTTATTATTTGAATTTCTAACACCTGTATGCTCAACGTTGAGCTCAATCTAAACTTTAGAACTCCCAATCTAGCCTGTTTCCTCTCAACATTGCAACAAAATTTCAGAAGAATATAATGTATTTTTTTAAAAGTCCTAGAAGTATTACTCAGTATTCTTTTAACACTAAAAAGATTAAGTTAGAGTAAAAAATGAAATACCCTCTTTGTCCCATAGCGCTGCAATTTTCACTTCCCTTCACAAGAATTGAATTTTTTTTTTTTTTTTTTTTTTTTTAGAGAGAAATACTAGTGGAGAGAGGATGGAGGAGGAGGGGAGGGGTAGAGGGAGAGTGAAAGAATCCCGAGCAGACTCCTTGCTGAGACCAGAGCCCAATGTCATGACTCGGAGATCACAACCTAATCCTAAATCAAGCCTAAATCAAGAGTTGGACACCTAACCTACAGATCACCCAGGTGCCCCACACAAGTGTTAGATTTATTTTCTTGTGCTTTTCGTACATTTTCCATCTAAAAACATCTGTTTTTACAGTGCATTTACAGAAATACACTTACAGAAATGTATAGTTTGGGGTTTCATGTATGTTTGTGTGTGGATATATGTGAATCTATGGGTGTTTTTACATAAATATTTTTGAACAATGGTATTGTACTTTTTTTCAATTTAAATTACCTTGTGGAGAAATTCCATAGATATAGATAGCTATATCGATAGATTTATTGATAATGTGAATTATCTCTATAATCGCTTCAAACCTGTGAATACCATCCTACATTATAGACAACAGTTTATTAAAGCATTCTTCTATTCATGGTACTTAGAATATTTTCTTTTTTTATATAAATAATAAAAACAATGAACATCTTTTCCCCTGACTAAAGCATATCTCTGTAAGAAATCTACATGCAGGATTGCTGAGGAAAGGGGAATATACTTTTTAAATTTTGATAGATACTTAAAAATTGGTTTCCAAGTATGTATGAAAATTCATTCCTGTACATCTTCATCAACATTAGATATCTTCATTCTTACAGATACTTCTTTGTTTTAATTTGCATTTTTCAGATCACTTTTATTACCCATCGTATGTCTTCCTTTATAAATTTCTTACTCATACAATTCCATATTTTTATTGACTAAGTTGTATCTATTCTGTTGACTTTTAGAACTCCTTTATATGTACTGGATATATTTGTGAATATGTGAAAAATTAATAAATGTATGAGAGAGAAAGAAATGTTGCAAATATTTCGGTTTATACAATTATTTTCGTTAACCTTGGTGCCACATTGCTTAGTGAAGGCCTGGCAAATTTTAAAGTAATAATATTATTTATCAGATTGAATATTATCAGGATAGTGAATGCTGAATTATGTTCCTTACGTCTATCTATTTTTTCATTAAATTTATTTTATTCAGATGGGAAATATTTATACTTTATAATCATGAAAACTGAGGCTTGGTGAGATGAGGTGATTTGCCTAAAGTCAAACATTAGACAATAAACAAATAAGAATTCCAGCGAAATTATGGTGGCTCTCCTTATTATATTGTGCTACCAATATCTACATAGATCATAATATTATCTATTATCTATATCTTTTTGAAATCATTTAAACTATACCAAATATTAAGCTTACATGTGGTGCTGACCTCAACTGCCTTGGTGAATAAAAATCCAAGGAAATTGGAAATATAGTGAGTTTTACTTGGTGTATGGCAGAGTCTAGAGAGTAAATCAACCTGTCACAAAAAAAATAAAACATGTCACAATAGTGTAAACTTTCTTCTCAACACATTAAGAAAATACTCTCAAACATGGATCCATCTCTATCTGCTATGTTCACTTAGCATAAGGTTAAAATATGAGATAATTTACATTATATATTGTACATTTCATTATTCTACATTACAAACTCAGTGGATCCTTTGGAGGTGATCCATTATACAATTTAGTTTGATATTGAAAATCCCAACACAATGAAGAACAAGCTGCAAACTTGAATTTTAAATAATACATCTTGCTTAATATGTGTGCTGATTTACCCGACACCTCGAAATGAAGTTTGTCAGGCATTTATTTGATCGTTAGGATAACTGTAAATAAAAGTGTTCAGCATATTTTCAGGTATTAAAACTATCGTTCATTTTGATTTGACACCTTTGAGATTTGAAAATGGGCCATATCTGCATTAGAGTAGCTCAATAGATAGCAGAGTGATGGGAAATGCTGTCTGCCACAGATGTGGGTCCTGGCCCCTCTTTGCTAAATTTAGGGAGACTGAAAGGAAACTTTTCTTCCCCAAACTGACCTTTCTCAGATTAATACCACATCCAATCCTGATTATATTTTATCTGTCATTTTCCAGTATTAATTCCTATACAGTATGGTTGAATGCATTTGATCTTGTCAGCCCCATTTTGTAAAATTAATTAATGGTGATGTATGAATTTCAAAAATTTGGAATATGTTTACTGATGTAAAATATATTTTCTAGCATGCAGTGTTTTTATTGGGACAACATTTTATGTTTCTTGTAAGACCTAAAGAAGCTTCCAAATATACGTATGCTATATTTACATAGCATATACAGATATACTGTGCATTATATGTAATACTTACTGCAGATATAAAGGACTAAACCTAAAATATAGAAAAAGAAGAAAACTACTTGTTTCAACCAAAGTATTACAGTACAGATTTTATATTATTTATTTTTAAGGGTAAGCCAGGTTCAAAGTTAATGTCAAACATAATTTTGTATTCAAAATTTGAAATATGTTATTGGCCTTAGACAAAATCTTATGCCAAATTTGTATTTGCATAATAGTGAGCTATAAGGTTATGTATCACTTTGTGGCAGAGTGCCAACCCATAAACTGCTTGGTAAAGCTACTAAAAACTTCAATCTGAAATACCTTTATCTCAGTTAGGAGTTTGAATCCTCCATAAGAAATGAAATGCACTAGAGTCTCTTAGTTCTTAAAAAAGAGAGAGCGAGCAAATTCCAAATTCTGTTTATTTCCACATTTCTTCCTTTAACTGTTGCAGACATAAATGCAAAATGAATGTTGACATATTTGTTTAGCATCCCTGAACAGATTAAACTGCTTTAGAAGTTCTTCTGTAATCAGGCTTGAAAAATGGAAGCTAGCATTCACATCCCTGGATAGATTAAATTGTTTCAAAAGTTTCTCATTAATCAGACATGAAAAAAATATTATCAAAGTAGCAGTCGGTCCTTTGAAAAATACTCGAAATCTTCCTTACAACAAACTTTTTTTGCAGCTTCACTGTATAATGACTATTTCAGTCATGCATATACAAAATGTTAAGCATATAACCTATTTATGTTCTCTATAGGTGAGTTGCTAAGTACCAACAAATATTGATCCACTGTAAGTACATCGTGTGTTTATAAAGATCCATCATGAAGTACATTGGGCCGGCTCTGGAGCTGTCAGTTGCTTATATGCATCTTTGGGCAAATAAAATAGAAAATTTAATTTTCAAAAATTTGAACTTCGGGTGAATTGCCAAGTATTTTTGTGATATTCTTCATAATAATTCTGTATGTTTAACACTGCACTAATTTTAGAGATGAGGAAACTAAATTTCAAAGATAATAGTTGATTTGTCTTGTATCATAGCAATTATTCCTCCCATTCTGTGCTATCCCTCTGAAACTAGCTTTCCCCTTTGTAAAATGAAGTGACTGGATTATATTATTAATATTTTTAGATTTTCTGTAGCTCTCATGTATATGGTCTCTGATTCTTGATTTAATTAAATCTCCCCTTTCAAGTTTGGGTATATCACCTGAGTGCTACATAATACATGTAAGCGAAGTGCGATACTTACTCCATTTTCCACTTAAATCCTCTAAATTCCTGCCAAACAGGCACTGAGACAGGATAAGGAATGATTCATTTACTATAGAAATGGATATTATTCCAGCAGTGTGAACTCTTGACTTTATTTTCATCACTCAGCCAATGAGTATAAATGACTTGAATTTGATAGGCACCATTCAGGCAAAAGACATACATTCACACCATTATATTTTTAGTACATTTGATAAATTCACTCATACGTTTGAAGACAGTCAACAATGAATCACCACTAGTTACATTAGTTCCTTACAGGTTTTGCTCTTCACACATTATTCTTTCTATAAAATTACATGACATTGCCAAATAGTGATCAAAAAGGAGCGGTCATATTCTCTTGGATTCAGGGTATGTTTTTAAAAGAAAAATCTTCGTAAATGAAATTTAACTTCTATTTTCCCCCACATGCAAAAAGTTATTAGATGCATCTCATTCATTGAGAAGGGCATATACAGTATGGCTTAGCAAAAACTATGAGCTTTCTTTCAAAGAAGCATTTGTACTAAAGAGTAGCTTAAATAGTCAAAGAAGAGGTCACAATTTTAGTCAAATATTTTATGACACAAACAATGTCAAAATTATAAAGATGTCATGGACAGATTTATGATTTCAACCATGATAGAGTAATGGGTATCAGACTTGCCTCCATAAACCATATGAAATAGGATAAAATATATGAGGCCACATTTTAAAATGTAGAATAATAGGCAGCATCCAGAAGAGATATTTGAAACAGAGAAATGTAAAAGATGTGTTTAGCTTGCATTCCAGATTTTTACATGAAGATACTTTCCAAAATGTGACACAGAGAAAGGAAACTCAAACAGAAACCAGAGGCCTCAATAACTGGGGAAAATAGAAATCAGAGTTTCCGGCTGCTCAGGTGCTGAAATTTGCGGAATGGGGTATTGGAGATAAAGGAGCTGTGCAGAAAGGGAATCTTAGAAATTTGCATAAGGTTCCACTTGAGTATTTAGCCAAATATTAATATGTGCACATGATGAAACACTGCAAGACTTGGTAGAGAACAGCTGTTGAATGGCTGTGAGCTGAAAAAAAAAATTTTTTTTCAGAAATTACACAATACTGGGAGACATTGGTATTCCTACTATCAATAGTTAAAGAAACATTTCTGAACTTACCAAACATTCAGTAGATTCCACTGAATGCCCGCCCATTCAGTTTGGCAGAAAGGTCAAACGTTAGCAGTATGTCTAAGTAAATATACTCTAACAGAGCTTAAAACAAAACTACCACAGGATAAAATGATACAATTCAGCAACTGTTAAAGAAAGAAAACACGATTTAGTCAGACATAAAAGTAGTAACCACAATATTGAGAATACCTCTAAAAGAGTAACCCTACCTTCTCTCCCCTTAAGGAAAAAACAAACAAAACAAAAACGAACTGTAACTGTGAGAAAAAGCAGTCAACAGAAATACCACCAGTGATTCTACATATTTTGAAATCAGCAGTCAAGAACTTTAAAACAACTGTTATGAAAATGTTCAATACTTTAATGAAAATGTATAAAATGAATGACAGATGGAAGAACTCAATAGAGAAATGAGAAATATGATCCAGTACCAAATGGCTGTTCAAAAGCTGAAATTTGAAATATCTGAAATGAATATTTTTTGGTATAGCTCAAATGAAGATTAGACACTAGAGAAGAAAAAACCTTCAATAGACATAAAGGCATTCAGAAGAAATGTAAACAAATGAAAGCATAGACAAAAAAAAACCACAAAAAACTAGAATAAAGCTTGCGTAGTGACTTGTGGGGAAAAAAATTTCATGTTGTTTAATCTATTTGTAATTAAAGAAACAGAAGGAAAGAAGAACAGTCTTTCAAATCTGATAAAATATAAAACTCATAGATCCAAGGAAAACTTATCAGTAGTCACATTTCAAAAATGAAAACAAAGAGAAAATATCAAAAGAAGCCAGAGAATAAAAAAGTATTATGTATAGGAAAACAGTGAAAACAATTGTTAACATCTTTTTTTTTTAAAGATTTTATTTATTAATTTGACACAGAGAGAGAGATCACAAGTAGGCAGAGAGGCAGGCTGAGAGAGAGGGGGAAGCAGGCTCCCCGCTAAGCAGAGAGCCTGATGCAGGGCTCGATCCCAGGACCCTGAGATCATGACCTGAGCCGAAGGCAGAAGCTTTAACCCGCTGAGCCACCCAGGTGCCCCAGTAAAGATATATTTAAACAACCAATTTGATAGGTTATCAACCAACTTGAGCTAATTGACATTCATAGATGAATCTAACCATATAAAAAATACATATTCTTGGACACCTGGGTGGCTCAGGTCATGATTCCAGAGTACTGGGGTGGAGCCCCACATCCGGCAGGGTCCCCGCTCAGCAGGGAGTCTGCTTCTCCCTCTCCCTCTTCTCCTCCTCCCAGCTTGTTCTCTCTCTCTCTCTCTCTCTAAAAATAAATAAAATCGTTTAAAAAGTATATTCTTTTCAAATGCACTTTATATTTTCTACAAGACAGACCATATTATAGGCCATATAACATGTTCCAATACATTTTAAATATTTAATTCATCTACAATATGTCTTCTGATCAAAACAGAATTACATTAAAAATCAGTATTAGGGGGCACCTGGGTGGCTCAGTTGTTAAGCGTCTGCCTTCAGCTCAGGTCATGATCCCAGGGTCCTGGGATCGAGCCCCGGATCGGGCTCTCTGCTCAGCAGGGAGCCTGCTTCTCCCTCTCTCATTCCCTCTGCTTGTGTTTCCTCTCTCACTGTTTCTCTCTGTCAAATAAATAAAATCTTAAAAAAAAAAATTTAATAAAAAAAATCAGTATCAGAACAATATTTGAAAAAAAATTCTCAAAATTTAGAAATTAAACTAACATTCTGAAATTCCTAATATTTCTAGGTTGCCTTTGGGTCAAAGAATAAATCAGATATAAAATTAGATTAAAAAATAAAGAGAAAAAAATACATATCAGAATTTGTGGGATCAGCAAAAATGTGTTTAGAGAAAAATGCATTGCTTAAAGTGATTGTATTAGGAAATAAGAAAATATAAAATTCATGATCTGAAGTTTCATCTTAAGAAGCCAGAAACAGAAGAATAAATTAAATGCAATATAAGTAGAAAGAAAAATAATAGATAAGAATATAACAATATAAAATATAGAAACAGTAGGGAAATGAAGAAAATTTAAAATTGGAATTTAAACATACTGAAATTTCGGGGCACCAGGATGGCACAATCAGTTAAACATCCGACTCTTGGTTTTGGCTCAGGTCATGATCTCAGGGTCTTGAGATTGAGCTAGGTGCAGAGTGTACTTGAAGAGTCTCACTCTCCCTCTCTCTCTCTCTGCCCCTTCCCCCACCTCTCTCTCTCTCTCTCTCTCTCTCTCTCTCTCTCTCTGTCTCAAATAAATAAATATATCTTTAAGAAAATTAAAAATAGAGCTACCTTATGACCTGGCAATTGCACTACTGGGTATTTACCCAAAAGATACAGATGTAGTGAGAAGAAGGGCCACATGTACCCCAATGTTCATAGCAGCAATGTCCACAATAACCAAACTGTGAAAAGAGCCGAGATGCCCTTCAACAGACAAATGCATAAAGAAGATGTGGTCCATATATACAATGCAATATTACTCAGCCATCAGAAAGGATGAATACCCAACTTTTGCATCAACATGGATGGGACTTGAGGAGATTATTCTGAGTGGAATAAATCAAGCAGAGAAAGTTAATTATCATATGGTTTCACTTACTTGTGGAACATAAGGAATAGCATGGAGGACATTAGGAGAAGGAAAGGAAAAATGAAAGGGGGGAAATCTATATATTTATTTACCCAAAAGAAATGAAAACATATTGACATGATTTGAAATGAATACATAACTTATGCATGAACGTTAATAGCAGATGTATTTATATTTATAGTAGCCCAAAACTGAGGGGAAAATGCATAGGGTCAAATGAAAAATGCATAAATATGATCTTACAAAGATAATATTGAGTGAAAGAAGATATATGTACTCCTTTCTTGTATGAACTTATATGATTGCACTTGTATAAAGTTCAAACTATGGTATGAAAAGTCAAAATGGTTACCCTGGGGTAGGCAATTAGTAAAGGGGTTTGATAGCACTTCTGGAGAGTTCTAATGGTATTGTTCTTGATTTCATTGCTAGTTAGAGAACTTTATTTTGTAAAAATCCATTGTGCTGTAAACTTATATTTTGTGCTTTTTCCTTTATGTTATTTTTAAAAATTGCACTAAAAACCATTGGATTTCAGAAAGGGTGATATAAGCTTGCGACAAAATTGGGATTTAGTTTGGCTTTTGGAATTTTATTAGAATTACAGTGTCCCAATATTTTTATTCTGATGGTCATAATTTTGTAAATATCATCTAATACAGTGATTGGGAAATAGAAGGCGTACAATAAGTGGCATTGTTTCAATAATAAAATTCTAAGGGAGTGAATGAGTGATTATTATATGTAAAACCAACTATTATATTTATGGTTATTTCCACAAAAAAGAAAATGTAATGGGAATAAAAGCACTGTGAGGCAATCAGAACAATGTATTTTTCTTAATGTATTAACTACTCTCTTAATATAGCAAGGTATCCAGATAATCAGTCAAACATGTAGCTTACATCACACACTTCTTTTAATTATTTTTCTTCGTAACAGCTCTTGAGAAGTCATACCACTTATTCACAATGGCTCTTGTTTTCAGTACAATGAAGTTTTTCACCCTAAAATATACTAAATACACTATAAGAAGTGATATTTTCACATGATGATTTTAAGCAATGACACACTAATCCATTTCCATGACACAATAGTTTGTATTCAGAGCATATCATATGGAACAAAGTTGAACTGTGCACTATTCAATTTCGAGTGATACTAACATGCTTTTCTTTGTCCATGTGTGATTAGCAATAAAGAGGTAGAGGTAGAATCTTCTATAAATATTTGTCTGTTATCCATATATGTTTTCCACAATTCTTTAGAAGTGCCCTCATGTTTGTCCTTAAGTTTGCTCCAAAAGTGCCTTAACTTTATATTTAAATACAGGTTGAGTGCAAGATGACTATGAGTCTATAAAGTCTATAAAATTGGTGAAAATGTATCAAACAGAATTTATTTTTCAAAGAATTATTCCCTTAGGCACCTTTTCTGTCAGTCACCTACCACTAATATGTATCCTACTTTGGAGAGTACAATATATATGTTCAATATATTATGTGTTGTGTACAAACTACAATGTTTATTTTCAGATTGTTATTCATCACTTGTATAAACTTGTTTTTATTGTTAATTGACATATTTTCTACTTGTAAATATTGTGTGTCTTGGATTACTTTGGACTGCATCATATTTTTTCTCATTACAACTAGAGGAAAATATGTTTTCATATCATGACTTTATCACTTAGCAAGAGGGATTTTAGGAATAAAGCGAAGTGACTAAGCAAGATATAGTGTGTATGATCTTCCAAGAAGACCGCTAATTTTAATCACAACAACAACAAAAAATTACTGCCTCTATTTTCTTTTAGAAGTTTTATACTTTCAGCTCTTATCTTTAGATTTTTAATCCATTTTGAGTTTATTTTTGTGTGTGATGTAAGAACATGGTCCAATTTTATTCTCTTGTGTGTGGCTGTCCAGTTTTTCCAGCACTATTTATTGAAAAGACTGCCTTTTGCCCATTGTATATTCTTGCCTCCTTTGTCAGAGATATATTGAACATATATGTGTATCAGTTTACTTCTGGGAAATCTATCTCAGTCTGTTGATCTATGAGCCTGTTTTTGTGCCAGTACCATAATGTTTTGATTACTATAGCTTTGAAGTATATCTTGAAATCTGGGATTGTGATCCTCCAGCTTTATTCTTCTTACTCAAGATTGCTGTGGCTATTCGAGGTCTTTTGTGGTTTCATACAAAGTTTAGATCATTTGTTCTAGTTTTGTAGAAAATGGTATTAGTATCTTGATAAGGATTGCACTGAAATGTAGACTGCTTTGGGTAGTATAGAAATTTTAACCATATTAACTCTTCCAATCTATAGCATGATATTTCCATTTGTTTGTGTCATCTTCAAATTCTTTCATCAGTGTCTTATACTTTTCAGAATAGAGGTCTTCCATCTCTTTGGTTATTTTTTCCCTAGGTATTTTATTCTTTTTGGTGTAATTGTAAATGCAGTTGTTTTCTTGATTTATCTTTCTGCTTCTTTATTATTAGTGTATAGAAACATAATTTTGTATATTAGTTTTGTATCCTTTAGTGGATTCATTTATCAGTTCTAATAGTTTTTGGGTGGAGTCTTTAGGGTTTTCTGTATATAATATTATGTCATCTGCAAATTGTGACAGTTTTACTTCTTCCTTATCGATATGAATGGCTTTGTCTTTTCCTTGTTTGATTGCTGCAACTAGGACTTTAAATAACAAGTTAAGTGGACTTATTTGTCTTATTCAGACAATTATTAATATAAGAATTAATATAAATTCTTATATTAAGAGAGTGGACATCTTTGTCTTATTTCTGATCTTAGAGGAAAAGCTCTCAGTTTCCCTCTATTGAGTATATGTTAGCTTTGGGCTCTTCATATACAGCCTATATTATGTTGAGGTGTATTCCCTCTAAACCCATTCTGTTCAGAGTTTTTAATTATGAGTGAATGTTGTATTTTGTCAAATGCCTTTTCTGCATCTGTTGAGATGAGCATCTACTATTTTAAATTTTCTTACACACTAAATATTTTCTGTGACACATTTTGGCCCATCTATACTTTCAATAAAACTATAAAATGATAGACAATTGCCAAACAATAATTTTTAAAGTTTTATTCTGTAAGTGTGTCTAAGAGAATTTAGCTAACCACACAAATACAAAATAAAATTTGCATGTTCAACTACAGTACCTTTTTGTAGAAATCAGAAGGCTTAATATGGAAACTGAATCACTATGCTCATGAATCTGATGGGGTAAGGGAGGGTTAGCAGGAAAAAAAAAGAACTGGGTATTTTTACTAATTCAAGTGTGAACTTCTGGATTTGCCCATGGAAAATTGTTGATCACATTCTTTAATGGCACTTGAAATATCAATTTTTGAATATATTACTAAAATATTCACTGCATTGACAGGCAGGGAGAGAAACAAGAGTAATTTACATAGAGGTAAATTTTATTCTTAAAATAAGTCACAAAACAACTTTGGCATATTTACTGAAATTCTTGACAGTACTAATTTAAAGTTAGTACTTTATGAAAAACTCAACAAAGAGTGACATACGTATATGTGAATAGTAGTACATAAATGTCTATATAAATCAAATTACTAGCGTAATGAAAATTGGCCACCTTGTTAGGTTAATGAGAATATATATTTTTGTTAATAAGTGAAGATGATGTATTATGTTTATAAAACTTAAGCTTGTCTAAAAGATTTGAAGCATAATTAGTTGAGTTTGTTTCTGTCTTAGGTTTTATTTTAAAGATTAAAATTTCCTCTAAAAAATTAACATTATTATATCTCCTGGATCTGTAAGGGATTAAGTCTCCTATGCCTCTTAATTTTTAAAAATTTGATTTAAATTTGACTTTAGTATAAAATATAATTGTCAGAAGGAGATGCTGCAGAAAGTTCTTTGAACAAGATCAATGCAATTCTATATTTATTATTCTTGCCTTAAGCATAAAATCCAGAACTCCATGATGACATGTACTATCTCAGAACACACTTTTTAATACATCTATTTTGAGTTATTTCAAAGTTTTCGAAGTGTGAGTATTAAAGTAGGAATCTGATTCAAACTGGAAGTCTCAGAAGTAAGTATCCAAAACACTTTCTTAGAAGGCAAAAATCAGAAGTAGTATGGATACACTTGGATTCAGCTCAGGAGAGCCCTTGAGCTTTTTAAAACAAATATTATTTAATTAAGGAAGTCCTGGGTTTGATAGTCCAATATTATAATAAAGTACACTATATTTTCCAGTTTCCATTCCTCTTTGGAACTTGCTTAGGGTAATTATTTTGCTTATTATCTCTCTTCTTGAGGGTAGTCAGATTTTCATTGTTTTTTTCTTGTCTGGTGTATTATATGAGATTTTTTTTTTTGGTTACAAATGACAGATACCTCTGTCAAACTAGATTCTGTTGAAAGAAAAAGACAAAAAGCAGAATTTACCAGAATACAGGCCATCTCAATCAAAAGTGAGGAAGTATAGTTCTTCCTTTAGAAAGGAGTGAACAAAGAACTGGAATGGCAGAAAGATATTTGTCTCTCTGGTGCTATATGTTCTTCTATCTCTACTTTCCTATGGACAAGTGTTTACTTCACTCCTCACACATTGGCTTTCTCTGCTGTGGTGCCCTGGTTTTAGGGAAACATAGACGCTTATCACCACACTGAATCTCTCCATTCTAATTCTAGATACTAGGTAGACAAAATATGATCCAATTTGAGTAAAGTGGTGTGTGTGGGTGTGGCCAAAGCAGATAAGGAAGTGGGTACACTGTTGATTCAACAGAAGTTTTAGGATCACAGTCAAAGTAGGAGACTTAGGACAGTGGATGTGGGTAATGAGGGAGGGGGACAGGTGTATGCCCAATAAACACTTTTAGGTAAAAGACACATAGACCCAACAGACACTCAGAAATATTCCTTACATTCACAGTGACAGTATTCGGTTGTTGGATAGGTAAATTTGAATAATTCCTTGAATAAAAAATTTGCACTTATCATGAAAAGTTACCCACATATGCATACCTCATTCACATCAATAGTCTTAACGGTTTTTAATACTATGAATTTTATTATAAAATTTAGTTTGCTTCTACAGAATTTAAGAGTTCTAAAACATAAATTCCCTGAGATCCTTTTAATCATTAAAAATAAGTGATATATATATCACTTATATATATTATTATTATTTATTATATATTATTATATTATATTATTTTATATTATATTATACTATATTATTATATTATATTATATTATATATATTATATATTATATTATATTATATTATATTAATTATATTATATTATATTATTAATTATATATATTATATATATATATTATTACATATATATATATAAAGTGATTAACAAATAAGTGACTATATTTATTTAACAAATAAAGATAATCAAATAATCACTTATTTATATAACAAGTAAGTGATATGGGTATACATATCACTTATTACTTTATATACATATATATAAAGTAATCTTAAATGTTTCTGAAATGATTAAGAAAAGATAGCCATAAGGCCATTGGCAACAAAATCTAGTTGAAAGAATCAAACAATGATGGAAAAAATAAACTGAATATTATATAGAGGAGACAAGTTTATTTTTATTTGACTTTTATGGGTGATCTAAAGATTTCTTTTCAAGTTGAAGCCAGAGGTGCTGGCATGGATCAACCATGCTTCACTTGAATAAAATTTTCCATGTTTCCTTACTAGAAGGACAAGAGCAAAAAACCCAACCTGGATTTGTTCAGCTCCCTCTTCAACTCCTGACACAAGCCAAATGCTTCCAGATTCTCAGAAACAGGCAGAATGAAAGTGTCTACAAGCTCTTGCTTTCTCATTTCAGCTGCTGGCCTTGTGGAGTCAGCTCTGGTGGAAACCTCCTGCTGCCTGTTGTATGAGTTTCTCATTCTAAGGAACTTGTGGGTCAAAAGTGTATCCAGCCCTCAGTGATAACAAAGGTATGATAATAGTCTTTGGATGACTGAATCAGAGTTCATTGCAGGTTATATCATTTTTCCCAACTACTCAATTTAAATTTTGAATTAAGAAACAAAATGATACTAAGTGTTCTTTATCTTTCCCTTTTAACTTTAAGTGGCCAGAACCACATGCACCTTGATTGCTTCATCTTAAAATGCTATCAAAAAGCAACAGGCTTCTTCTGGCTCAGTAGTTGTCCAGTGATGATATACTTCTCAAAAATGAAATTCAAAGTCCTAGTGACAGGAAAGAATGTGACTGTGTAGGGTACTTTGTTTTTTTTCTTTTCGTGACACCTGCAAATAATTCTGAATGGCATTTTTATCGAATTTGAGTGAAGTGCTTTATCCCTTTTTTAAATAAACAACATTTGGCATCTGAAAATATTATCTTGGTCTCTAGTCACACAATTTCTCATCTCAACTGGTAATTTAAGAGCATGGAATAATTTAATGTATGATATGTATAGCATCTTGACTATAACTATACATCAGCTAGTGAAGGAAATATGAACAAAAAATTGACTGCTTTGAAAAATTAAGTTCTAACACCTAGACAATGAAAATGCCCTAAATGGATCCCCTAAATTCTCTTTTTTGAAACATGAACAACCACTTGGTGTTGTGTGCAACCAAATCTATCTTGGCCAAATTCATGTCTTCTTAAAACCAACATCTCAGTAAGGGAGATGCTAAACAGAAGGCCAAGTTTGTTTTATGTCGTGAGTAAGTCAGAAAAGGTGATAAAATTCAGGACAGTTTAATGCACAAGAAAAGGAATTTCTATAAAGATCTGTAAGTCATATAGGATCACCAAGTTGGGGGGGTCAAATTAACTGAAAGAAAACTTAGTCAAATTTCCTTACTTTTACAAAGAAGGTAATTAAAAAGTTTAAAGCGGGTCAAATGACCCAACATCATAGAACTTGCCTTTAGCCTACTGTTTCGTTCTCTGTTTCATATTCTTCTAATAAGTCCTTCTTTAGTTAAATACATATAAAGATTTGGGCAAAGGCAACGTACTAGCCCTCTAACAGTGGCATTCTCTTAGGTGTCTTAGAACATGTGTCTTTCTTATTATCTTCCAAGTGGGAATCATGATATTCAAAGAAGTAGTGGAATGCTTCTTTTAACACTAAATAAAGGATTCCAGTTAAAGTTGTGTTTCACTATAATGTTATTTCCTAATGTGGAATCAGACTAACAGGGGATTTTGGAAAAAAAGAAAAAAAGAAACTTTCGGAGTTGTTATTTAACTAGACATAATTTGTTTCCAAAAGGTTGTGTAGTACTGGAGCTTTACTTGGCTTAATATATTTTATGACACTTAGTAATATTAAAGCAGAGTCCTGATGATCATGAATAAACAAGCTCAGCCACCCTTGAGCTATGTGAAAAGGAAATTTGATAAACAGAATCATCTTGAACTCGTGGGGATATTTTAAACTTTTCTTTCAGTGAAGCTTTCATGGTAACACCATTTTATCTTTCAGTTTCTATAGTACATAGAACAGCTAAGTCAATAGACATTTATCTAATTCAGGCAAGCTAACACTGTGATGCAATTATGCTCTCTAAAACACTTTCTGTGAGTTTGTTTTGTAAATTCATTTGGAATAACCATATTATATTACTAAATCTTTGTTCATTCATTTAAATTGAAAAATTAAATAGAAGTTGCTAATGTAAAGGTGCATGGCTATTTGCAAGAACTATAAATCAATTTAAAAAAACAAATATGTATTAGATTAGACATTTGAATCCATGCCAGAGATTTTATACCCCAATACTTTATTTTAGGTTAATCAATTAACATTTTATTAACAGCAACACCACTAATTTTGATAGTTAAAACATACTGAAAATTTCTGAACCTTTGTTAAAATGTATTTTTATCACCTTCTTGAAAAAAGGTATCCCAAAACTACCAGGCCTTTATATGTCATCCTATAAGCCAGCCATACAGGTTGTCTCATTTTAATCGTTACTGTCTTCAAATAAAAGCTTCTTCCAGATGTACTAAAGGAAGCAAAAAATCAAATCTAAGCTTCACCATCTCTAATATATGCTACTCCACTTGGATTTTTTTCCTTTGAATTCTTAATTAAAAAAATCTTTTAATGAGAGGCAGCTTGAGTGTGAAGCTGTCAGTCTACCCTTGTCCTTGATGCATACCAAAAAAAAAAAAAGGGAGACATTTCACTTTTAAAAGAAGCTCCACTTTCTTGAGACATTTGTATTCAAACAGGACTCTCTCTTTCTCCTTCTTTCTCCTGGGAGAACAGCTCTACTCTTCAAATGAGAAAGAAATAATAAAACACATCAGGAACAGCAGACCTCAGACCTAACGTTTCTCTCCTTGTCTTGGAATGTTATTTCCATATAGAAAGCTACTCTAATGGGACACTTGTAAATGGCAGGGAATTTAGCCCTTGTGGAGTCCTCTCGAGAAATTGGATTTTTGCTTAAGCAAACAGCAAACCATGCAGCGGGGGAAAAGCTATTTATTTGGCTGCCTGTTGAAGAGCCTTACAAAAATACAATTCAGTCTTTCCTGACCGTTGAGTCAATCAGCACACACTGGAAAACAAAATCCAGTTACTTGTGTAAGGTATCAGATGAGCTCTTTCATGTAACCGTTAATCTCAAATACACTTTAATGATATTTTTCTTGATTACCCTTTTCTTAGATATAACGGCTTTTGCAGTTTACTTTCACATTAAAGAAGGGTAAAAGGCTTATACAAGCTGCCAACTTCTACCCAGTTTTTTGAGGGATTATTTAGAATCTTTGCTGTTCAAATATAAGCAAATTTATACTAAGGAAAGTTAATCTTCAGTTTACAACATTTAATAATGTCATTCAAAACTCCTTATGACAACACGTTTACCTTCTTAAATCAGATTTAGATTCTAAAAGGTTCTTATGATTTATATGAAAAATGTTTCATAAGCTTCTCATTTGCTTCATAACTTAAGTATCAGACATCCTTCTACACAAACTGATGCTTTTCTTTAAGCAAATAACCCCCACCATTTAAAAAAAAAAATTAAAAAAATAAAATCTCTTCTAATGTCTCCAAAGTGCCATTCTGAAGGATAAGAGGAAACATCTCCACTGAAGGATCTTCTTTTAGGTATAAGAAAGATAAAGGTAAATTCTTAAGAGGAGACGGATCCACTAATTTAAGCTTCGTGAATATCCGTTTATACTTGCTGACATTTTGGTGCGTCCTTTGCAGTGAATAGAGTTTCTTTCACTATAGTTATCAGAAACAGCTTTTCTACACTAAAAACAATTTCCATCTTTCTCCTAACAAGTTTTATAGTTAAATATCAATGAAGAAAATGAATACATCTCCTCGCTTTTTCCTTCTCCTCACCTCCCAACCTATGAGAACTTGGTATTTTACTAAAACCAGCATTCTGTACTTTGAGGGAAAGTGTAAGATAATGACAGCTCTTTAGCCGTGTCCATGATTTAGGAAAGTGGAAGGGTCAGCTCTCTCCCATAATTTCGTGAATGATTCAGTCAGGCAGAGATCTTTGTTAGTGAAAAGTGTTAGAACCCAGATGATTTAGAACTAGTGTGGCTCAACATTACCTAGGCATTATTATGGAGGAGTTTGCCAGGGAGATATTTAGTCTAAACTTACTTGATTATATTATATGCAAAACAAATTTTATATCATTGATATCATTGAAGAACATTTAATATAATAAATTGTATAGATATTTTGTAATAGTTTATAATATTTATTCATTTTAAAAACCCATATATTTTTTCTTTGAAGTGGTTATATATACCTATAGTAATATGCATAAACTGGAAAAGATATGCATTGGAATATACCTTTATTTAACGTTATAGCAAGAGCCATAGTTTGAATTGAATTAGTAGGAGGAAAACATTCAGTCTACTTCTTTATTTCTTTCTGCCACAAGAAATAAGCTACACGAAGCCTAACCCTTCAAATAATGAGTAAAAATTTTGAACAAATCATCTTAACTGGCATTTCCAAATTCAAATATTCCATTCTAAGCTATAAATTTATTATATAATAAGAATTGTTATCCTTGTTCTTGTAGTTGCAATCTTATTTCTTATTTCTTTTTTTCTTTTGTTTTTTTAAATTCAATGGTGTTCAATGTTCAATGTTCAATTCAGTGGTGTTCAATGACTCATTAGTTGCATATAACACCCAGTGCTCATCATATCATATCACATGCCCTCTTTAATGCCCGTCACCCAGTTACCCTATTCCCCCACTCCCCTCCGTTTTTTGCAACCCTGTTTGTTTCCTGGGGTCAAGAGTCTCTCATGGTTTGTCTCCCTTTCTGATTTCTTCCCATTCAGTTTTCCCTCCCTTCCTCTATGATCCTCTGTGCTATTCCTTATATTCCACATATTTGTGAAACCATATAGTAATTGTCTTTCTCTGGTTGCATTCTTATTTCTGAGATGAAATGTATAGGCAACAGTTGATTTCAGAAAAATGATGTGGTATAAAGCAATACATGCACATTTGTTTGGAAAGTTTTATTTGTAATTATTAGATTTATACTCGTTCATAGTAGAGATATTTCAAGTTACAAAACAGTGTAAGGAAGAAAATTAACATCACATCCAATCATATTTCACTAATCATCAAAAATATGCTAATTAAAACCCAACCCAACCCAACCATTACCTCTACATGCCCACCACAATGGCTGGGAGAAAAAAAAAAAAGAAAAGAATAATGTCAAACTTGACAAACATGTAGAGAAACAAGAATCCTACTGGTGGTAGTATAAATTGGTGAAAACACTTTGAAAACTTATTAGCAGTATTTAGTAAAGCTGATCATAGCCATGCTCTATGATTCTATATGTCCACTTTTAAAACTATAGCCAACAGAAATGCATATATACATCCTCTGCAAAACATGAACATTGAGGATCTTCATAGCAGCACTATCAGTGATAACTAAAACTGGAAACTACCCAAATGTTCAGCAACAGTAGAACTGGTATTAATGTACTATGGTGCATTCACAGAATGAAATACAACAAAACAATGAAAATGCTTTATTGAAAATTTTATTAATTTTTGAAATAATATTTAAGGTTTGGAAGCAAATTTTAGCAATTAGCTGGTTAAACCTATCATGAGATGACTGAATTCACTATGTTTTGTTCTTCAGTTTGTCTTTACTTACGTTTGGAACACATGACTCAGATTGTGAATAACACTCCAGATATGGTCTCTGGCTTTAGGCATGTCTAGATCCTAGTTTAAAACAATGCCATTAGGAATCTATGTCTTATCAACTCCCAGTTTGCCTTTCCTTTATGTTGGTATGATCCTCTGGTAAGTTCTTCCCATAAGTTACTAAAATAGCTGCCTGAAGTTCCAGATGTATATTCCTACAGCTGAGCAACCTCAGTAGTGTCTTCTTCTCACTGGTTCTGGCAGAAATCTTAGAGATGGTTTGATTCATCCATCTGTGCTACATTCCTACCTCTGTACCAGTCCCTGTGCCTACAGGGATGCAGCTTTCTCACTGTCTGCCCTGATCACATACTCACATCCTGGGGTCTAAAAATGGGGTCAGATATCAAGCGTCAGATATTGGCCTAATAGTTGAGCAAACTTGTTCTTTGATGGAAAACCATGGTGCGTTTAGATGGAGAGTAAACACATTTGGGGCATGCAAAAAAAATGTTCCCTACACTTACATACATATGTATGGATTTCCTACATATATATACCAAGTTTCATCTGTTCTCTACTTTTATAGTATATTAATAGATCAAAGTGCAGGAATTATATTCACCAATTAAGTATCATCATTAGATTTGATCTATCATTCTCATTATTAGATCTTCCAAATTAAGGTCATATACAAGTTTAGCATAATCATCTTTGGGTTAATATCCTTATGTAACTCATCTACAAAATGTTGACAGGTAGAAGGATAAGTTCACACAGACTTGGAAATGAAGTTATACACCACAACACTAGATAATTTTTTCCAGGTTGTCACCTATCCTTTTATCAGGACCCTTAAGGATTTAGTACCAACTGTAAATCTACCTAACCACATCATTATCAAAGCATGCCTCTCAAGCATGTTCTGTAAGAATATCATGAAATATGTTATTAAATGCCTTCTTAACTCTATATATACAGTGTTTATATAATTTTCTGTAAGTCTTGTTCCATTACCAAAAAATATAATAAGCTAATCATGACACAAGCATTTTGGTATTGCATACTCTTCCTTGCTTTTCTAAATACTCATACATCATGTTTTTTGACATTTTCACAGTCAATTACAAGCTCTCTGGCCAACACTATTTCATCCCAGATTTTTCATGTTTTAGAAAATATCCTCATATAAAATACCTTTTAAATTTGCCTATCTGCCAACAATCACATTTATAAGTTCTTTCAGGACCCTGGAATGCAACTCATCTGTATCTGAACTCATTTAAATAGGTTTAAAAATAATTTATCCACTTAATTGGGCTTCAATTATTGCTCTATATTTTCTAGTCTGAAGATCATTTTCTTGACAAATGATATTGAACAAAGACAGTATTTGACTATATCATACCATTTGCACTTCATCAAGCATCAGTTCTTCGCCTGGTAGTTCCTATTTTGAAATTACAAAATTGCCAATTGTTATATTTAGCATTATTCACCAGCTTAATTCATTTCAAGCTTTAGTTTTCCTATTACCATTTTTATAATCCAGGCAACCATTTCTCTTCATTCCTGAAGGTTCTGATCCTTTTAAATCCTGTTGTGGAGTTCATTTTCAATGAATTCCTGATTTCTTCTTCATTAGGGCCTAGCCCAAATGTATGATCACATGTTAATTTTCTAAGTTTCTCAGAACTCTTGCAGTAGCTTCTCTAAAACATTGGATTATGCCTACCATTTTTTTCCTGTGATTTTATGAAATCAGATTTAAATAGATTTAACTACACCCCAGATTCCCTTACTTGAACATAATAACCTTAAAGTAACATGTTTTATTTCATAATGTAGACTAGAGGAAAAACTTATTAGCATAGAATTTCAAGACCAGAATTCAAATTCTTGGTGGCTTCCATGTTAGAGCTATGTTCATGGATATATCGTTGAATAACTCTGGTTCTTTTTTTTTTTTTTTTCTCACTTGTAAGATAGAAACAAATATTAAGTCACATTAATAATATAGTATGGAAAAGATCCTGTGGAAAAAAATTAAGTCAGAAAATGAAAATGAGGAAGAAGGGGAATAAGAGATGGAGAAAAGTAAGCAATCACCTTACTTTCACTTGCCCAGCTAGCTCTGTATCACTCAGAACAGAAGTTAACTTCCTTTTTCTCTGTATTCTAAAAGGTAGAGTTGTTGGCAAGTCAATACTTTGTTATAAATGTTATTTTTGTTAAATTAAAGGATCTTTTTTCCTGAATACCAAATAACACTCATATTACAAAATAAACACAGAAAACAACACAGAAATTTAAAGATTTCCATAATCTCACTCCCAGAGATAATCATTAATTACAGCTACTCTATTGTTCCCACATATAGTTAGCTAGGTTTTTGCTGTATATGATCACTAATAAACAGACTTTTATAAAAATGAGACCAAGTTTAGCAATGTGCTTATTTGCTTTACTTAATACATCTTGGATATCTTCCATATCATTTTTTTGTTGATATGTTCATTCTTTCTAACAGGATTTACTTGCTGCTAGTGAAATGAAATAATGTGTAACAGATATCTGTAAAGTTGAAGTGCTCTAGTCCACTGGCACCTGTTCTATGCCAATTTAGTGGAGTGTCCTATACTGTATTTCCACAAAAATATAATTTCTGGTTCTCTATCCTTTATTCTCATCTTTCCTTTTTAGGTTGAACTATATGTAATTGCTAATAATCAACAAGTTGGATTCACTGAACAGTTATTTTCTTATATTGCCAAGAATTACTTGAATTATTACCTTCCAAGGCCAGTTCAGGGCTCTCTAAGACATGGCTCAACACGTCTCCTGTGTTTCATTGTATGGTAGTAGGATAAGATATAAGAGGAGAAGGGCTAACACCTGCTGCTAAAAGAAAGATATCTAATAGAAAATTATCCCCAAATTGAGATAATTTCTCCCTTACTAGTGAAACTCACCAATTCAAAGTTGCGAAGATATATTTATTTTTCTTTCTCCTGCTCTGCCTTCTCCTCTCCTGTAATAGCTGTTTTTTGTTGTTGTTGTTGTTTTGTTTTGTTTTTTTATTTTATTTCAACAAGCCATGCAACTTCAAAGTCTAAAGCTATTGGTTTCAGAGGCTCTGTTCAGCCTCAAAGGTCACAGATCCTTCCGCCCTGTCCAAGCTTGTACGGATCAGGTTCTTTGTAGGATTCTATTGCTTTGATCTTTGATGGATTACTGGCCAGATCAGTATTTCCATGGAAGCAGATTTGAGAGCGTTTTGTTGTGGAAAGAAACTTTGGCAAGGCGTTCTTTAAAAACTTGTTAGGTATAGAAAGATAAATCTACTCTTGATAAAGTATTATGTAGTATACTATTGGCCTCAATAAATATTATCAATATTATAATTTAATAATGGTAATGAAAGTGATTTCCATATATTTAGAGAGTATGTTACAGATCAGCATGTTGCTATTAACTGATAGAGAAGCATAGTGTTACACAATACTTCCTGACTGAGTGGAATAACTATTACTTATTCTTCCCTATTAAATTTATCAACATTCGAATGTCCTATATGCAAGGAGTTTCCTAATTCTTTTATACTAAAGGATAGATTTAGTGCTTCTAGAATACATCTGTTTACTTCAGTCAAAAACAACTAATTGACATTTTATGTGACTTTTAATTGCATTTTTTAAAATAATTCTACTGTTGTTTTATTTTAATTTTCTAGTGGTCTTTTGATTTGTTTTTAGTAGAGCACAAAACTTGCTTCTTTGTACATTATGCTAGTTTGAAAAACATAATGAAAAATTCATTTCATTCATTTTTCATTGTTTTATATTAAGCATCCCCATGCGGATTTGCATTTTGTGTTTCAAAACAGATTAGCAAATGAGATTAATGGAAAAATCTTTTTCATTTCCAACTGTCCTTAAATCACTTGTATTTCTACCTTATACATTTGTTATAGTGGTAGGAAACCATGACATACTTTAGCTGTAGTTAAAACAGAAAACATTTTAAACGTGGGGTTGGAAAAATCTCTCCAAAGACTTCTTTCTGACCAGTTGTGGTATTTAAGTACTGATTCAATTAGAGCTAAGTGAATATTCACCAGAAAAGAAAGTGGACTTATAAATTTTACCAAGAAGCAGGTGATTATTAACTTCCTGACTTCTCTCCTGCTTGATAGTAAATTGACTCAAGTACATAATAGATGAAAGAGGCAGTCCATTGGAATTCCCTCGTTGATGGAAGGTAAGGAAACAAGATTGTATTCTCTAACCACTAATATAAAAAAATCATGATTTTCCTTCTTTTCTTCAGCATCTGGGGGGGAGGATAAATCACAAGAGGTCACTGAAAAGGCCTTTTAATTTGAGACCTGAATTTGTGGGTAACTGATATTATCCCATTACACAAAATAAGATAATAAAAACACCTTTAAAACTTTTTAAAGCGTTTATTGAGAAATCCAAATTTATGTATGGCACTTAGTAAATGAAGTGTTCCTAATGTGGAGAGTTCCATTTCTTTTCTCTTTCAAATAGTTTCCCTAGTTCTTTTCCATGGGAGTGGGATCATGATACATATTATACCTTATTAGATTGTATGGGTGTTTTCCTTCCAACATAAAGAATATTTTAACTGTCTCATGTCCTTCATGAAAAAGAAAACCAATAGTTACTAGATAATAAGATGCTTAGTCAAAAAGACAAGATCCTGGAATTTTAACTACTGTATAAGAAGAGGCCTTCTTAGACCACTCTGTGTGAAATAGTGATTATTCCCTTCACCCCACTACCCTTAAATTGGCATTTTACATCCTTTTATCCTGTCCCTTTTTCTCAGCTCTTGTAAGTCCTTGTATATATTATATTTATTTAGTAGTTTATTTATTTTAGCCTCCCTCTATGTATGAGCTCTTTATGGGTCTTATAAATTGTCTCTTTGGTTTTTGGTTATATCCCAAGTTCATAGACCAATGCCTGGCTAAAGTAGTCCCATAAAAATAAAGTACATAAGGAATACGAATCTTTGGGGACTCTCACCTGGGCTGAAAATGAGGTAGTTCAAGTGTCTAAGGCTCTAGTAGTGGGGGAGGAAGGATTATATAAAGAAGTGATTAGATGAGATGAGATGAGAAGAATTCCAGGACTAATAATCCTTTCTGTGGCTAGCAAGTGGGATGAAATGAAATAAAGGCATGTTTATTAAGCCAGAACTAAAAATATGAACGATAGCTGGTATGTCAGGCTAGAATTCTGCTTCTATGGCAAGAATCATAGATGTTCTAAGAAATCCCTTTGCTTGCCCTAGATCTGAAGTTAATGATGCCCTTTATCCTAGGTCTTTGCACTCTGTTTGGCCAGCTCTAAGCTAGACAAATTCTTCTCCATCTTGAAGAAAGAGCTCCCTGTTATCAAAGATTGTACTTTCAGCAACAAAGACCTTTGGTTTTCTGTTTCTTTACATTGGAGAAATCAGAGATTTAGTCTTCTGTGTTCTCTGGTTCTTCTCATTTAAGTTTTCCTTTGCCAGTGGAATAGATCTGAATCACTCGTATTCTTTCTTTGATGAACAAGACTATTCCTTCATCACTACAAAGGAGCGTAGAAATTATCTGTGGCAATAGACCATCAGGCTACAATCTCTGTTTGAGGCTATAGATGGAAAGATGGATCACTAGCCAATTCATGTACTTTTTTCAGTTTCAATTCAAGACATTGATAGGAATTTGAAGAAAAACACAAGAGAATATTTTGGTGTCTGCCTTCATTACTGCTGTGGCTTGCATTCTAAAAGAAGATCTAAGAATGTATAAATTAATAACTCTATAACACAATAGAACATAAAAAAATAGAACATAATTGGATAGTATATAGTACTAAGCAACACTCACTATAAAAATTTGATTCAACTAGAGCACTCTCTTCTGGGTAAATTCGTTGAGTTTGAGTGAGGCCTTGAAAAATGGGTTAGCAATAAATAGGTAGAGAATGAGAAGGAAAGTATTCTTAGTGAGAGAAAAGAAGAACATAGTATGAGCATGTGGACAGTTATTGGCATTACTTATTAATGTCTACTTTACCTTCAGACTATAACTTACATAAAGGCAGAACTTTTCTTGTTTTTTATACCACTAAACTGGTACTGGGATAATTGTACATGTTAGGTGCTCAATAAATAGCTGTTAAAGAATTAAGGAAATAAATATTTGAAGACTTATAGGGAATATTTCTGGATATTGAATAGAACTGTTTGAAACAGAGATAATAATTAATAATAATTTTTTTGTTGGGCCCTTATCATGTGTTAGGGACTGATCTAAACACTTTGCATTTGTTAACTCTTTTAGCTCTTATGACATCCCAATATAGTAGGTACTTACATTATCTCCATTTTGTAGTTGAAAAAAATGAAACAGAAAAGTGGAGTCACTTTTCCAGAGTCACAGAGCAATTACTGGTAAAGCAGTAATTCTAACCCAGTCTGTTTGTACAATGTGCCCTTGACCCTGTGCTATACCTTCTCTTGTAGATAAAGTTGTAACATAGCTTTGAAACATTTCTTCTGAAGATAGTTAAATGCCAAAGTAAAAGAACTTTGAGGGTTATTTGGTTTTTGTTTTCTATTTTAAAATTATTTTATTTTATTTAGCTTTATTGAACATAATTGACAAATAGAAGCTATATGTATTTACGGTATATAAGTTGATGTTTTGGTATATGATATATTGTGAAATAATCATTACAATCAAGCTAGTTAACATATCCATCGTCTCACAGTTACTTTTTTTTCCTTTTTTTCTGTGGTGATTCTCTTTTCTTCTCCTGCCCCCCTTTCTTTTCATTTGTCTGCTTCCCATTTTTACTGGAGGGGATTCTGTAAAAAGGTGCAACTGCAGAAAGACGTCTTGCAACACACAAAGTGGATCAGGGGAGAGGAATGGAACCAATGATAGCATAGCCATCAAGGATTAAGCATGTGATGCAAGTGATGGCAATAACTAGAAATGCAGGAAGGAAAGTGCGATATGGTAAAAGTTGGAGAAATATGATTCAACGATAATTCTTTTCAGAATTGATTATCAGGGAATATGCTAGAATATATTCTAATTATTAACCTATGGAACACATTCCTTGAGGCCAATTTTAAGAAAAATATTAAAGCAGATAAGACCTACTGACTTTGCAGTAACTTCATAAAATCTAAACAAATGTGAATAACAAATGAATAGCACATAAAATGCAGATGCTTCCCATGGTTATTCCCATGGTTAAAAAGGAAATTCCTGTTCCTTCAGGGACCTAATTCTTATTTTAGGAAACTTACAATTAGACCTTAGACATAGGAAATGGGAATTAACATTTGATTCTGGGAAGAAAAAAATATTCTAGGGAGAAAATTTTGGATATTGAAACGTAATTTTAAAACCCATAATCCAGGGGCACCTGGGTGGCTCAGTTGTTTGAGTGTCAGACTCTTGATTTTGGATCAGACCACGGTCTTGGGGTCATGGAATCAAGCCCCTCCCCCTCCACTGGGCTCCTCATTCGGCTTAGAGTCTTCTTGGGATTCTCTCTTTCTGTACCTCTCCCTTTGCCCCCTGCCCCCACTTGTGTGTGCGCTCTGTCTCTCAAATGAATAAATAAATAAAATCTTAAAAAAAAAACACAACTAAAATCCACTTTAGCGATAATCTGGGTGCACAAAGCACATTTTACTATTAAGATACCTGAGACCTTAGGAGGTTAAGAAAAATTTAACGAAGAACAACATTAGTAGTAGGTTGAGAGAAGAAGCCAGTTACATCCTCCAGGTTCCTGGTAATTACACCAGGAAACAAAGTAAACACTGATGATGTCCTTTGTCAAGCAAACCCCTACCTTGTCTTCCTACCTATAGCTGATGCTGTTGTTATCCTTCCCACA
Organism: Potos flavus; assembly: GCA_028534135.1. NCBI lineage: Eukaryota > Metazoa > Chordata > Mammalia > Carnivora > Procyonidae > Potos > Potos flavus. The sequence goes on along the minus strand of CM052895.1, from coordinate 85,016,062 downwards.
TTATTTGACAGGGCACCTTTCCCCCAGCTGTTGCAATTATTGATGCTAAGTGGCTTGCAGAAGTATTTTTATCTGGAGAATTGCCCTTGCCTGAAAAGAGTCACTTCGCACAAGACACCTATGAGTTTATGCCCACCCCCCTGTTACCATGGCTGACAATAGTCAGTATATGACTGATAATCCCTGACCCCTTATGTCAAGGTAGACTAACTCTGTGATATTCCTCATGCTCCAGAGCTCCCTGTGGGTTCAAGCCGAGGGTAGATTTTAGCCACATTTTGCTTGGCTTATTTTCTCTTTCTGCTCTTCTTACTTTCTTGTGGGTTTGTGGTGGTTGGTTTTTTTTCCAAGAGCACTGCCTCAGTAAATACCTGCGCAAGCCTCCCTTTTTCAAACTACTCCTCAGGAGCCCAGGCTAAGGCAGTAACTAATACTAAGAGAGCATCACTGATGACTGTTGATTTCTAACACAGAACTGTTAGGTGATGCAATCTGCCCTGTTTTTGTTGGAGTCTGAATAGCTGATCTTGAAGTTTGTAGAGGCACTATGACTGCATGTTGACTGAAAGCTTGGGTTCAGGAGTCACTGTCTGGGTTTAAATCTCAATGTGGGACAAGTTACTCAACTCTTTCTGTTTTTAAATATTCTATTCACCTCATAGAATTTGTCTGAAATAATAGGAAGAAAAATTACAGCTTAGTCATAGTGATTTTGATGAATAATTAGTAGTAATAAAAATGACATTTCTACCCAGATTATCTTAATAGCCAAATAATTGTAGTATATTTACTTAACATTAAAAAATAGTTCAAATCAGTGCTACAGCCCTCTAAATACTAGTTGATAATTTTATTTTTAAACTTACTCTGTTCTATGTGGGGCAGGGGTTTGGGAGAGTGGGGAACAACAGAAAAAAATCAGTTTTCTTTATTGCTCACCCCACAAAAACAGTTTTGCTTGTCTTTGATGGGTGGATACATTGGCATTTTCAAGGATGACTTAAGTATAAATTTTCTAAAAATGGCTCAATTGAGAACTGAAACATTTCTGATTCAGGAGGCCAGATTTTGTGAATATTAGTCTATGCATACATTGCTTATTGTTTGACTTTTCTCAATCTACTGAGTAAGAATTTTTCATCCACAAGTAATGGATATTTTTGTGCGTAAGATTTTGAGATGAGAAAAGAAAACAATTGGCAGTAAGTGACCTAAAATGTTAATTTCCAACTTGTACATTGCATTATCGCAGCTTTTACAGTCATTAACAATTTTTCTAGCTTAAATCGAGATAAACAAAGAAAGAAAAGAAAAAGAAAAAAAGAAAAACATTATCAATGAATATGATATAAGCACCCATCTGGTCAGAAGATTAAATCAAACCTATTTAGAAAATGTATCTTCTAATCAGCCCTCTTCAGTGATTTATTTTTAGTCATCCTTACGCCTTTACTACACGGTACCCAGTGCCTCATCAATTATTAGTTTGAACATGGAGTGCCACTTTTTAGAGCGCTATCAACCCCCTTGAAGTAAATTGTATCCTGTGGCTAAAATTTGACATGGTTCAGGAAACACATACATCGTACATTCTTCAGTGGTGGGTTGCTATTTCTCAAACCCCTCAGAGGCATTTACATCCTTAGTGTTTGAGCCAAACTTTCCAGGGCTTAGATTCTTTGAAAACTTCAAATGCTCTGTAGTGTTATCAGACCAGTGGTGAAACTGATCTCAAAGTCCACTATTAAAACTCCCCTCAAGGACATTTTCATTAGAACTTTGTACATGGGCAGTTCAAAAGATCCAGCTATTGATTTTTGTTCAGAAGTCCTGTCTCCACTTTCATATTACGCAACTTTTTTGACAGACTTTCAAAAACCACAAACTGTGGGCTGCCTGCGATTCCAGCCAGGATTTTATGCTGCTCATTTGATTTCCTCAGGCCACATCCTTCTCGTGTCCTTGTCAACACTGCAAGGAGAAGAGCCGTCTTAGAAGATTTGCTAAAAAGCAGAAGCAATTTCACAGCAATGGAAGAAAAAAAATCTGACCTTTCAATGCACAAAAAAATCTCACTTAAGTAAATAACCTTTTAGCTGTAAAATTTTGTTGCAGCATTCATTTATCAGACATATAGGTAATCAGAGTGTTTATTTCTTTTCGTCATTTAAAATTTCATGAAAGGAGTTAGGATCCGATGTGTGTAAATTGCAGCAAAGAGCTTCTAGCGTATGCGCCCGGCACATTTAATGGAATTATCTATTGTAGAGTAGGTGGCAGAGGCAGCAGAGGAATTAATTATTGGGATGGATATTTTGTATCTATCTGCCAGTGCAATGTGAAATAAGATTTGCCTCCATATTACTTCTGTCGCTTGGTATGGCCTTTCAAAAGTGACAGTTTCTAAAAAGAGAGAATTGAATCATGTGTTTGGTCCTGATGCGTAGTGTGAACATTTCATGGCCTACTAGTTCATTCTGAATAGAGCAATTTTGGTAGAGTGTGTTGAGTTCAATTGTAAGTTAGCTAAATGGAGGGACTGAAGGGACAGTTTACACAGGTAGGGACCTCACTGGTTTCAAACTTAGAGATAACATACAAATGCAGCTTTATATATCAGAATAAAAAGTAAATTCCATAGGGAAGCCTATGTAGTTCTTTTTTCACACTTATGAGTTTTCTATGAATATTACTATTACTTATCATTAGAGATAGCTTTTTCCTGAATGGTCACTATTGAAAGGCACTGCACAATGGACTTCACCCACATCATCAAATTTCGTTCTCAAAACAACCACTTGAAGTGGGTGGCATTAATATCTCCGTATGATGGATGAGGAAACAATGGCTGAGAGAAACTAAGAAAATCATTCAAAGTCTATAAATAGTAAATTTTGAAAGTGAAATAAGCTGAAAGTTCTACTCCTATGCTTAAAAAGATTGAGCCAGAGAATACACAAGATCCAAAGACTGACACAGCAAGTGCTGGAATGCCATCTCCAAGATCATGGTTATAATATCACACGCCACTAGGGGGCAACATAGACTCTCCATCTGTCTGAGCCCATTTGTTCCCAAAATGTCTAAACAAGGCATGGAACAAAGACCAATGAAAGGACATAAACCAAAACACTCCAATATTGAAAGCAGAAATAATACTTTATTAAAAGATTAAAATACGTGGTCTCTTATGGATACAGAATGTTGCCTTATTTATCAAAGAAAAAGTAGATTTTTCATATTGATATGAGTGCTTTAATTACATGCTTTATCTTTTTCTTTCCTGAGCCTACTTCCCGCCCAAACTCAACTTGCACTCTACCATACAATGACAACCAGGCAGTGAAACATGGTCTCATTTGGGTTTTCTTGTCAACCTTTTCAAGGAAGTATTGGAGTGCAGTAGGTTTACCTCACACAAAGCACTGTATCCAAGGCCAATTTTAAAATGTCAGACAGTGAAGAGTTCCATGCTGCCACAATTCAGGATGCAAGTGGACACTGGTGAACAGTCAGATGTGTCTCTTTTAGATCAAATGTAGAAAATGTACTGTTCCTATAAAAAGCTGTTAGCAAGTTCGTGAACTTGACAGCACAGGGCAACAGCTTCCTATTGTAGGAAGAAATGAAAGCGTGCGATACTTGGTTTTCCTGATGCTTCTCTCTTATTTGATCCTTTTGAATTCATTTTCATACTCCCCCTGCTGGACTTAATCAGGCCTAAACAAATGAGTTGGGGTGGTTGCAGCCTGTTGACCTGTGGATGACACATTTCACATCAGGTTGCCCAGGAGCTCTGTTCTTTTGTGCCTTGTTGAGTAAAAATCAGTCATTTGAGGCCAATAACCATCTCACCCTTTTGGTATTGTGTGTTAAAACTTATTTAAAAAGGGGGGGTGCTAAATTCAGTACTGTCTGAATTAAGCAGTTTCAGTTCTGGTAAAATATCAGAAAAAAATGAGGTGCTCCTGTAAAATATTACAATAAGGGTCAAATTTAAGAAATTTATAAAACAATTAGTTTTGTTGAACTCTTGGGGACCAAAAATTACACAGACTAAGTATATGAGAGAGAGAAAATCATGTGGATTTTCAAGAGAAACAGTATCCAGCATATTTATCTTTTTAACTACCTTAAAATAAACACATTATTTTGATGTTCAGAATAAACACAGAAATAGAGATCTCTTCATTCTTGGATTACTACAATACTAGCTATTAATTGAATACCCTCTGTGAATCAGGCTCTGAATCATGCTTTCCGAAAATAAATAACTGCAAATACAACTATCATGAATACTCACTTAGTTCCTGGGTGATTTAAAAAAAAAATATTGGAAGATTTTATTGATGACATAGTTCTTGGAGGTCTCTTGCCCTAGATCAATAATTGAATCGTGAACACATTACATGTAAATTACAGGAGATTCTTTTTCCATTGTGACATTACGGTCTCTTCTAGTTCCTATAGCTTCCTAGCAAGATAACAACATCACTGAGAAAAGGAGAGTCATGACTTACCACTTCCTTTTTCATTCCTTAGTTGGAACTTTGCCCTTGTAAATCTCCTCTCTTATCCTCCTGATCTGTGACACTATGTGTAATTTATATCTTCATAACATTATTGATGTTTTTAGTATGTTTCCTGTGTTCCCGGGGTGTTTTGGAGGGTCTTCATTTAGCTTCAGTGGCTGTGACAAATGCCATACCACATAGATCCTACATATCAACTAATGAAAGGGACAACAAAAAAGTTGTCCTGTTTAAAAATGTAGAAATACAGGGGCACCTGGGTGCTTCAGTCAGTTAAGCATCTGACTCTTGATTTTGGCTCAAGTTATGATCTCGGGGTCCTGGGATGGAGTCCCACATGGAGCTTCACACTCAGTAGGGAGTCTGCTTGAAATTCACTCTCTCCCTTAGCCCCATTCTTTTTCTCTCTCTAAAATAAATAAATAAGTCTTTAAAATAAAATAAAAATGTAGAAATACAAAAAGATAGAGTGCTCAGTGAGTGGAAAGTAAGAAGAACATGATATCAATAGGAAAAACTTAGATTTCATACCCATGTACTTAAATAGAACTCCATATTAGCTACCTCTTTTTTTTTTTTTAAACAAGCTCAACATGTGGCCTCATGTACTCTTTCAGATCATCCTACAGAATTCCTATGCATCCCAATATCAATCCCTATTCTCTTCAGAATGTGTCAGATACTTTCTGGCCATCATATTGAAGAGCACCACTTTCATTTTTTATGTTTTTCAATTGTTTGATATGATTCAGGTTTTTTTTTTTGTTTACTTCAACAAGCTATGAAATGAAGTAGTTTTTGTTTGTTTTCCTGCTTTTTATTTATTTATTTTTTTTGCTTTTAAAATATTTTATTTATTTATTTGAGAGTGAGTGAGAGAGCAAAAGCAGGGGGAGCAGCAGAAGAAGAGGGAGAAATAGGCTCCCCGCCAAGCAGGGAATTTGATGTGGGGCTCAATCCCAGGACCCTGGGATCCTGATCTGAGCTAAAGACACACTTAACCAACTGAGCCACCCAGGAGCCCCTGTTTTCCTGCTTTTAAAAAATTTTTCATTAGACAAGCTTTGCCCATTTTAAAAATGTTCCCTAACTTTATTGAGATATGATTAACATACAACATTGTATTTGTTTAAACTGTACAACATAATGATTTAATATATATTACAAAATGATTACAATAAGTTTAGTTAACATCAGTGACCTCACACAGCCATGATTCTTTTTCTTGTGGTGAGAATTTTTAAGATTTACTCTCTTAGCAACTTTCAAATACACAGTGTTAGTAACTATAGGCACCTCTAGCATTTATTAATTTTATTAATATAAAAAACTGAAAGTTCGTACCTTTTGACCATCTTCATGATTTCCTTTACCTCACCTCCAACGTCTTTCAACAATCAATTTTTTCCTTGTTTCTCGAGTTTTGCTTTTGTTTTAGAGTCCACATACAAATGAGATCATATACTATCTGTCTTTCTGTCTGACTTATATAACTTAGCATATTGGCCTCAAGGTCCATTTGTCTCATATGGCATGATTTCCTTCTTTATTGTGGACAATTAATAAATACACCATTGTATATTTATATCACATTTTCTTTATCTATTCACTCATGGGAAGAGGTTGTTTCCATGTCTTGGTTGTTGTAAATAATGCTGCAGTGAACATGGGGTTACAGATATTTCTTTGACATAGTGATTTTGTTTCCTTCAGCTATATACCCAAAAGTGGAATTGCTGGATCATATGGTAATTCTATTTTTTAATTTTTTCAGGAACCTCCATATTATTTTTGATACTGGCTGTACCAATTTATAGTCCCATCAATGGTGTACAAAGACTTCCTTTTCTCCATATCCTCACCAACACTTCTGATCTCTTGTCTTTTGCTAAAAACCATTTTAGCAGGTGTGAAGTGATATTTCACTGTGGTTTTGATTTGCATTATCCTGGTGCTTAGTGATATTGAGCACCTTTTCATATACCTGTTGGTCATTGAAATGTCTTCGGAAAGATGAGTTTCTTTGCCTATTTTTTAAAATTCTACCCTTAATGTAGGTGTCCTGAGCACCTAGAAGGGTACTAGGTATGTTTTGATACCAAATAAATGTTTATTAAATCCACTGTAATTTAATTAGTTGGGACAATAGAAAAACAGCAGATAAATCAGTATACCCAAATCTAAATATTCACATCTAATCCATCTGGGAAAGGTCATCACTTTTACAAAAATAATGGAATGACTTTATGTTAAACATTAGCCTCTGAACCAATAATAGTAATAATAAAGATTTAATGGACACTTACAGTGTTTGAAATACTCATACATTATGAAACATTTGTAGTATATTATTTCTTTGAATACTTAAAACACACACACACACATTTTAATCAATAGAGGATACTGAATCTTAGAAAGATGAAGTGACTTGCCTAATATCGCTTGGCTAGCAAGAGCAATTAATTGACTGAACCTAGGTCTGTCTCTGAATTATTCTTTTTATCACCTCTCTGTGACCCTGCAGGATCCCCTTCTAATTTAGAATATTTAAAATCATTCTTATCTCATCTCTGCCACTCACATTCACTCAGTCACAAACTTCTATATAATCTCTCTCAGAAATAGCTCATAAATCTATTCTGTACTATTTACCCTGCTTCTCTCCCTTTTGTAATTTATGTACTCTTTAATTTTCATCTCCATTATTTTGACAGCCCCACCCAGTTATCTCAACCTAAACTCTCCAAGTTCAATTTTTGTTTTGTTTTACTTTGTTTTGTTTTACTTTCCCAGAACTCGTGCTTCTTCAAAATATGGCCCCAGACTACCGCTTCAAACTTACCTCTTCCAATATCACAGCACAAATCCTACCTATACTCCATCCACAAGGAACTTTTTATAATATGTTGATGTTCTTCAGATGAACTGTTCATCTTATGCCATGTTCTTCACATGAGTTGCCTTGTTGCCTTTAAAGTCCTTGTGTAATTTCTCTACTGTGAAATCCTCTATTAACCATCAAGCACATGTTCAAATATGAAGCTTTCATGGATTTTTAAAGGCAGCATTATTTCTTTATTCCCACATCACTAAGCACATACCTCTAACATACTACCTTTCAGATTTACACATTTGTGTCATATTTTGGATAGTCATGTTTTATTCATCATGCATTTCCATTAAATATTATAGTCCTAGCCACATACTTTGTTAAATGTATTAGGAATGAACTAATGAGTTTACATATTTAGTCAAATATTTAGGTAGCCTCAAAATCCCTTAGAGAAAAAAAAATGGACCAGTGACACAAACTTTTAATAAAAAAAATAATATTCAAATTTCAGTATTAAAAAACAGGTGAAAATATACTGGGATGAATGGACAGGCCAGCTCACCTGGACTTCCTCTTACATCCTAGACTGGCCTACAAATAACGCAAATAGTATATGCAACTTCGTGTAAAAACTGCAGGCACATAATGCCAAGAAACTTGCATGAGTGGTCATTTTTTGTTGTTGTTGTTGCTATTTTGGCACCTTATGTTCAAAATTCAGATTGCTTAAAAGAGCTACTCTTTGTCTCCCTAAAATGCATTTGTGTGATACTCTTCTTAATTTGAATTTCTCTAAAATCTTTTCTTTTCATTACTGAATTTATTACCTATTTTTTTACCAAGTATGTGAACACTTATCATGGGACTTACATGTAACCCACCTGAGAAAATACTAAAACAATGTTGAAATTCCTTCTCACATGTACTTGGATCCAACTAGGAAAATCAAGAGCAATTTGGGAAAGGTTTTGTGAAAGAAAGAAACCACCCCTAGTGAATTAAGAAAAATATGGGTGTCTCTATTTTAGTAATTTACTGTTGAATGCAAACACTCACTTACGTGAAGATTGTGGCTATTTTTATTAAACTGCTTTGAGGTTGACGTCTTCCACTTAAAAAGCAATAGCTGGATTCAAAATATTTCAAGTAAAAAAAATACTTCAAGAGAGTATTTTTGAATATGTAGAACTCTTCACTTGTCAATGCGAACATGCTTTTATTCTCTTATTAATCCTATTCTTGAATTAAAATTTACAATAGTTTATTAAATACCTACCAAGCACCAGGAATCCCCTGTTGCTGGTACTTGGGTTACTATGATGAGCAAGAAGGTGTCTTTTCTGTCTTCTTAATGCTTAGAATCTATTATAGAAGACAGATACTAAATATGTAACATCCAGCAGCACTGGAAGGAAGTACTATGGAAATACACGATTGTCAAAGCCACCTATCCTGTGGAGGCTCAGGAATGAACTCCCTAAGGAAATGACACATTAGGCTGAGACTTAGAGAAAAATTGCAAGTTAGGCTAACTAAGGAAGGGAGCTGGGAGTGATCCAGGAAAAGGAGAGTGACAATTAATTTTCACTAATTATGACAACTAGTGACTGTATAGATTTGTAACTACTTTAAAGTAATGCAAAATTTCATTAGCTAGAAATGCAAAGCCATTTTGAATAAAGAAAAATAAGCTGTGTAAGTTTATTTATTGAATCATCTTTTTAATAGTAAAAATTTAGTAACCCATCTCTATGTCCAACAGTATGAAATAGACTAGAAAATTCGTGTATATCCTCTCAATGGTTAGAATATTTTAAGCACTAAAATAATTGCATTGAGGACTGTAAAGCAAAGTAGACAATGTTTATTATATTATGTAGAGACACAGAATAATGTTTTAAGTCTCTCATAATTATATACATACAAAATAAATATTAAGACACTGGAAAATATATTGAAATTAAAAAAATGTTGGTTCCTATGCCCAAAAATGTATTTTTTTAACTTTCTGCAATGTAGTAATATATCTTTTTTTTTTTTTTTAAAGATTTTACTTGTCTATTTGAGAGAGAGAGAGCAGGAGCAGGGAGACTGGCAGAGGAAGAGAGAGAGAGAGAGGGATGAGCAGACTCCCCCTGAGCAGGGAGCCCATGGGGCTCTCTCCTAGGACCCTGGGATCATAACCTGAGCCGAAGGCAGAGGCTTAAGGGACTGAGCCACTCAGGAGCCCCAGTAATATATCTTTATAAAAATTAACAAAAGAAAAGAAAATACTGGATAAAAGTAGTTCTGCATTAAAACTAACTACAACAAAGCAAAGTAAATCCCACTTTGAAATGAACATCATGAAGAAATTTTTTAGAAATCAAGAATTTCAACTCCAATAAAAAGAGTAAAGAGAGGTTTAACATGTTCATTTTAATGAAGCCAAATAATAGCATTTATTCAATTTTACTGATTTGATAGAGCATTTCACAGCATAGTAGAACTGGAAATTTCCTTCATGTTAATCTTACTATATTTCCTCTCTTTGTAGCCAAGGAAACTGAGAAAGGTGATATAAAAGTATTTGAAGGGGCATTGTGAACCTATCTATTGGGGTACCTATGAGCCAGAAATGTTAAACAAAGGGAAATGAAGTTGTAAACTCATCTGCCTGTTCTTTTTGAGATTATAATTTATAACAAGAGGGAAGATGTAACATTTCATTCCTAATTCTCATTTCCCAGACACTTCTCACTTTTATTTCCATCGTCGTTGTAAAAATGTAGAAGGGTTTTTAGAAAGCAAACCATGAATTTCCTATTTGTCTAACTACCATTTCTCCCATCATAGGACAAACTGACAATCTGTGCAGTGTTACACATTCCTCACTGCCATGATAACAAATGGCTCTAAAAATGCCATACGAATCCTCTTCCTGCTCCCCTTATTGGGAACAAAACCGATACAGAAGGTTTGGGCTGTGAGTCAAGAAAGTAGATAAACAAACCGAACTAACAGTTGGGAGTAGGATTAGAGAAAATGTTCTCCTGAGATTTCTATTGTTAGAAGAGTAGATAAGACTGCTAACAATGAAGGGAAATAAAGCAATATGCATACACAAAGAGACAAAGTCTAAACATGTCACCAGCACGTAGGGCAAGAGACAAAATTGGGTTCAGTGGGAAAGGACTTTTTTGTTACTTCCCTTGAGAAGTATTGGCTCGGCTTGTATTTTTTTTATCCTCCCCCACCTTAAAGTTATATGTTAATTTGATTTACAAAGTGACTATCCATGGCTTTCCCTACATATCTCCTTGTTGTTTGTGGAGTCACATATCATTCAGGCATTTTTTTCTTCTACCTTTGGCCCATTTTGAGGCAAGTTAAATGAAGTGGGAACTTGTCATTTACTGGTGAGACTGATAAATCTGAGAGCCAAAAAAGACAATTTGAGCTCAGTGCACATTTTCTACAAGATCTCCCTTAGAAGGTAGAGTAATTGTTGACATGATTTTTTTCCCAATTCATCTCAATATTGACTACAAATTAGTCATTTCGAACAGGTAGTCAAAGATAGAAAAATCCGTCAAATCGGGTATTTGAAATATCAATACCAGCAACTGCTAGCTTAACATGTAAACCGTGCTTTGCAAAAGGTGAGGTTCTAACTCACTGAAGGCCTTTGTTTCCCATTCTCTAAAATGATGCATTTGGATTAGATTATCTACAAAATTTTTTCTACCCCTAAATTTTGTAACTTTTTAATTAAAATATATTTTTTACTATTTTGAGGGTAAGAACATGGTTTGAACAGCTAAACTGAATTTATCACAGCAGAATTTGACATCTTGCTTTGATGGTTGGCCTTATAGATTGGACCATACTGCTAAATTTATAATTGATGATATTATATTTCAGACTAAAATACTTTATTTTTAATTTGGTCTTGTAGCTCACATACTGTTTTAAATTACCATTTGCATATACATATTCATAGGATATGTTATCTTCCCCCCCAAAAAAAGATCAACTCAGCCAAATATCAGTTAAAATACAATTTAAAACAACAATTGAGAAAAACATATATTCTTTTCTTTAGTGAAGTGCACTACAGAGTCACTTTGACATAAATTTATGTCACATTGGTTAGTATTTTCACCAAATATAATTTTAAACATAGGAATAACACATTTCTACTACAATTAACAAGAAGTTAGAGAGATCCTAGACCTTAATTAACAAGGTGCCTCCCTGGTTTTATAAAGCTCCTGGAACCCACTTAAGACCAACCAGAAATTGTCCTAAGCGTCTTAACTTTCAGCCTAGTAAAGTCCAAAAAACGTTTTTTGCCTTCCATGTCCTCTTATTTTCTAAAAGGAAAAAAGAAGTTTTCCAGATTTCAAGGAATTGAAGAATACCAATAAAAAGGAAGTTGTTGGTTGTGTTAAATCTAAGCAAGAAGCCAAATAACTACCCCTTTAGTGGGGCACTTTGTTACAGGAGCTGAATAGATTAAATCAGGCTTTAGGCTCTGAGAATCTTTTTTTATATATAGCTAGCCAGAAAGCAAGTATGGTGGTATAAAAATATATAAAATAATTAAGTAGCTTAATGGATTACAAGTCATGTGTATGTGTGTGTCTGTGACTTTTCTCAATAATGTGACAACTTGTACTTTGGAAGTGAAAGGGAATCCCAAGTTAATTCTTTATGGAGTATTTTATTTCCACCAACAGAGGTAAGAAGAGAAGTAAGGTCTAACCTGTGGCTTTTTCAGGAGTTTGAGGATTTTATCCAGATCCTTTTCCTTTCTACTGTGTAGCTTTTAGTATCAGTATAATTAACACTTTTCTAAAATAATTTTCTTGCTGTTGCTAAAATTATTATTTGTTTGCCACTAAAGTCTTAGACATGATTCATTGATCTTCTAATTGTCTTATCTTTTACTGACTTTTTTTCACATCGTGGAGGAGGTTAGTTTATTTTTATAGATTATTCCTTGCTTGTCAGAATGACATCTCATCAGGATTTCTTGATATATTTTACACAGTATAATTGTTAAACATACCCATTTTTTTTACAATGTAGATCTATACCTGTTTTAATTTAACAAGATAAAATGTTCCTCTTTCTCACCTTTAAAAGTATTATATATTGGAGCACCTGGATGGTTCAGTCAGTTAAGCAATTGACTTTTGGTTTTGGCTCAGGTCATGATCTCAGAGTCCTAGGATCCAACCCCACATTGGGCTCCATGCTCAGCAGGGAGTCTGCTTCACTATTCTCTCTCTCCCTCTACCCCTCTTTAAAATGGATAAATAGGGTGCCTGGGTGGTTCTGTCAGTTAAGCACCTGCCTTGAGTTCAGGTTATGATCCCATGGTCCTGGGATGGAGCCCCGAGTCGGGCTCCTTGCTCAGTGGAGCTCTCTGTCTGTCAAATAAATAACATCTTTTTAAAATATTGATTAAAAAGTTTTAAAAAATATATTACTTAATCCAAGTCCAAATACCTCACGCATTTTTTTGATCAGCCAATGTGTGAGGCACATGAATTAATTCTAATGAGCTAAGGTGTATTTCTTTTGAAAATTAATATCTACATAATTGCTAAAATTAAGGTAAAATATTCTATAGTAAGCCCTTGAACAATCCAAAATTGATGGAATAGAACTTTCTGATACTACTCTGATATCCAATTCTTTCAATATGATCATTTTTTGTTACATTTATTTATTACAGGCTGGGAAGTTTTTAAGTTTTCTTTATTTCTCTTCTTCTGATATTTCCTGATAATATACTTTGCTATAAGTATTTTTTAACTCAATCTTGAAATTTATGTCTTTTGCTTTTGACAAATTATATTTTATTACCATTTGTTAACTTCATTCCAATTCTAGTAAGGATTCCTTTTCATTGAGCATTCGTTCTCCTTGTTAATCCTCTCATTTCACAGAGTTTTTTATGGGACTTTTTTGTTCCCTGTTATTTTTATCTCTTCATCTTTCAGTTGTATTTTTAGGGTAACTTCCATTTTTCTTCTAAGCCTTTAATCTATTTTTCATTATATTTATGCTACTTTTATACTTATATGAGCTCTTCCTTGTACTCGGAATGTTCTTCTTTGGTGTGCATTTGCTTTTGTTGTTATCTATATGCAACATTTTGTGTGTGTGTTTCTCTGACTAAACTGAAAATAGTGACTTTAAAGTATTTAGTTTTTCCTACATTGTTCATTTCCTCCAGTTCTCTTTGAATTAGTTCTTTTTTTTTTTTTCCCCCAGATAGGAGGTTTTGAATTGCGGTTATTGACTTTATTCACATTTAACAGCAAGAAACTATATAAAATGACTGTTCAATGTGCAGGAGCACACATTGTTTACCAGCATAGCTTCACGGGTGTGTGTGTGTGTGTGTGTGTGTGTGAACACTTTCTAGGGAGTCATGGAAGCTTTGGTATCTGAAAATCGTAAATATGGGATTTTTAGCTATCAAAGGAAGGAATGGTATAATAATTTTGCTTGAGGGCAAGGGAGATGTGAGTGCCAGTATTCTGAGAGGCCTGTGCTTTACAATGCCTTCTTCAGTGGAAGTCTGTTCTCATGCTTTGGACTGTCTGGGACAAGAAGCACCACTGGGGAAGACCAGGGATGGGGATAGTCCTGGATCTGTACTCTGGACCTATACTCTATTTCTCCACTTTGGGGCACCTTTGCCACCCCACTAATGTGAGGAAATCCAGTACTCAAGTCCCTGGTGTTATCCCCGGATCCCATGGTAGATCCCAATTCCATCAAGGCAGCCTGGTAAGTGAATTGCTCCCACTGACCAGTAAGCTACTTCTTTTGTAGAATAACATGAGTTTGAGTCACTGGAATGGTGTTGACATACTAATTTCTAGTGATTCTTACTCATGTCAGACACAGAATAAGGTCAGATCTCTTGGTTGCCAGTGCTTTGTCACTGACGCATGAGTCTGAGCCTGTGTGAGCCTATGTGTTGCTTGTTGTCTGTGTTCCTACCCTAGTGCTCCCTCTGTCTTACAGCCCCCAATCGTGGTGGAGTGGTAGTAGGTGCTCTTTAGTTAGCACTTTGCCAGTGCTATCAACATCCCTTCAAAGTCCACATGTCATGTGGCCTTCTAGTGCCTGTGCCTGTTGCCTCCTAAAACTCCCAGGATCTTTGCTTTTTAATCCAGGGGACCCTTCCAATTAATGTTTTCTCTTGCCTTTGTCTTAAATGGTGAGGTTGTACTCTCCTAATTTGGTTTCTAGCCATGTTGGACAAAGAATGGACCTTCCTTGTGTTAATAGAATGGCTCTTCTCGCTCTGACCATGGGCCCCTTCTCTATCCTCCTTGGTGGTGGTGGTGTGGAAGGTAGGAGTGTCAGCAACACTCTAAGAATGCAGTGATTATAGCCTAAAGCACCCAAGAGAAGATATAGTTGAAAATTGTGCTGTGTTATCTTTACATTAAGATTCTAAAATGGTCTAAAGCAATCTACACATTTAATGTAATCCCCATCAAAGTACCATCAACTTTTTTCAAGGAAATGGAACAAATAATCTTAAAATTTGTATGGAACCAGAAAAGACCCCAAATAGCCAGAGGAATGTTGAAAAAGAAAACCAAAGTTGGTGGCATCACAATTCCAGACTTCAAGCTTTATAAAAAAGCTGTAATCATCAAGCCAGATGGTACTGGCACAAAAACAGACACATAGATCAATGGAACAGAAGAGAAAGCCAAAAAATGGACCCTCAACTCTATGGTCAACTAATCTTTGACAAAGCAGAAAGACTGTCGAATGGAAAAAAGACAGCCTCTTCAACAAATGGTGTTGGGAGAATTGGACAACCACATGCAGAAGAATGAAACTGGACCATTTCCTTACACCACACACAAAAATAGACTCAAAATGGATGAAGGACCTCAATGTGAGACAGGAATCTATCAGAATCCTTGAGGAGAACACAGGCAGCAACCTCTTCGACCTCAGCCACAGCAACTTCTTCCTAGAAACATTGCCAAAGGCAAGGGAAGCAAGGGCAAAAAGAAACTATTGGGACATCATCAAGATCAAAAGCTTTTGTACAGGAAAGGAAACAGTCAACAAAACCAAAAGAAAACCAACAGAATGGGAGAAGATATTTGCAAATGATATATCAGATAAAGAGTTAGTATCCAAAATCTATAAAGCACTTATCAAACTCAACATCCAAAGAACAAAGAATTCAATCAACAAATGGGCAGAAGACATGAACAGACATTTCTGCAAAGAAGACATCCAAAAGGCCAACAGACACATGAAAAAGTGCTCAACATCACTCGGCATCAGGGAAATACAAATCAAAACCACAGTGAGATACCAATTCACACCAGTCAGAATGGCTAAAATTAACCAGTCAGGAAACGACAGGTGTTGGCGAGGATGTGGAGAAAGGGGAACCCTCCTACATTGTTGGTTGGAATGCAAGCTGGTGTAGCCACTCTGGAAAACAGTATGGGGATTCCTCAAAAAGTTGAAAATAGAGCTACCCTATGACCCAACAATGGCACTACTGGGTATTTACCCAAAGATACAAATGTAGTGACCCGAAGGGGCACATGCACCCTAATGTTTATAGCAGCAATGTCCACAACAGCCAATCTATGGAAAGAGCCTAGATGTCCATCAACAGATGAATGGATAAAGAAGATGTGGGATACACACACACACACACACACACACACACACACACAAACATACATAATGGAATACTATGCAGCCATCAAAAAAACAATATCTTGCCATTTACAATGATGTGGATGGAACTAGAGGGTATTATGCTATGTGAAATAAGTCCATCAGAGAAAGACAATTATCATATAATCTCACTGATATGAGGAATTTGAGAAACAAGATAGAGGATCATAGGGGAAGGAGGGAAAAATGAAACAAGATGAAACCTGAGAGGGAGACAAACCATAAGAGATTCTTAATCTCAGGAAACAAACTGAGGGTTGCTGGAGGGGAGGTGTTGGAGGGATGGAGTGGCTGGGTGATGGACATTTGGGAGGGTGTGTGCTATGATGAGTGCTGTGACTTGTGTAAGACTGATGAATCACAGACCTGTACCCGTGAAACAAATAATACATTACATGTTAATTTAAAAAAAAGTCTAAAATGATAAAATGTATCCCATTGCTCAAAATATCCATCAATAAATCAATATAACTCATATAGACTCATACATTTTATAATATGTTTTTAAATAAACCATTTTTAAGAAATGCACCTCCATAAAAAAAATTAAAAAAATAAAATGTGCTCAGGGCACTCTAGTGGTAATTCCTTCAGCCAATGAATGACTCATATGAGAGTATAAAAACCTGACTTCCTATCCTGAAGGGGAGAAAACTCTGTGATCCCATTCACACCTCAGAGTTCTTCATGGGATCAGGTTGAGGCTAGATACCAGCTGAAACAACATTTTGCTTAACTTCTTTCACTGTTCTCTCCTTCCCTCATTTCCTTAAGATTTTTCCTAAGAACACTCCTCAATAAATCACTTGCATAAAAATCCTCATCTGAGGCTCTTTTTCTTAGAATCCATCCCTACCTGAGAGAGGGTCTAAATACTCCTTTATTCAGACTTTCAACCAATCCCTATATTTGTATCCCTATTCCACATGTCCTTAAGCTTTAGTGTCTGGAATTCCTAAAGTTTATTATAGTTCTGCAACACATTTAGCCCACTTCTTGTTAGTTACTTTTTTTTTTTTTCAGGAAGTTCACGTGTAGCCTTCTTTACTAAGTCAGAAATCAATCCATTTCACATCTTCCAAAATTGCCCTAACCTCTATTAATCTGATTTTGTCTCCTCTCACATTGTCTTTGTGTGATTAAAAAAAAAAAATCCTTTACTGTAATTTAAGTTCTTTCTTGGAAGGAGAAAAGAAAAGGCATTTGTTTAATATATTCAATTAAAAAGAAGTCCTTGAGGGTGTAAAGATCATAGGTCCAGGTAGGACATGGAGCTAAATTTATCACAGTATGTCTCATATCAGTATTAAACAGATGCCCAGCTTGTAATGAAGAGGGAGGTGTCAGTGTTGCCATTAGAAAAACATGAGGTTAGCATACTGGGAATGGGATAATACAGATGAGAATGGGGATTTTGCAATTTTGTCCTGGAAGTTTGTTACCTGAAATCTGACACTAGAATTGAAATTAACACAACTGCAGCAAATAAGATAGATGACTGACAAAATAACCAAATTTTAAGTCACCAATTATTTCACCATAGTGATTTCCAACCACACAGGAACTCTCTCTGGTATATTTGCTTTCCAGTCAAGGATAAAATAGGAGATTGGCAGCTGGAAACAGGAAATAGAAAAGTACTCCTAAAAGCCAACTCTGATCTAGTTAAAACCAAAGCAAAACAAATATCATCTGCCCCATAACCTGCTGCGAAACAAAACTAAATAGTTCCTAGAGGAAGATATCCCAACTCTCATCTTATTTCTATGGTACTTCTGACAAGGAAAACTTGAAGTTTGGAATTTTTATTTAATAATCTTTAGTAGTAAATGCACCCCTCTTCTAATGC
The DNA here is from genome assembly GCA_028534135.1 of Potos flavus. Classification (NCBI taxonomy): domain Eukaryota; kingdom Metazoa; phylum Chordata; class Mammalia; order Carnivora; family Procyonidae; genus Potos; species Potos flavus. The sequence goes on along the minus strand of CM052895.1, from coordinate 84,998,118 downwards.
ATGTCTCCGTCATCCTTCCCACTTTTGAGGAAGAGTAAAATCCTTTCTGAGTACAATGGGATATTGAGGAAATGTGTTTTCATGCTTTTTACATTTTAGATTTTACTGTTTTCTGCATTGTATACCACACCTCTTATATTTCACCCTGATGCAGATACCCAAAATACAAATACTCTGTCTTCTCTTTTCTGTTTTAGTCTTTTAAAAACCCTCAATAACTGAATTTACATAAAGGAGTAAATAACCATTAAGAGATTAAATTTTTGTTCTCCAATGAAACATTTAATTTTGTAGAGAAAACAAATCTTTAAAAATATGAGTGAAGAGCTGATTTTGGGTTCTTATTTGTTAGTCCTCCACTGAGGGAATTCTTTTCATTGCCCCTATAATTAGCTATAGACCTTATGTATTTAGTATTATTAATAGTCACAATAAGTGGTATCATTCATGAAAATTTGCTTAAATACCTATTGTATCTAATAAAAGAAAGAACTAACTTTACTTTTTATTTAAAAAAAAAATATTTTATTTATGGGCGCCTGGGTGGCTCAGTCATTAAGCGTCTGCCTTCGGCTCAAGTCATGATCCCAGGGTCCTGGGATCTACTGCCACATCAGGCTCCCCATGCAGCAGGGAGTCTGTTTCTCCCTCTGACTGTCCTCTCTCTTATGCTCTCCCTCTCTCACGCTCTCTCAAATAAATAAACAAAATCTTTTAAAAAATATTTATTTGACACAGAGAAAGAGAGAGAGAGAGAACAAGCAAGGGGAGCAGCAGAGGGGAGGGAGAAGCAGACCCCCTGCTGAGCAAGGAGCTCAAAGTGGGACCCAATCCTAGGACCTCAGGATAATGACGTGATTTGAAGGCAGATGCTTAAATGACTGAACCACCCAAACACCCCAGGAAATAACTAACTTTAAACACAGTTTGTGACTCCAGATCTTTGATGAATTGCTACCAATGGCTTACATCCTTTTAACCTTTTTTGCTGCCCCAGTTTCAGTTGTCTTTAGTTACTGACTTACTTTCTCAAATAAACTTTTCTTGATTTGAGAGACTAGATCCAATCTCATTCAATATTCATAGCATCTTGTATCAATTTTTCATAATTTTTATCAGAGTCAGAATTTTAGGAGCACCTGAATAGCTCAGTTGGTTAAGCATCCGACTTGATCTCAGCTCAAATCTTGATCTCAGAGTCATGAGTTCAAGTTGTATGAGTCTATTAAAAAAAAAGGAATCAGAATTTTATATTCACTTGTGTGTTTTTTCTATAGTTATTTTTGTTCATGAGTTTTTGTTCCTTAAACTGTTTATTTTGGTGGATAACAGGATTTTTAGAGCAGTAAAAATACTCTTCAAGGTACTATAGTATACAAATAATACATTTGTCCAAACCCGTAGATACAGAACACTAAAAGTTAACCATAATGGAAACTATGGACTTTGGGAGAATTACCTCTCAGTGTAAGTTCATCAATTGTAACAAAAACAGCATTCCATGAAGATGTTGACAATGGGAGAGGTTAAGTATATATGGGGAATGAGGGGATATGAAAAGTCACTGTACATTCCTCTCAATTTTGCTGTGAACTTAAAACTTTTCTTAAAAAATAGTCTTAAAAATGGAGAAACATTTCCACAAAAATTCTGTGCACAGATGCTTATAGCAGCTTTATTCATAATTGTCAAAACTTGGAAGCAACCAAGATGTGCTTGATTAGGTGACTGAATAAGTAAATTGTGGTACACACAGATATTGGAATATTATTCAACACTAAAATAAAATGAGCTATCAAGTGATAAAAAGACATGGATAAAGTTTAATTACACATTGCTATGAGAAAGAAGCCAAT